>BMAU01020728.1:0-112032 GCA_019973935.1 Trichonephila clavipes | reverse complement strand
ATCTACACAATATACACTATTTTCAACCAAAAAGCATTTGTAAGCATCTAAATTACACTATTGAGAATAGGAAAGTATATAAAAACACACAACAAGAATATCACAATCAACACAAAATCTACAAACACTAATTTCAACCATGATATCAGTTAAAACTATTCAACTATTAACATCAACTTTAGCGAACACAACCAAATAACTCCTAAAATCATCATTAAGAATAGAAACACTCACCTATTCAAAAATTTCACCACCTAATACTCAACTAATTAAGCACAAAACCATAGTTGCTTGTTGAACTCCGGGAAAGTCGGACCAAAATGTTTGATCACTACAACCGGGATAGCTCAATAACACACACCTCACACATGGACTGTAAAACACTCTCTATTTTTATTCACCTAAACACATAGTAACTAGAGATACACAGACAGCGCCGTCTGGCGCACGGTTTTTGCGACAAGCATGAATAATGGTAATTAGGAAAGTTTAATATTTTGCATTTAAAATTGCGGCAGCTACACCTGTTTTTAATGTATCCTCATTTCACATTTGAAATGGCTCTCCTTGACCAGCTATTGACTTTAACCAGTGATCTTGAAACTTTATTCAATTAAATGTAACTTATACAAATGTATTTTGCCGAAGTTTTTTATATTTTTTAAAAAAAATTAATTTCTCTCTTACAAAATTTTTTTTCTTGGTGTTGGAATTTTTTTCCATGAGTATAAAATGTACCCGAGAGTATTTAAGCACGGCTGTGAACTAAGAACGAACTTGTTTGACTTGAATAAAATTTGGGTAAAAAAAAAAAAACTTATGTGAAACATTTGCTTAGACTGCAACAATACAGATATACGGAAAAAAGATGACTAGGGCTGGACGCGACTCAAATACGGGGAAATCATGGGGGTAGCAATATCGGTTCAAGATCTTTTTTCTACACGTGGAATTTGGGGCCCCTGGCGGCCAACAGGTCCGACACCCGCTTAATCCACCACTGGTGCTCAGTGCTTTCGCTCACGTGTTTGAAAGAGGTCTGTATGTACGCATTAATTACTTTTAAGCGATCTGGCAGATAAACATAAAAATAAATGTATATGAGACAATGCCTAGAATATATAAAATTGGTTTTGTTTCAAGTAGGTTAGATATAATATGCTTATATAATAAGCGTTACCCACAGGAACCTTTGGGTAATTCATAATATATAGCTATATATATATATATTGCTTTGTAAATCGGGGCTCGAGAATTTTATGTAATCAGTCTCAAAGAGTCAGCTGTTCTTCAGGAGCAATGAAAATTTATTGTCGGAAAAACAATCATTGAAATACAGGATACAGTACTCAAATTCGTATAGTAAATCTCAGAAGGGCTTTCCATATTCTACGGCTCTGAGACACAACCATAAGTGTCTAAAACACAAGTTTGTTCAAAGATTATTCGCAAGCACTCGTTCGCCCTATTCAACAACCGAAGTAATCACTAGTTGCTGGTCGACTCTTCACGGTCAAATCAATATCAATTGACCTCTAGTCAAAACAATACCAACTAATTTCGGCGAGCGACTTCCTATTTATTATCTTACTTAATATAAATTACGTCATAGATGGTGATATTAGATTCCTCCACTAATTTCTAGAAGAATCCATATGGTTGCGAACTCGTAAAAAATTATACCAATTTGGCTCTATCGCCGTTTCCCCCTTTCTTGGTCTTGAGATTAATTTATATTGAAAGAACCAATGCACATTCATAACAGATTTTTAATCATTAAACTATATTGAGATTATTCTGTTTCAAATTGCATGCCTCCTCGACCCCGTTATTAAAAGAAGTTTCTGTAACTTTTAGAGCGAATCTAAATTGTTTTTCCTGCAGAGAAATTCAATAAAATGTTGTTAAATATCTCTTTGTAAAAGCAAGCTGGCAGAAGAGAATTTGAGTTTTTCTTTTCAAGCATTATTTTATGATACAGCAATTTATGCTGCCTCAAGCCCACAAAAAGAAACAATTAAATTTTCAGTTAACAGACATCAAGTGAGTGAGTGAGAGAATATTAACGACACACAATTCTGTTACTCGAGGGCTTTTGGCGATGGACCTCGTAATTTTGAACCATAGTCAAATGACGATAACGACACCTGACTGGCACCCCCTCTCCTAACTTCCACACCAAAGGAGGACGTTTGAGCCTTGACAGATTCCACGAGCATCATCCCCCTACACGGTGGGTCTTTAGCGGTACTAGGCTCGAACTTATGAGATACAGGACACAAGTCTATTACCTTGATCACTAGTCTACCACGGTCTAAGCCGACATTAAAGCACTCTCATATAAAAATGTATTTCTTTCAATAATCCTAACCAAAAATTAGAACATAACACTTTTCATCTGGCATGTGTAAAATTTGCAGCAAAACAGTGGTAGGTAGGAAATTTCCAGAAGCAAAATACATTAAGTACATTCTGATTTGCATATTAAAATAAGATATTAAGTTTTTTTTATTACATATATTAGAAATACTTTGCATAACTTTGTTATAAAAAAACAGAGTGAAAAACACAATTTATATACACATATATAGAGAAAATCACTTTCAGAGTTAACTCATTTAACATTCAATTAATTTTTCTACCCACGCTAATTTCAATATACTACGATGAATTAAAAATACCACGATAAAAAGTCATTTTCTAAGTGCAATTAAAGTAGCATTTAAGGTGATCAAGATGCAAAAAGAATGTTCCCTAAAATTAAAAACACAAATCTTCTCTCCTTTGTACTTTGGAATATTAAATTTGTATTCTAATAAATCTCCAGAAAACAAATGATTTAAAGATGTTTTATGCAAAAAGATAACTTCTGGCAATCAACACAATGATAGAAAAAACTGCATAGTTTTTCTCTAACATTTCTACTATGAAAAACCCTCTTATGTATAAAAATATATTAAATTTTTTTTATTAAACAAATAACCAAAGATTAAAATATAAATGAAGCTGAGTGGTTGAGTAGTAGCGTATCCTGCTTTCATGCCACAGGTCTGGGATTCAAACGCTGGGTTGGGCAAGGTGAAATGTCTTTCACACTTTCAGTGGGTGGACAAATGAGTACCAATCTTGCTTGGGAGCTAAGCATTGGGGGTTTCGCATCAGGCTGACCACTTTACTGGAACATCTATCTGCTCATGCACCTCAGTGACCAAGGTCATGAAAACTGAGACGGGCAGAATATGCTTAGGCCCTCATGGGCTGTTGAGCCACTGAGTTTAGCTTTTTTTAAAAATATAAATATAAACTAATAGGTATTTCTTAATAATTATTCACATCTTTCATTCAGATACTAAATAGGAAATATTCTGAATCTGAATATTGGAATATTCATATTAGTGGTAGGAAGTTTAAAATTTGATCTAAAAAAGAAATCCTTTTAATTTAAACTTGTAGATGAAATTAGTTTTAGTGTTCAGTTGCTTTTGTTTAATTTATTCAAAAACTGTTTAAATATGTTTCCCGCTGTCATATACATATTAGTTTCCTCTTTCAATTTTATTAAATCAGATTCTCACTTTTGAATTTTAAAGTAATTCCTTAACCTTATGTTAAATACTAATTTACACACACAATGCGTTCTCTTTTTTTTCTGGGGACAAACATCCAATTTGCAAAAGAATAAATAAAAACAATCAAGTGGAATCATCACTCAGTGGATAAGCATTTTTTATTCCCTTATTATTAAAATATAAGTTTAAGATTAAAAACCAAATGAAATTTAATGAAAATTAAGATTCAATTTACAGGAATCAAAATTTGAAATAGTAAATCTTTATGTCTTACACTAAAACTATAACAAGATATTTAAAATTTGACCAGATACACAGGAAGTAGACTTTGAAAATATTTCAAGAGAATGTTTTTAAATATCTCTTAGAACAAATGAGTTGAGTAATAATAAATTATTATTACAATTTGAAAACCATCTCTAAAAAAATCAAATTATTAAAATTGTTGTGCTTCATTTTTTTTCTTTTTGAAAATATCACAAAAATCAATTACATAGTTTGTAAATAATTTTATTATAATTACATTATAGCTGATCCACATCATTATAACTTTATTGAACTCCAACTTTCTACAATTAAAAACTTTCATAAGAGATATTAGTAATACATATCTACAAAATATAGATCAACATGAATATATAAGCTACACTTATTTTTCATCAACATGTGAATTATGAAATTGACCCCAATAGAAAAGCATTTCATCAATAGGAAGACTATATATTTATTCAAGAATAGCAGTTTTTTTTCAAAGTACAAAACTATGCAGAGATAATTCATACATTCATGATTAAATTCTTCATAAAAAGCCTTTCTTGATTAGCTCAGTATCTTATATTAAACTGAAAACTTAGTTTCATTATCATAACAAAAAACTAAAGCAATAAACTTCTGGAATATATAAGCAAATATTAAAAAGAATGACAACAAAAAATAAACTAACCAACCCTTTATTAACCATTTAAAAATATTTCTAAGTATTCTTTGAATCATAAACATCTG
This sequence comes from Trichonephila clavipes, assembly GCA_019973935.1. Lineage (NCBI taxonomy): Eukaryota > Metazoa > Arthropoda > Arachnida > Araneae > Nephilidae > Trichonephila > Trichonephila clavipes. Next base: position 107,461 of record BMAU01020728.1, on the reverse strand, counting down.
AAACAAAACAGATTACAACAAGTTAAATGTCACATATATTTAAATGTGATTAATAAATTTTATAGACATTATACACATTTATACACAATTTTATGCATTGATTTTATGTTCAGGCAGGTAACAATAAATATTTATTGTTACCTGCAATGAATATTTATTGCATGAACAGAATTCTTTACAGTAAAACTTGTTAATTATATAACAGCTTACTGAAAGTTTTTAAGTTCACTTTGAACTATCACCACAGTTAACATTTGGATTAATAATACATAAAGCTTTCAGTAACAAATAACTACATTTACATTAAAAAATTTATATTTTCTTTACATTTAAACGCAGGAATGTATAATAAGAATACTGGATTCCATTAAGCCATGTACATATTACTAATATATATTTATATATAAAATAGAAAATATTCTTAGAAAAGAAAATCACTCTGGTCAATGGAGAAATCGAATGCTCATTTTCTCTTCAACGTCTGTCCTTTCTAAAGTAGAACAGAATTCCTCAAATGATATCATGTGATCACCATCACCATCAGCTTCTAAAATGGTTCTGTCAGCAATGTTAGCAAGCTGAACAAATTCAATTGGAGAGAAAAATACAATTAAATCAAGGAAATTACTCATTATATTGGGTTATAATTCTGATGTCATAATATATTATTTCATTAACATTAACTTTACATTTAATAATTAACATTTAATATTAACATTTTATTTAATATTATACTCACACACATTAATATTCATATATTACTTCATATTAATTTTTTAAATTCCATAATAAACCTTACATAATGGAACTAATTATAAAAAACTATTTAATATTAAAATAATTTTAATTTTTAAAGAATAAAAACTTTTGATACCATGGACATATTGGTATAATATGTTTATATTTATTGTGATCACTAAAATTACATCATCAAAAATACAATATCAAAGATCTGTATGTTGATGAGGACTGTAAAATACTTGTTTTATGCTATTTCAAATCTTTACTTAGTATTCAATAGATAATGAAAAGGAAAGTTAAAACAGTTCTTCAGACCTCTAGAGAAAAAAGCATCTGCTGTTAAAAGAAGGAAAAAAATCTGTTTATTAAGAATAAGGTTCACTTACTACAGCTGTACGTGTTGCTTTTTAAAATTATGGTAAGCAAATTATGAATCTGAATTAGAGAATCTTACTTACTTACATGGGAAGACCTAGCTCACCCAAAGAGTTTTGAGCCGCAAATTGATGCTCGAAGATAATTTATTGATAGACAAAACGAAATACATATACAAAATGGTCCCAAATGAGGATCCCTTGCCAAAATTCATGAGAATAAGGGAAGAATATAAAATACAAGGGAAAAAGTACTTTGTAAAAGTGGGTGCCGAGAAGAGATTGATAGTTTAAGTAACAATGTAAATACTTAACAAAAAAAAAAAAGTGGGAAAAAGTAATTGGAATTTAAATGAATGTCTGACACAGCTATACCAGTTCACCAATGAAAAGTACTCTTAAAAATTATATATTTTCAGCATATATATATATTTTTAATTATGCTAAGGAATGGGCCCTATAGGCCATTTCCCCACGAGCAACCTAATATAAACTAGCATTTGCAGTAAAGTTGTCAGAAGAAAAGTTAAAACCTGTGTTGCCAAGGAAGCACAAACTGTCTGATGATTAAAATTCATAGCCTCTCCGCAAAGACACAGATAAGAGTCTGGAGTGTCTTTCACAATTGGTGTAGGTGTTGCCGAAGAAAGTCATGGTCAATCAAAGTTCTAACCTAGCCTCAATCTCTTGAATTTGGCAAATGTATTTTCCCATGGATCTGGAAATATTGGAAAAGGACTGTCTGCATGACAAGCTACCAGAAGGCTATGAGAGATTGCAGCCATGTTTCACCAGAGAATCCGCCGTTTCATTGCCTGGGATGCCACAATGGCTAGGGATCTATTGAAATATAATAGCCCAGTCAGCAACGTTGAGTTCATGAATTTTTTTCTCACCTCCTCCACCTCAAGTCACTATTGCGTAAGGAGCAGAGAGTAAGGATTGCAGATTCAGAATCTACAAGAAAGACAGCTTGTCTATAGGAAGTAGATGAATTGGTTAAGTGGCATATCGTTTGTCTCACAGCATCTATCTCTGCATCAAAGTTTGTAGCACCCAAGCCTGCTGCCAAAGAGCCTTCAAAAAGGTTACTTTCAATATATTGAAAGCATGCCACAATACCAAAAGAAAAATAGGAAAAATCTGGTTGTTAACAAACACTTATAAATCGTCAAATAAAAAGAATATATCTTTATAAGACATATATATGTGTGTATATGTGACAAGAAGTTTTCAATTTACAAATTTATCATTTTGCACTATTAAACAATATGATACACAGTTTAGAAATATTAAACATTTTTAAGCAAATTTTTAAGCATCAATGAAAAAAAAATGCAATAATGTTTTATTATGTTAATACAACCTTAGACAAAGTTTCATAGTAGGTGAAAAATATTTTAAATCAAAAACTGGAAGATTTTCAACATAAATATTTCATAATATGTCTCTTTACACTGCAGTTGCTTACATTATATCTGAACTGAATTTTCAGTTTTATTTAAATTGAAGTAACTGATCTTTTTAATTTAAACAAGATAGTTCAAATTTTAAATTTTAGCTCATTATTTTTAAAATATATTTAACTACTGTTAAGTAATAACAAAGCTTTAAAAAATAAAAATTCTAATGAATAGAATATCAAAAAAAAAAATTAATGAGAGCACTCAAACAATGCAATAAATAAAATAAAAGTAAAACAAAATTTCAAAATTTAAACAGAACATATGAAAAAATGTATTTTTCATTTCTAACTCACTTGTTCTTCCGAAATGTTTGCGCCAACCATCATATGTAATACTGCCAACAACTCATCTCTTGAAATTTTATTATCATCATCAAGATCATACATTTTGAAAGCAACTGAAATTATAATAAATTATTTACTTAAGATAAGGACTGTTTTCATTTATATGACATGATCCTTCAGGACTTTTCATTTAAATATTTTAGAAGCTGCAATTTCATCTTAAAATGCTTTTTTAAGCTAACAATTCACTTAATTTCTTTTTTCAATACTTGATTCCTTTTATACTCATGTAATTAGTAGCAGTTATACATTGTAAAGCTTTTCTTATATTCACAACAATATCACATTTTTATTTGATTGCATATTTTTAAACTAGTTGATAATATTACTTCAAATACATTAATTTTTGATACATTAATTTCACTATGAAAACATTCTAATACTTACCATAATTCTACAATTACTTTCTTGCTTAAATTCGTCTAACCAATCATTTGATGCTTTAAAGTCTTGTAGTTCCAAATTCTCAGAAAACTCTTTTGTCACTCCACTTACAGCAATATTTCTTACTCTTACAGAACAAAACCAATTGAACGCTAATCTAAATTTTAATTTTAGAATGTTCATTTGGATGAAATCCATTACATTTTTCTGTATAATTTATCCTTTAGCACATAGCTTTCTTGATTTTTACTTATTCCAAAATTTTGCCCTAAAACTCCCAAATTAAAATTTTCAATTTTTGCTACATGAATTACACTAACTTTTTATTTTAATGTTGATCTTTGCCTCTATGAAACCATGCCAGGTAACAACTAAAAACAACACATATGAGTACAATACACCCTTTTCTTGCTTCCTACTCCCACTACGAACTAAGAATGATAGAAATTTTCACTATACCCATAAATTGTGCCTTGGTAAGTGGTCCTATCATTTCACTATATTTTATTTCCCATTGGTCTCTGTCTTGAATTGCCTTACAACTAGCTTATATACTGGAGTCAACATACCTTTGAGAGTATTTTTTAGGTTGTTAATAATTGTTATATGTGCTTAATGCCTAATCTAAAAAAATCAGTTTCCCAATGAGAGCTTTTTATATTAGTCCTTTAATAAAAAAGTAAATGCATTAAGTCCAATATTCAAAGGAACTCAGATCAACAGAATTGTAAGTTAAATAGAGGTGTCCCTTACTGAAGCTAAGTGTCTTCAATATCCTTTAAGTGGTAATCATAGAAAACTGCCTGATGGCACAATAGGATTAGACAAAAGGAAAGTAAAAATTCAAATGCATCTACCCTGACTACTTAATGATCTATCAATTTGAAAATTCTTTACTATTACACAACTGAACCTACATTCTATATTTTAGAGAACATTGAAAATTTACTAAATATAAAAGGGACCATAGTTGAGGACAGATTCAGAGACATAATGTTTTAAAACACATAACAAAGACATTAAATCCATATAAAAAAAAGAAACATTCTACCCAAACATGTAAAAAAATTCAATAATGAAAAGAAGCCATTCAACATACGAGATAGGGTAAAAAAATTCCCGGAATAGGTCAATTACAAATTATTAAACAATAGAATAATTTAATCTTATTGGCCTTCAAATACTGTCCTACTGTATCCACACACTTATTCCAGCATTTTTATAACTGTTTAAAACACTCTTGGAATCCATTTTTAAGAGGTCTTTCAGTTGCTTCGTTGTATTTTCAATCACCTCATCTGCATCCACAAAACAGGGTCCTTTCAATTTCATTTTCAGCCTTGAAAACACGATAAAAATCTGCTGGTGTTAGGTCAAGAAAATAAGAAAGGTTTTCCAGAGTGGTAACACTGTTTTTGGCAAGGTACTTTTTCGCTATCACAGAGTGATGTGGTGGAGCATTGTTATGTAAAAAAAAATTGTTCAGTGCCCATTTTTCAGGTCCTTTTCATCTGATTGCATTTTGTAGTTGTTTAAGGATCTCCAGGTAAAGTTCTTTATTGACAGTTTGGCTTTAAGGAATAAATTCACAATGTATTAACACCCTTGTAATTAAAAAATATTTCAAACATTACTTTCCCTTGGTTTTTGTCCAAGAGAAATTTCTCCTTCCTTGGTGATGTGTTTGCTTTCCATTCACTTGTCTGAGTTTTTGTCTGAAGATTGTAAAGAAAGCACCATGTCTTATTACCTGTCCCAATTTTTTTCAAGAAGTTGTCATCTTCATCAGCCATGTCAATTAAATTCCTGGATATGTTTACACTCATTTCTTTTAGTTCATGTGATGACATTTTCATAACCATGTGCAAACAAACAAGATGCACATTCAAATGATGCCTCATCAAGCAGTGAACACTCCCATGTGAAATTCCAAGTTCATAAGCAGTAGCATCAGTGGTTGTTCATCTGTCTTGTAAACATGACTTTTCGAACATGCTCAACATTCTCATCTGTGGTAGAAGAGGAGGAGCATCCAGTTTGACGGTAATCTTCGATGTTTGTATGACCTTCACAAAAACACTTATAGTACTCATACACAGCCGTGTTTTTCATGGCATTGCTTCCATATGCTTTTTCCATCATCTCAAATGTCCCAGAACACAATGAGCAAAATGAAAAATCTGATGTTAGCACTCTGCTTCAAAGACAACATTTCAAAATCCGGTGGATAAAAAATTTGCTTTGATGGAAATTACCTGCAGCTAACGCTGACAGAACTGAAAATGAATTCCAGATGGCTGAATGTTTTCCTCATTAGTGCTGCCAACTTCCAAAAGAGATAATTCCCCTCCAATGAACACTTTTGAGAATGTATAGGCAACCATCCCTGTAGCTTTTTGACTCAAGTTGAAAATCGAAAATCATAACTAATCATTTATAATATAATTTATTCCTATGTATTTCTATTTTTTAATATTGTCTGAAATAAATTTGAACTGCAAAGTACATTAAGTGCATTCTAGAAATTTTTTTCTACAGAAGCATTCCAGTTAATATCTTTTTAAAAATCAACCTCGGTGCACATGCACAGAAGATATCTGAAAATGTAAGCAGAAGAAAACTTTAATACTCATATATATTAATATGCAAAATGTTGTAAAAAGTTAATCAGATCTCCTTAACTAATAATGAAGCTTTTAAAAATTTGGTTTTATTTTTTCTATATGCTATTTTGAATTATTGAATTTTGGAAGTCAAAGGTTCTTAACACAGCATTCCTATACATTCAACTTGAGTTTAAACCCCCTAACAAGTTGAAGCCTGTTTTTTAAAATATTTTAATCTTCTATTAATCTAATCATATTATTTGATTTAATGAAAACTCCTTTAATTAATCTAAAAACATAAAATAATCTATTTCATGACCTAAAAATTAGTAAACAAAAAGATAAAAAATGTTCCTCTAAATATACTTCTAAATTAATAAGCTTTATATGAAAATGAGCAGCTCTCTTCAAAATCATTCAATGAGATCCATAAAAGTAAACTATTGATAAAAGAAACAATCATGTTTATTCTCTCATTTACATAACTTATGAAATTTTTTTTATTCCTAAGAATTGCTTAAATGAAAAAAAAATCTTAAGTAAAAAAATTCCCTTAAAATTCATACAATTAGTTTGATCAGAGGTCGGCAACGTTTTTAATGTAAAGAGTGAAATACTAAATTAAAAATTCATGGCGGGTGCCAACTATTTTTTGACCTAACAAATATATAAAAATAATATTCATATTTATAAAAAACATGTTCATTTATTAATTTTATAATTTATAAATTTACAGAACAAGGTTATTATTAATCTTACATAAATAGAGAAGAATGTTTGTAAGTATATTAAAGATGGTGGCAAGAGCAATGACATATTTTTTATATAAAATTATTTTAATGGGATATTTGGGTTTCCATATCATTTGCAATTTTTTCATAATCGATCATATACGACGAATTACCTGCTCTTAAACAGTTATCTAAATGTGCATTCGTAAACTGAGATCGATATTTAGATTTTAAATATGTCATATTTGAAAAAAGGGCTTCACAATTATAGGTAGTTCCACAGTATGAAAATATTTTTAGAGCGCATTTTCTCAAAATAGGAAAACTTTCCTCAGTAACTAATTCCCAAATTGATTTATCAACATAATGTGATTTTAAAACAATATCATTTTGCAAATTAATTATTTCCATTTCAAAGTCCTGCATGTTAGTCACATCGAAATAATTTGAAATTTTGGAAGGCAAATCAGGTTCATGAACATTAAATGGATTGACGAAAAATGGAATTACTGATTCTAACGGTAGAAGAGCTTGAAATCTCGACAAAAATTTGATTATTAATGTATCAATGGTTTTTATATATGATGTAGTGTCAAATTCATCAACACTCAAATTTAAATTTTCAATTATTCGTTTGACATTTTGAAAGTGAGACAAGGAATTTTTCAACAAATGCGCTTTTAACAATTCCAACTTACATTTGAAAGAATTAACTGTGCTAATAATATCAGCAATATGGGAATTCTTCCCCTGCAGTTTTAAATTTAATTCATTAAACTTCATCGTCATATCTACCAAAAATCCAAGATCCAACAACCAATTTTTATTTTCCAATTCTTCATAAACCTCGTTTCTCGAAGCAACAAATTCTTTTACTTGAGGTAAAAGGTTAATGAAGCGTTCAAGAACTTTACCGCGAGTGAGCCACCTTACTTCAGTATGAAGAAGTAAGTCTTTAAATTCAGTGTTTTCGTTCTCTAAAAATAATTTGAAAAACCTGTGTTGTGTCGCTTTAGCTTTAATCGAATTAATAACTTTGGTAACAATTGACATAATATGGTTATAATTAATTGTTTTTGCAAATAAAATTTCTTGGTGAATAAGACAATGATATGCAATAAATTTAGGAAATAAAGGATCTTTTCTACATAAACCAATAAAACTTTTCCTTACCAGTCATTGCTCGTGCACCATCCGTAGTAATTAATGATAATTTTTGTAATGGTAACTTATTTTCAATTGCAAACTTTTTGAACAATGAAAATATGTCCTTTCCTTGGGTACGTGCTGTTAACGGAAGAATTTTCAAAAATTCTTCTTTTGTAGAGAAGTCATCAAACACCATTTTAACGGATATTGCCAATTGTGCTGTATCGACTGCATCAGTTGATTCATCCAGTTGTATTGAAAAAAATTCACAGGTCTCTACATCATTTTCTAATTTTGCTTCCAAATTGCTTGCTATTAATTTGATTCTTCTTGTTGCGGTTCTAGCTGATAATTGTAACATGTTAATAGCTCCCAATATTTCAGTCTTGTTTTTGAAGTCGTCAAAAAGAGAATCAGCCGCTACTAGTATAGCTTCTTTCATTATTTCCGCGTCAATAAAAGGTTTTTTCTTCTTTGCCAGTAAATGTGCAACTTTAATCGGTGCTACGGTTTCTGCTTTCGATTGTTGTTTGGGTTTTGTAAAAATACTTTGTTGCTTTGTAATTGATGATTTTAAGGATAGCATTTTCCTTTTAGGTGTAGTTCTGATTTCAATGGATACTTAGAATTAAATTTACCATGTAAACTCTTAAAATGTCTTTCTATGTTACTTTTTTAAGGAACGCAACGCTCTTATTACATAGTAAACATACGCATTTACTGTTGTATTCGATGAAAAAAACTCTTCTTCCCACTCGGCATTGAAATAATAAGTACATTTTCTTTTCGATGAGTCCATAATAGGGATGGCATAAACCTGTGACCAACTCTCTCTTGATCTATGCTCTCTTGTGTACTGACTACTACTGACATGATTGCTCAGTTCATTTCAGTTCAACGCATAAGCGCGTCACAGTTGACATACAGTAGATTCTAGGAATTTTAAAATTTACATTTTGAATTTCTTGTCTAAATTAACAATAGTTTAAGGGCGCACTAAAATTTATTGAAGGGCGCAGTGGCGCCCGCGGGCGCCGCGTTGCCGACCTCTGAGTTAGATGGTTTATACAAACATAAACACTTTCATTATTTATAAATGTCATATTCCCAATTTATATATAAAAGATAACTACATCAAAATTCAGAGTTTTATCACCAGTTGTTGAGAAGAGTTTAACAAGAAAATATTTTCTTGGTCACATTATTTATAGTAATTTCATTTCAAAAAGACATTTATCTAAATATACACACAAACATGGTACATCAAATAAAGAACAACATTCTTTTTTTGAGAAATAAATTAATGATCATAGTTATTGAATATATGATTTGAACCAAGTATGAGTAACGTTATTCATAATATGCATATCATGCATATACAGTTTAAACTGTTGAAAATAACAATTCATAATTTATTTTAATAATATTCTGGTTTTATAATTATTTATGATATTTTACTTTTTGCACATGTAATAATTTTTTTTTCAAAACATTTGTATACAAATGTGCTGAGATATTAGTTATATTTTTCTCCCATACTTCTTAATAGATCACATTTACTTTCTTTAAAATATGGCATTGATTTCAAAATTTATAAAAACATATGGTACACATTAAGGGAACATGATACAATTTATGCAAAAATTTTTAATTTCAGGATTTTCAAATTTTTTTTTGGTTGCCTCCTATGTGTGTATACTATGTAAAACAGATTTTGTGCTCAAATTTCATAAAAAGCTAGCCATTTAATTGTTTAAGGTACAAACTTAAAATTTGTGAAGTGATTTTAAAATGCTACTCCTCCCCTACAAAAATTTGTGTTCATGAATGAAATTTGATTTACAAGTATGTCAAACTATGCGTAACAAAAGTTGGTATTGGTTTTGTGATAACATGATTGGTATTCATACCATACTTCTTTTTATGGATGCTTATTGAAAATTCCTTAAAAAATGTATACATTCTGAGTTCAATTATTTTTTTTAAAAAAAGTATTGCTTTGATTCAAAAATGCATAACAACTTTTGTTACATGTACTATTAGCAATTGGTAAAAAAAATTGAAAGCATTAGGCACAATAGAAAAAAAAAGCCTTAGCATTTTAAATGAAGACAAACTAGTTACTTCATCTTTCTGAGATAAGTTTAAAGTTTTGATTTGCCATAGGGATGAGAATAAAAACGAACGTAAAAGCTATCATAATACTTCGTTTTTTTAAGTTTAGAGCTTTCAAATTTTGTAAGGTTATAGAAAAGCCTATAAAGAATAATTTAGGCTAAAAAAATTAGATTTGTTTTTTTACCGATTTTTGTCAATTGAATCATTCTGTGCCTGTCCCCTTAACAATAAATTTATTGAAAAATTATCAAATACAAGCAATAAATTTAAGGCATAGCCCAATTAGCTTGCTACTTACATCGCAATTTCTCTTCCCTGCTGTTCAATTTATTTTCTTTATTCTTCTTCACAGGACGGAATCGAGAAAGGACCCGCATAAACTGACGAAAATTGATTCGATCATCATAAGCCTCGTTAAAAAAGGCATGCACAATACGATCACCCAAAGGATTTATTGCAAGTTCTGGAATACGAAGAAAATCTTCTCGGCTGAAAAAAATGTTTACAGGCAATTAAAAGAAATAATAGATTAATCTTTTTTAAAATAAGAAACATAAAAGCTTTTATAAAAAATTTTGAAATTAGGGAGTAATAAATATGAGTATTAATTATTTCCACCAAACATTATACATTTAAAATTATATTTTTGTTGTTCAGTGAAACAAAATCAAAAGACGATTGAAATTTGTAACTAATATATAAAAATAAATTTTATTATAAACTTGAAATGTAACGCTGCATTTGTTTCACAAAAAAATATTCAAATAAGTTTATAGAAGCAGTTATATTTTATAGCATTTGTTTGTATAAATGATTTTCACATCATTTAATTCAACCAAATTTGATAATTTAAACTAATTAGCTAGATCTTCAAATTTTAATACCTATCAACTCTTTATCTGTTATATGCTCTTTACCGTATGAGAAAAATATTTATATATTAATGACATTTAGAAAAAAAAATTTGTGAGTTTAAAAAACAAACATTAAATAAAATTACACAAAAATATTCTTTAAAAAAAAAAGCAAATCAAAAGATATTGCAATGAAAAATAATGATCAATATTTTTCAGTACAGCAATCATTACTATTTTTCAAGTATTAACCAGAAAATATTTTTTCCATTAAATAATGCGAACTTGAAAAAATTTCAGTATAAAATTTGTAATAAATTTTCTTTTCCTGTTCCAAAAATATTGGCTTGATTAAAAAGAGCTAAAACTCAAAAATTCTTACTTCTTATTAATTTTAGCCATTACATAAATGTGAAATAAAGCCCTGAACTATTTAAATACTAATCAGTTCATTCCATCATCAGATTCTGCTCAAAAATATTTGTTTACATTTATAGTTTTATAAAAAGCTTTTAAATGCATTCCATTAATGTGACTCCATCAATTACCAAGAATTTTAAGTAAGATAATTGACAAGTAAAACATGAAAAGATGTTCAGTTAAAAAATATATATTAGTAATCATAAATCACAATATTTAGAGGGATTACAAACTCCTGTGGCAGTATGTTTGCAATTAAGTACTAAAGAGTTATTATAACCTGGAATCATTCTTTTTATGTCTTATCTAATTTATATAACCTTAATTAAAAGTAAAAAATGATAATTAAGATTTTTAGCAACAAAAATTGCACAAACTTGGGATCTAACAATTGAATAACATGCAACTATTGAATAAAATTTTATTGCACATTTTAAAACCAGTAAATTTTCTATGTTTACTGAATATAGTTTGAGTGAGAGTTATATTAACATAGCACAAGAATGCTCCACATAGACTAATGGCAATGGACTTGGTAGTTTAAAATTATGGTCAAGTGAGGAAGACAACACCTGAATATTGTGACACCCCCTCTTCTAACTTCCAGACCAAACCATCAGGAGGAGGTTTGAATCTTGATGTACTTAACATGCATCAGTCTTCTCTATATGGCAGGTCTTCAGCAGAACAAGGCTTGTACTTATGACGCATCAACCATGAATCCATGACCTTGACCACTAGGCTACCGCAGCCTTTTATGAGAACAATTTAAAAAAATTATTGTATTCTTATAACATTTAGCACTTGAATAAAACTGTTTTGATAAACAAGATTTTATTTTTGAAAGCTCAGTCAATATATTGAATATTTACCTTAGGGTTCCATTATCTGTTTTATCCAAGTTTGTGAATCTGCTGTAAAGTCTTTCAATCTGACTAGGAGAAACTAAAAATAAATAAACGATGAATACATTTTTTCCCATAAACAAAAATATGATATTTTTGAAGATGGAATGTTACCCAATCCATAAATTCAAGTACTGAAACAAACATATAAAATTTCTAATCTCTTTAATTAATTCTTAAAAGCAGTAAGTGTGATACAACACAATAAATTTTTGCTCCACACACTAAAAAAATTAAGATACAGTTAAAAGTAGATGAAATCTTAAAGAATGTGTAAAAATGTACACCAACTTGAATGAATCCAGAAATCTTGAAAAAAAAAAAAAAGATCTTTTAAAATATAAAATTACTTAGATCTTACGAAATAAGTTTTAAACATCACGAATAAAAATGGATAGTCAAAATAAACTTATTTCTACAAGCATGAATATATACACCACCATAAGTAATAAATGTAAAATGGTTTTTAAAACAGTACAAAGTATAGCAAATTAATGCTGACAAGAAATTAGTTATAAATAACCACTCCATGTAAAATACAAAGAAATTGTAATTTTAGTACAATGACAATATTTTTGCAAAAACGTCAGATTTTGTATCGTACGCGATAAAAAACACTTACATCCAGTTTCTTGGTGAATTTCAGCAATTTCCTCCGGTTGCAACATCAAAGATGATTTGTTACCCATTATTATCTAATAACAAAAATTATATTCAGAAAGTTAAACTATAATCTATAACGTATTAGTTAAAATGATTTATGATAGACGGGACGGAAATGTAAACAACCAATGACACAGAAAAAAAATTTAAAAATATAAGTATTTTTGCTGTTAATTCAAGTGAATTAAAATAAGAAATGTAAGGATAGACTTGAAAAACACCAATAATAATTTATTTTTCAAAAAATAAGTTACTTCACCTTCAAGGACACCACACAAACCTGGATTTAACAGATGAACAATTTCTCAATACATCAATAGAACTAATTAAATGGCCTTGTTGTTTACTATTACACATCTACCGAGTTGAGTTGTTTCTCGAAATAATTAGAATATTCAATTTTATTTTGATCAATTTGAGAGTCATTAAAATTGATGAGTAATTATATCTTAGAAATAAAGCATGAGCACAAAGTATTAATTTTCAAGTAAATGTTGAAAATGTAAATATCAAAATTGTAGTAATACCAAAAACATTGATGGCAACACCATGCTCTTAGTAATTATGTTTTGTAAATTTTGGGCGAAAAGTGAAAACGTCGGAATTTACAGCAAATGAAAATTACTTGAAGGCGGATGCTGAACCTAAGGCTGAGATTTTGACATTAATTTAAAGAAAATCCTTATCGGAGAAATGTGTTCAGTTTAATTTTCTGATGATCTCATTATGGTTTTCTTGCGAAGAGCACAATTAGAAATATTCCGCGTTAAATTGTGAGTGAATGTAATCATTCTCAAATTTCAGTCATCAAATCAAAAGTATCAACAATGAAACCTCCGTTAAGGACAGTTCTAAAAAACTTTCTAAATCATTTTGAAGATTATGAAGCAAGGAAGAAATTGTGTGATGATCAATACGAATTGGAGTTTCGGGTAAATATTCTTACAATAGTTTTCTGCTACTTAATTTGTTCTTCTAAGCATCAATCCAATTATTTTTTTTAAATATACATAATTACTTATTTCGATGTTTACAAATCAAGGAATAATTAAAAAAGATAAAAATTAACTTTTTTTTGATGTTTTTGAATATTTTGAAACAAATGAGCTTGAATATTCTAACGTAAATATTGTGGATACCAATGCCAAATTTCTTTTGGTACACATTTTTATCGGAAAAGTTTGTTCAAAGATGTATGCAAAGGTATTAATCGTTAAAAGAATTTTTTCCGTTTATTCTACTTAAAATGTTATTGTTTGTGACCTTATTAAAAAGTAAAATTAGAAGTTTTCCTTATAATTTTAACCCTTAGCTGTTAGATTTATTCCATGTTAAGTGTTTGCAAGTGCTATATCATAATTACCTTGGAATTATCTTTTTTTTATTAAGTGAAACATTTTACTTGCTTTCCAATTACTCTGTTGCTTGAATTTTACTCTAAAATTTACCTGCAATTTACTTCACTTTTAAAGTGATTTAATATTTCGCATCAATTTGTATTTTTTTAAATTTTATTGTGTATGTATAATAGGAAATATTTCAGATGATATATTGCACAAATTTAATCAATTTTGTGAATTTAAAAAATAGCTTTATGAATTCATTTTCCTAGTTAGCAATTGATATATTTCAGTTTGAGGAAATTTTTTAGGTTATTTTTGTACCAAATTTTGTCAACATCTTTTTGTTGAAAAGTAATAAGGCTTGTTTCTTTTGTGGCAATGTAAATCATTACTAAAAGCATTATTATTTCAGACTTAATCTGTAAACTGTAGTTGTTCCAAAATTTATTTCTTTAATGATCAGGACTTGTAAAAATATTTATGAAGATGAGTTAAAACTTATTAAATAAATAGAGCATATTCATTGTTTTGTTCAAGTTTTTGTTGCTGCAGTAGCAAAGGTCATGGACTCACGGTTGGCATGTCATGATTTCAAACCTAGTGCTGCTGAAGACCCATCATGCAGAGGGGGTTCGATGCACATTAAACCCGTTGTTTCGCAAACCTCCTCCCATTGGTATTGTGTGGAAGTCGGTAGAGAGGGATGCCAGAGTTCAGGTGTTGTCCTCATCTCTTGACCATGGTTCAAAATTATGACATCTGTCACAAATAACCCTTGGGTAATTTTATAGTGTGACATTAATATAACACTTTTCATTGTTCAAGTTTTAGAATTTTGATGATCTTTTGTTGTTCCATCAATAATTTGCTTAGGATTGAATAATTTTCATTAGCTTATGATTAAATTATTTTATTAACAAATGAACTGTGTGATTAAAGGTTGATACTACAAAAGAACATTTTTACCATATCGTAAGAAAATATGACACTTGTGCATTAGATTCTGGACCTATAAATTAATGAATTTGTGACAAAGTTTATTTACTAAAAGAATTAAATTTAAACTGTTTTATCATAGTATCAAAAAAATTAAACAAAATATGTAATAACTATTATTTCAGTAGCCAATAAAGTCATGACAAATGTCTTTATGAGAGTGATGCCACAAAAATTCGCATAAATACAAATCTAAGTAGCTGTCTTGCAATTCTTCAATATTTTTTGTTTCATTTTCCAAATCCCGTAATCTTTCAGTGTTTTGTGTATGTGCACCAGTATCATGGTTAACAAAATTATACTGGTTATTATCTTAAATATGTTCAAGGTTTTCAGTTCTTTGTCTATTTTATATATATTCTGAGAAAGAAAAAATCATTAATCCTTCTTCAATATTTTGCTTTTTCTTTCCAAAGAGTAGTTGGTTTTCTATTTGTCATTTATTAGTTTCTGTACAATAAATACTATCAAAGATCAGTTGTTCCATCAATCTACCAACTTGGTTTTCCTGCTTAAAATAAACCGACTTCAATTTCTACACATTTGCTAAGTTTTTTTAGTGTTTTTTATCTCCTTTTTCTTTTCTTTTCTGTAGATAGTATAGGCTATGTACATATAATTCTCTCATCTGATTCTTCAAATCATTTACTGATTTGTCACTTAAATCAAATTGATATCACCTCTCTTCATTTGGGGATTGCTCTTTGTATTAGCTGTAAATAAATATTAGTGCAGTAGTTATGGATATGAAGCCCAGTGGCTGAGTGGTTAGTGCATCGGGCTTCCACACCACAGGTCCGAGGTTCAAACCCCGGACTGGGCAAGGTTGACTCAGCCTTTCATCCCTTCAGTGGGTCGATAAATGGGTACCAAGCTTGCTTGGGAACTTAACACTGGGGGTTTCGCATCAGACTGACCACCTGACTGGAACATCTGCTCATGCACCCCAGGGCCCAAGGTCACGTATACTGAGTTGGACACAGTAGTCTTTGGCTTTCATGGGCTGTTGCGCCACTGAGTTAAGTTATGGATTCTTCCATCCATGTTCCTTTTAAATTGACATTTTCTTGCTGCAACTTTTAATGTTACATCTTCATTTTTTTAAAAAACAAAAAGATTTAGTGGACTCATTGATACATTTTTCTTTGTTGTTATAATCCAATAAGTTTGGAAAAATGACATTACATTTTCTTCCATAGGTTGTAGATGCAAAATATTAAGAAACCCTCTAAACAAGGCTGTTGCGTTTAAGTATGCTTGGGAACTTTATTCTCATTATCGGCTATATACCACATCATTTGGCAAAAGTTTTTGCTTTTTTGAAAACAGTCAACTGATTAAGTACCATAAATACTTTATGGGAAAATTAAGAAAAAGGAACCAGTATGTATTATATATATTGAACATTGTAAAATTAATATAATAATTGCCAAGAGATTATATTTTAAGCTTTTTTCAAAAAAAAAAGTTTAATATTTAGTTTTTTCATAGATATAAGTTGATATTTATTTTATAGTGACTTTGATAAAAATTTAAGGTACTTTTCCGTTAGCTGGGCACAAGCGAAAAATTACCAAATATATAATTTTGCCAAATTTCTTAGAACCATAAGGGGAATGTTCGTTTGGGGCCATGTGCTCTATTCTCTGCATTGAAAACAAAGCATGCTTCCCTCTATTTCTTCCATCTTAATTTTTGTTTTAAAAAATGATGAAAATTTGGGATTTAGCCAGAACTGAAGAAATTGCAATCTTTTTTTAAGAGAAAAGTATATTGGCAAAGAATGCAACATGCACTCAGAATCATTAAATGAGACTCCTTTTGTAATGGACTATGTTGGTGGTGCAATCTTATTAATATTTAATATATGCTATTAATTAATATTTGTTTATAGTTGAAGTTTTTCAACTTTTATTCCTTTGACTATTTAGTCTTTCGCTTCATGACATGGCTTGCGTTTGGTTCACAATTGATGACATTTGTGCCCTGCTAATGGAAAAGTACCATATTTAATCGTAATGTTCAGTTAAAATGGCCATGTCAAAATAGATGTAAAATGCAGTTATAAGTCGTTTGTTAGAGTGGATATATAAATTTATTTCTTGCTTGCTCATCAACTATCAATTTTTTTAAGTCTTGCCCCATTACTTCAAAAATATTTCTGGAAAAATTCTTCATTTCAGATACTTCTGGGAAAGTATCTGAAATGAAGGTTTCAAACTTACGAGGTCCGTCGCCAAAAGCTCTCATGTAGCTGAACACAGTGCAACGGTAATATTCACTCACTCACTGCAATGAAGGTTGGCAAAGATTCATCTCCTAAATACATGCTGAATTTCTAATCAAGTGATGCTTAATTTTTCTTAAACTCTAAAACTTAATGAGCTTGTGTTTTTCCATATTATTATAGCATATTTAAGGCATTCAAGGTAATTGTTTTGATATATGTAAATATTAAATGCATATTTGCCAATGCGTATGTTTGCTAATGTATCATGCATGTAATAATTTCACTTTTTGTAAGAATTACTTAATCTGAAATGTTTATGATTTCAATTTTGAGTATGCAATCATCAAGTTTATTTAAAGGCAAGAAAAGTTTTGCATAAAAATGTTGCTAGTTGCAGTTCATATTATTTTGTTTGTATCTTACTTTAGATATAACAGTGCAATTTTTTTCTATTTCTGTCTATACTTATGTTGTTTGTAGCAGAAATAAATATTTTTTAAAATTTTAATCTTGATAATTTTTGAAGCATTGTAATAAATTCCTTTAATTTCCCCAAGTCTATATTTATCTTGTAAATTCATATTGAACCTAAATTCTAAATTTGTATAGAACTTATTTCGAATTTATAAATAAGTGCTTATTAGTATAACTATGTTTGTTCTGGACTATATCGCTATATGTTAATTTTTTAGTGGCCACAGTAGCCTTGTGGTCGTGATCAAAAGTTCTTGGCTGACGTGTCATGAGCTCAAGCCCTAAGCCTATGAAGACTCGCCATGTAGAGGGGGCTGATGCACATTAAATGTATTATTATTCAAATTCCTCTCCTGGTCATGGTATGATAGTTTGGAGAGGGGGCTGCCAGTTTAATGTGTTGTCCTTTTTTTGGATTAAATTAATTACTTGGCATGGTTAGAAATTGAGATCCCTCACCAATAGCCCCCATGTTGTTTTATATTGCAACAAAAATAAAACACTGTCAGTTTTTTAAAGTTTACATAGTTGATTAACTTGTTAATTATTAAATATTAAAGTAGTTTTTCATGTTTGGAAGTGAAAACTGTTGTTTTATTATTGTAATCTTGTGCAATATGTTTATGCTTAGTACTTTTCCAAGCCATGAATGAAACTCTCATTTTTGTTTAAAATCAAGGGTGTAGCTACTGCTGTATCAATGATATGGGGGCCCAATTGTAAAATTTTGACTCTTTCAAATAAATTTTATTATAGGGAAAATGGCCCCGGGGAGGAATTTTGGCACAGGACCCACCCAGAACTAGCTACACCTGTGTTTGAAATGAATAATTTAGGATCAAATAGTTTTATATTATGGTATTGCTTTAAAATATATATACACAGAGCTGTTTATTTAGGTAATATTGACTGATGAAATTAAAATGTTTTATGGCAAAATCTTATTTTTATAATTATTCTAACTTAAAAATACCAACACTTTAATTTTAAGCAATATTTTTAAAATATAAAAATATAGAACTCTCTCACGATTTAGTCCAAATTGGGTTTAATTTTGGGTTGCTGTTTTTTGAAAAGCTGGCTCAAAAATTGATTGAAAAACTGATACTAAATAAAAGATCAGATTTTAAATCAAGTGAAAATAATTCTGCAAAAAAATTTTTAATGAAACTTTTTGAACTTCTTTTACAAAATACAAAGCAATTTAAAATAAAACATTTATTTTTTAAATTTTATTTATAGGTTAACTAATAAAGCAAGCAAAATAAATTTAAATTCAGTAAGCAGTTGTAAGTGATCGTCTGCAAATGACAGTTATAAAACCCATTATTTCTGATGATTTGTAAGATTTACATGATATATAGAACATGTTGCAGAAATAAATCAAAAAAGTTTTAAAAAAAGAAAGGGAAAAAAATTACTTAATTCTTATTTTTCCATAAATGAAATCTTTTATGAAGTGAAACTATCAGTTTCCTCTTATGGTGGAAAATGATTCAACTATGTGGTTACAGTAATTTTTTCTAATGTGTTGGGAGGTTCTGTAATAGGTATTCTTACAAATCGTGTGGGGTATCTTCCAAGCACAGTGGTAACTCACTACATCTATTTACTAAGCGAAATAGTAGTAGTATCTGTTATAGAAATTTCCAATTTAAAACAGAAGTATTTACTTTTTATTATAACATCAAAAATGGTGACTTTTATTTGAGAGATCGCGGTTGAACACGTGGCCACACTTATATTCACGTGACTATGGTTATGGTCACAAACTCGCGGGCAGCTTTCGTAAATTCGAGCCTAGTGCCACGTAAAACTCGCCGTGTAGTGGGGGCTGATGCGCGTTAAATATGTCTAAGTCCTCCCGTTGGCGTAGTGTGGTATTTGGGGAAAGGGTACCAGCTAAGGTGTCGTCCTCGTCATTTGACCGTGGTTCAAAATTACGAGGCCCGTCCCCTATAGCCCTCATGTTGCTTTATAGTACGATGTAAATAAACTCACTCTTTCACTCACTTACTGTTATATAACAGAATTTTCGTTTGTTGCCAAAAAGAAATACAAATACTTAACTGTTTATAGAATAAAATTTTATTAGTGAAAAAAAGGTGTTATTATTTTTAATGTTATTAAAAATAAGTAAAGAATAACGAAACGAGAAACAAGTTTTTGATTTAATAGAGGGGGGGGGGACTTTTGGGATAATCAAATATTCTTTCTTAATGGTTGAAAAAATATAGTTTATTACTGCAAATATACCATTAATTCATAACAATTGTTTATGTTAATTATGTATTTGTATATGTAGGATTATACATAATTTTTATCCGCGTTTTTTCTTTTCTCTTATGTTATAATTTCACAAGTGCGTTTTTAAAAAGAGATATGACAACATATGTAAAGAGTTTCATAGCTATGACTGTGTTATTTTCGCAGCAAACTATCGATTTTATCATTAATTTCTAATTCCTGTCATTGTTCTTACTTTCACTTTAAACTTTCACTCTGATGCAGGTTAAATCTATCGAGCTCTAAGACCTCCCTCTGGTGTTGTGTGTCATTTATGATAGTGAGGGGGTAGCCCAGGTGTCGTCCTCGTCACTTGACCGAGGCTCAAAATTTCTAGGTCCGTCGCCAATAGCTCTTGCGTTGCTTTATAGTGCGACGAAAAAATACCTATCACTATCTTCACATTTTTGTTTGCTTGTTTTTAATTTTAATGTCCTACCGACAAGTCTTTTCTAACTTTTGATAAGCTAGTGTATTTGCTTCTACATTAGTATACACTGGTGTGCAAAAATTAAGGACGAGACGGTTTTTTCAATATAACTTTGTACAAAAGCTTTCCAAATCAACACATTTAATACCGTAAGATCCCCAATACGTAAGGACATGTGTAATGTAAGCAACACTTACTAAAAGAGAAATCAGAGGGATAAAAAGAAGCTTGATTCAAAAATTAGCATGGTGCGCAATGCGACTGAAGGCCGAAACATCCCTGTGATGAGTGTCCAGCAAGAAACATCCGGTCTTTAGTAGGGGATATGATCTCCCCTGACTGCTAGGCAGGTTTCACAGCGTCTGCCCATGCTGAGAATGAGGGTGTCAATGAGTTGTTGAGGCATTGCTGCCCATTCGTCTTGCAGCGCCAATCGAAGCTCCCGAATCGTTACTGGTGGTAAGGTACGAGCTGCCAAGCGTCTGCCTAGAAAATCCCATACATGCTCGATGGGATTGAGATCCGGAGATCGTGCCGGCCAATCCATACGTTCAATATCTTCACTCTAAGAGCTGTTCGGCAGCTACTGTGCGATGACATGGTGCATTGTCGTCCATGAAAAGGAACTGCAGACCCATAGCGCCTCTAAAAAGACGCACATATGGAAGAAGAATCTCGTTACAATAACGGGTCCCGTTGACTGAACCTGCGTCGAAGATGTGAAGGTCTGTACGACTACCAAGTAGGATGCCTCCCCAAACGAGAACACCGCGACCTCCATACCTGTCCCTTTCAATGATGTTCGAGGGATGATTGCGGCTTCCCCGCTCTGTCCAGATGAGTATGCGATGAGAATCGCTACTCAAACTGAATCTGCTCTCATCTGTAAAGAGTACTCGTCCCCATTCATTGTCTCTCCAATTCCGGTGTTCCCGGCACCACAGAGAACGCCTTCTCCGATGGGCAGGCGTTAAAGGTACACACCGTACAGGGCGTCGTGCAAACAGACCACCACCGTGCAGTCTTCTGGCCACGGTAAAACGTGATATCGGTCGTCCAGTCGCCTGTGTCGTGTGTCTAGCGATTTCTCCCGCTGTCTGCCGCCTGTTTCTTCTGGCCTGTAAGACAATGTACCGGTCATCTGCGGGTGTGGTTCCTCGTGGACGACCACTACTGAACCCCGGATAGCTGTTCCTGTAGTTTGAAATTGTCTCCAAAGTCGTGAAACGATGCTGTGAGCAATTCCGAACTCTGCAGCCACACTTGTCACACTGCGGCCTTCCTCCAACTTCCCAATGATTCGACCTCGGGTAAAAGCATCCAGATGTCGTCTAACAGATTGATTATTCGCCATTTCTCGCTGAGGCAGCAACTCGGTGTGATTTTAACTGCTATACGGCGTGCAATCTCTTTGCCAGAAATACTGATCTTACACCGACAACATGCTTTATACTACTCTGACACTCCCCCCATTACGTCTACCTGCATATCTGCGCATGTGCTACCGTACATCACCTTACTTAATCTCCTGATTAGTCTTTCTGTCCGCTCTGCCTCTTCGTTCAGCTGATATGTTAATTTTTCGACTTCTTCCTTAATTTTTGCACACCAGTGTATTTCTATCTATATCGAAGTTCCGAAAAAATTATTTTGTAGTTAAAAAATAATGTTAACCCGAGTGTATATTTTCACAAATATAGTTGAACCTAAATTGTTTATATATTGAAAACTTTCTTTATTGTAATATTTTTAGAAAATTCTTTCTAGTTTATCATCCAGTTGAATATAACACACACTGTTCAATTATAACTTCTACCTTTACCGCCATAGGATTTGTAAAATATTGTGGTGTGAATAATATATTATATGCACGTAGTTGAAAAAAAAATTAATCTGCAATGTGTTAAATCAGGTAAAATTCTGTATTCTATACACCTTTGGTTATGCAGGAACTTCTTTATCAAAAAAATTATTAAAAAAAAACACGCAATGCTTCTGGTTTTTAATAAGTTATGTGTTTTTTTTTAATCCTTTTCCCTATTTTTCTGACTGAAATTTATTGACGATAATGAGACGGGAGTGCCGGAAAAGAAACGTCATGTGTCATCCTCCTATGAAGCTTCTAAAGAAATGAGTAGACATTTTTAACCTGAAAATTTTTTTTAAATGTATTACAAAAGAGAGAAAAAACGTTACAGGGGATACATATTATAAAATCTGAAATGAAATTTATTCGTTTTTAAGACCCGTGTAGTTTGCTTTGTTTTTCAATATTTTTTTAAGGTTACGTTATATGTGGCTGCTTTCACCAATGACTTGATCTTTTAAAAATATGTTATACAAGTGAAATTTTTTTTTAATGCTTTATTCGATTAAAGATGTGAGTATTTTTTTTTATTGCGTAATCCTTGGTTGGCTAAAAACTGCTCTATGTTTGTTTCACTTTTGCATGGAATAATAAAAATGCTGTGGTTCATCGGTTTTTGAATGATATGTCAGCTTAACTGCTGACCTAGACAACTGATTGTGATTTTTTCTTGTACTTTTTATTTTAAATACATGAATTTCGAGATTTTTTTTTATGGTCAAGATTTGCATTCTATTGAAGAAATTTATCAAATAAAGTTTAAGTGAAAAATTATTGTTTTCGATCACTGGAACAAATGTTATTTTTAAAAAAATGTAGAAAAATAAATCAGTGTACATCGAAATAATTCTTTGAAAAAAAGATTTTGAAGGTTCCTCGGATGTTGGCACTTATCCAATTTTGGTATAGTAAGAATTCAATCTTTTTGCAAACACTGAAATTGATGTCATCGAAAGTTCTGAGAATTTCGAGCTAATCAAATTTTCGATATAATTAATGTATGCAGCTACTTATTTATTTTATGTGTTTAAAAAATAGAATTTTTATGTTTAGTTATACTGGTTTTAAAGATTACATCTAGAAAATAGTACGATTTAGGTTCAGAAATTTCATTCTTGTGTTTAATTTAGGGGGAAAAATTGAAAGGTAAAATTTTTGCAGTTAAGCCCCGCCCCCACCCGCAATTATATGATTTACGACGGCGAGATAAAAAAAAAGTTTTGTATTGAAATCAAATATGCATTTATAAATATATTTAAAGTATTAAATATATGAGTAAATCGCGCGTATAAAATAGTCTGTGTATTTTGATGTAGGTCAATGATTATTTTCATTTCATTAATATGTATAAAATGGAAAACAAAACTGGAAGGGTTGTTACTGTGTTTTAATTATGGAACTAAATTTGAGACTTAAATTCACTTTTAGTATGTCCTAATAAAAGACAGTTTCATTGAAAAATTTATCTTAATCGGAACAAAATTTGGTTACGTTAAATACGTTTGAACAAAACTATTCTGAAGTTCATAATTAAAAAAAAAATCTTATTAGCATTCGTATTATTAGCTTATTACGTATATATACAGAAAATGTATTTAATATAGTATAGTTCTTTCAATTTTTGTGTTGAAACGAAAGTTGAGATTTTCAATGTAAATAATCATTTTGAACTGCTAAAAATGAATCAAATTTCTGAAATTAAGAAGTGTAAATACTGAAGCGTAACTAAAAATACGATTCAGAAATTCTATACGAATTCGAATTGCTGTAATTTTTTATGATTAAGAATAGAAAGAGGTTTTGTACTACAAAGCAAATATATGAAAGATTTTCTAAAAATTGTGAACAGCATAATTTTTTTAAACCCTTTAGTTTTGGTGTTATGAAATTATATAAAACATAGAAAAGCGTCGTGTATTTCGAAATTGTACAGTAACTCCTTACAGATTGATAAGTTTTTTAAAATGCTTTCTGTGCTGACAAGTTTCATCAAAACAGTGTGGCCGCGGTAGCCGAGTGGTCAAGATTTCGGATTGTGCCTGGCCTTGTCACGAGTTCGAGCCTAGTACCACTAAAGACCCGCCGTGTAGGGGAGCTATGCACGTTAAATCTGTCTAGAGTTCACTCTCGAGAGGTGTGGTGTGGTAGTTAGGAGAGGGGGTGCCAGCTCAAGTGTCGTCCACGTCACTTGACCATAGTTCAAAATTACGTGGTCCGTCGCCAAAAGGCCTCGTGTAGCTGAACAGTGCGACGTTAATATTCACTCACTCCAGTGGCGTAACGGAGAATTTTCGGGCCTCCCTGCAAAATCAGATTTTGAGCTGTATCCGGATCTTACGCAATCGGCATCGCTCAGGTTTGGGGCCCCTAGAGTCCTGGGACCCCCGCGGTGCAGGGGTGGTGGGGGTGTACGTTACGCCACTGACTCACTCACTCATTCATTGAAAACAGTTCATATTTCTGTTAAGATTTATATCTTTCACCTGCTTCTAAGAAATCGAATAATTTTATCTTATAATATTAAATATTTTTTAAAAAATAATTTTAATGTACCAAATCTCATTTACTAACGCAGATTATTTATTAGACTTTTTTTTAAAATTTTACAAACATGTTTTTCTGGAGTAAAATTAATTCAATTTTTTGTCAATTAACCAATGTAATCATATAGTAAGCAAAAACACTACCTTGTGATTTTTATTATTTTTTTTCCAAATGCTATTACTTAACTTTTTTTGCGAACATACAAAATTCGTTACGTTTACGTAACCATACAGTTTTTTTTTTAAAAAAAGCATCAGTCTTGACCAATTGATGATTCATTAGAAATGAATGGTGCCATTTATATCAGACCACTCTGAAAAGAGCATTGCTATGGTAAAAGCGTAATTGAAATTTCGGGTCAATGTAGTCAACAATACAACTCGTCATACTCAAAATTTCTTCACCGGAACACCGCACACTTAGCAAGATTTCGTGTAGGGTTTTCGAAGTGTTACGGAACATTACGCAATAGCAAATGACTAAGGGTTAAAATAAAACTAGCTGGATGACTTTTTTTTTTATAAGAACGGAGCTGCGATGTAAAAATGAGGGGTTTCTTTAAAGAGTTTTTTGCCAACTAACATACAGGTGTGCTTATTGCAAATTTCCCTTCTGTTTCGCGTAATACTTAGTGGAACGAATTACATTGTATGTTTTAACTAGTCGCGATTGCGTATTGATTATTTGTTTTTCTCTTGTCTAGTTTTTATTCTTTTTTTATTTTCGAGTGTCTATCTAATCGTAAATTGGTTTTCTTTTTCACTGCGGAAGTTGGTTGTATTTTGCTGAAAAACTAGTTTTTGTTTGTTGTTGCGGAAGTTTTACTGTAAATAAATTTACCTAGCTCTAAAAACTAATTTATTCTAGCAAATTAAAAGAATTGAAAAAAATAACTACCGTAAAATCCGGCGTATAACGCGCACTTATACTTTCAAGCTGCATTTTTTAATTTTAAGGTATATTCGCCGTATAACGCGCACCCTCTTTTTTACGAAATAACCAGCAATGTGTACGTAGCAATGCTATTATGTTTTAAAGCCATTTATTCGAGGCATTATCCCAGGATTTTGAAAAAAAAAAAACAGTATATTTCTAGAAAAACAACCGTTTAAGTTCATAAGGTACAACATTTCTTTTAAATAAACAGTGTTCCAAACTTTGTAGAAGTCTAAATGTTTTTTATGCTCTCATCTCTTTTTTCATTTTTGAAGCTATTATTTTTATACCCGGCGTATAACGCGCATCCGAACATTTCGATCTTATTTTTTGTGCTCGGATTTTATGGTATATCTTTCCTGGGATTTACAATTTTTTGATTTATAAATGATTTTACGGTGACTCAGTGTAAGATATTTCAATGCACGTGTAAGTTGAATCACCATAAGATTGTTTCCGCCAAATGTACGAAATACTGAACTGAACTTGAAGCTCATTTTCTGTCAGAAAAATGTCTCAATTTTCATGAAAATTTGTTACATTGCAATTCATACATTTGTTTAATATTTTCACCTGAAATTTCTAAAAACTCCATAAATATAATTCAGTTATCCTTTTAACATACAAAGGAAGAGCTAACAGGAGGTATTAGAGAACAAATGCGAAACACGTTTTATATCAGAAAAAAATGAGTCAACCCAGATAAAAATGAGTACTGTGATTAAATATGCTGCTCCCTGCAGGATAGTGAAGCCAAAATATAATATAGGTGCTGAAATATTTTTGTATCTGAAAAAATATTCTAAATATGGGTCCTATTCTTTAACGTTACACGAAGACGAAAGTTGAACCGTTATCAAAATGATTTAAGCTGTACTTTTATTTGGTGAATATATATGATGTAGAGTTATAATAACCGTAACTTCTCTGCCGAAAAAATATGTTGCTAATGGTTCAAAATTCTCACAGCTTTGGTGTGAAAACTACTGTTTTTCATACCATTTTTTTTAAAATCCGTAATTATCGAAATTTTTTTCTTAAAAAATTCCATCAAATTAATCTTATGTTTCTGCTTTCTTTATTTTTATGACTTAAATGTTCAGATAGACACACTTAGGGTTTCTTTGCGGAGAAAGAGGGCTTACTCGTTTACTTCAGCTCATAAAGGTTCATCTTTATTATCCCGTACTATTCTTTTCCAACTTCGGATTCTCTATGATGTTACATCCGTAAAGTTAGTTACTTCTATTTATGAAAACTAACTAGTTAAATTGCGTAAAACATAGATGGTGGATTTAGTAAGGCATGTGGACCAACTGGAGTGCCTGGTTTCGGTCTCGACTTTATTCATCAATCCACCATCCAGACCATACCTAGAACAGGAACGTCTTAAGGCCTGGGCCAATTGGGTCCGGACCCAGGGCCTCACCCTTGGTGGGGGCCTGGTTTCATTCTTGACTTAATGAGTTTCATTCTTTTCTCTCGTTTCATTCTTAATGAGATCGTGGTCCGGATAATTTTAATGGTCAAATATTATTCCCTTGCATATTCTCCGAAAAACAGGGAATTTTAAACTGCCTGTCAACTGGAAAAAATAATAAGACTGCATTATTATATGATGACCGTTGCCCATGCCTAGGCCTAATACCATAAACAATCATTCAACTCATTTAATCGAAATGCCATCTGTCGAGCCGGTTTGTGCCTAGAATTTTGAGTGTGAGTCGTGCACATTTATTTGTATAAAATTGCCATTTGAATGAGTATTTTGACAATGCATGCTATATACTGTCTACGTTTGAAGATCTCAGGTAGGACCTAATTTTGCATAAGGGCTCAGGTACTCAAAAATTCTTCTCTGGTCCCAGGATATCAAAGAATCTTAAGACTTCCCTGTGTAGAACCGTTGAGATCATTCACTTATTCGTGTAAATAAATTATTCTCTTTGTGTGTGTGTGTGTGTTTAAGCGTTTTCCAGCTTTTCTACATCTGCATGGCACAAGGTTCGCCAGACACAGCCGATAGGCTTCGTAATTTTGAGCCACGGTCTAACGACTAAGTCGACATCTGAGTTGGCATTGGACTTTCCGCATCCATATCGTGCCAGTGTGAAGATTTTGAGCCTCAACAGAATGAGCACGTCTGAGTAGAAGCAGGACTTGAACACACGGCTACTTTTCTCTTTGTAAATCTAATCGTTCGTGTTTTTTTAAATGTACAAAGTAACTTTACCACCTAACTTTTATAGTTGGTAAATTTAGCTATCCCTACAGTTCCCTCTATGATGAGTTCCAACTACCTATGCATTCTAGATCGATTTAAGTTTTTCTTTTCTTTACCATCCATCCCCCCCCTTCGAACCTATTCAAGAGAATTTTGATTTACTGTACTTTTTACTCGCGCATATTTAAGGGAGTGTGACTACTTTACTCTTTCTTCATATAGCTCAATAATAATATTTATATATGAATTTGTTGCCAAATTAGAAAAGTATTCTATTTATTGGTACATATTAAATGGTTTGCAAATATCTTTACGCCCCAGTTACCGATTTTCATCGGTAATTATAATACGCTTTTAGATTTTATATAAATTTTGCCGTTTTGTATTTTGTACGAGGAGAAAGATACTTCTCACGAACTGTAGCATAATTTAATCATATGTATCTTTCTTTGTAAAAAAATCTTGTCGAAATGACGATCCACATCAAATTTATCTTTTCTACTTATGTTATAATGTGCTTCGTTATCGCATAAATGGTATAAATTTCGTTTTGCTAGTGAACAATTGTGTAAAGATACACTATATAATAAGTGTTTATTTTTAGTTTGTTTTTGTTTCATCGACGGACCAGCCACGCTTATTTCTTTTTTTACTTTTTTATTCAACCACACAACCTATATATGCTATTTACAAGCGCAGCAAATTGTAATTATTTTTTTATTGTGAGCTTCGAGTATTAAAGTCCTATATTAATACTCACGTCACAGTATTTAAGAGAAATTTTCTCGTCTATCTCGTTCCACAGAATATTCTCATCTGCCGGCACAGCCAACACCTTTGGCACAGCGCGACAAGGAAGAATATTTGCATTTGTGCGCATGACGTTGGCGCGCATGCACCAACAATAAACATAGACCCCGCTGATCGCATGCATATATTCGTCTATTTACTAGCTATCTGCCTCTTATTGTAAAGTTAGAGAATTCAGTTAATGGTTTATTGCTTTGCGGTAGCTGATTAGCTATTGGTTGTTTCTTCTGGGTCGTGAATTCGAGTCTTCGCGCTAAATCTGTCATGACTCGAAAGTAGAAGGTTGGCGAGTGGGATGCCAGTACAGTTTCCATTCTCGTCACTTGATAGTGGTTAAAATTAACCTCTTTAGAATACACATTGATAAGCAATCAATCGAAAAGTCCATGCATTTTTTAAAAAATTATTAATGGAATTTTTAAAAAAAATTTTTATGGCTAACTTCAAGGTTTTTAATGTTGAAACGATTTATATGGTAATTCATACATCGCACATTCAAAACTGTCAAATAGTACAGTCATTTGTTAATTGTTTTATTTATATTTAATAAGCTTTTTATCATTTTTTTCGAATACGCATTACTCGAACATAACAACGTGCAAAGGGGAGAGAGCCAGTGAAATATATTTATGGAGAATTATTAAACTTTTATCATTGTGCTGATAAAAAACAATTATTAATTATTCCTTAAAAAAACACAAGGGTGTGCAAGTCTATATTTTAGTCTAAATTTATGTATTAAATAATTTTTCGCACAATAATATTAACTCATAGAAGAAAAAAATGTGTTGATTAACGAAAATTTAAAATTTTGCCTTTGGTGACTAAAAAAAAGACTAATAAAACAAATTTATCTTATAAAATTTAATTAATAAACTGAAATAAAATTTGAAGTTGATTTGGAAACTGCCCTAATGGGAGAAAAATGACCTTTGCTATCAACTATGATATTTAATCACCTTTTAACCCTTTATCTCTACCTACGGTACTTATAAGTACCACTCACTTTAATGTTGCATAGAATAACCATTTTTACGCGGATATTTTAACAATACTTAGCAGAAATATTCTTTAAAATCCACTCTTCCAATATATACATATGGCAGCACGGGTTCTATGGTGAGTATTTTTATAGTCGTTTGTGAATAGTTTTATAGCAGAAATTGTGCGTTTTCAGCTGACGGTGTTTTCAGTAGATTGCTAAGATTATTATTTTTGTCCCGAAAAAATAGTTGTTAAAATTTAAGTGTCTTATTTTTTTTTTGTATGTCAATAAAGACTTTAGAAAATGATTCGACTACTTATTTTAAGTGAACAGTGTATATAATTAATTTTACAGTCGAATATCTCTTTAATTAATTAGCTCTAACGGATTAAATTTCCCAAAGTTGA
Source organism: Trichonephila clavipes (assembly GCA_019973935.1). Taxonomy (NCBI): domain Eukaryota; kingdom Metazoa; phylum Arthropoda; class Arachnida; order Araneae; family Nephilidae; genus Trichonephila; species Trichonephila clavipes. The sequence continues at coordinate 77,174 of BMAU01020728.1, read as the reverse complement.
GTATTTTATTTATGTATATCCCTTAATTTTCAATGTAGTAATTAGAAAAAAAAGAAAATATTGTATGAAAAAAAACTGTAGTAAATCATAATGCGGTAGATAAATGGTTAAAGCAAGAACCACCGTTGTAAAGCTTGTATAAAAGTCCGAAAAAGTCCTAATCTTATTAATGCAAATTTTATCCTTTTTAGTGACCAAAATGGGACGTCGTTATTTTTATAAATTGTGCTAATTGATATGTATTTTGCACCAATACTTGCCAGTACTTGTTTTCTTCAATGCACAAACGCATCTATATTATCTTGTAATTTTGTGTTAGAGCTTTATTTTTCTGTTTTTGTTCATTTTACGTTGTGTTCTTAACTTTTAGAAGCCAAATGTACTTACAAACAATTCATGGTAATCGAAAATCAAAGTGTTTTTTCTTAATTCATAAAATTATTGAATTTTAATTTGATGGTTCATTCAAGAACTATGCTTAAAAACCACGAGAAGGAAAATTTTAACTTTCCTCGTTCAAAGATTTCAAATTATACTTGCTAAATAGATGGTCTATATTCCAGAAAATAACATCTGCTTCGTTCTGGTAGAATACCTTTAGTAGTCTGTTTTTGGATCTCGGGTGCTTGGCACAAGTCCAGGATTTTGTGTACCGTATATAGGTTGTTTAGTTTAGCCTCGACTGTTTAAGCATTTCTTTTTTAAAACAAAATCTGCATCTCGCTAAAAGGAACTGAATACAGTTATCCTTTTCTTGTACTGGCCAATATCAGATATTTATGGAAAACATTTAACCTAGTCAAGAAAGCTTTTGACGCATTTTAAAGCCATCTGTTGCTTCGTATAATTGTATATGCCAACATAAACGTTCTGATTTTGTGTTTTTTTAGATGTGCGATGCGGTTCCCCCCCCCCTTTCCCGGACTAATTCTTGGTGATTTTGCATCATACTTTTGTGAATTAAGTTCTGTAGGGGTTAGGAATTTTCTTTCTTAAGATTATAAATTATGTCTGAAGAAATAAAATAATGGTTTTTGTATGAATTCACAGGGGATTTTTCATTTATGAATCTTACTGTAGTTGAAATTTTTATCTGATTATCACCGGCAGTTGAGTTTTTATAAGAATTTTTAATTTGTTAATATAATCTGTTTGCAGTATCTGTGTTTTTATACCGAACTACTTGTATAATTTGCTTGTTTCAACACCTTTTATACCAACATTTTAATGTAATTACTCAGTATACGTTAATTTTCTCGTTTGAGTGTCGTAACCGTCGATTGAGATCCTTATAACTTAAATATTATGTGCAGCTGTACCTAATTTACATTAACTTAAGTTTACTTTGCATTATAAAATTGAGTAAAATCAAAATAAAACTTGATTGTGCTCGAGCTATGATGTAAAACTCGTTTGTGAACAAACATGTAATTCCCCCTCTTCCTTTTCTTATTTTTTTTTTTTTTTTTTTTTTAATTATTTGTTTCCAAACTATTCTTCAATAATTTTGCATCATTCCAACTTAATTTTTTCCCGAATGGTTAAAATTCCTTGTAGCTTGAAATGTTACTTAAAAGTCATTGAATACGAGCAGTTGATTTTGCTTGATTGCGAATTATTCTACATCTTTTCCCTGTCTTTATGCTAAAAATGATTCGGAAGAAGAGAACTATAATTTTGAATTCTTTCGTAGAATAATATTTGCAAACTGTTCTATATTTTTCAAATTGCTATAGAATACAACCGCGCTCGGTATATAATTTTATTTTTAAAACAAAGCTGCGATAGATTTCAGCTTATTTGAATGCCATTATAATGCTTCTCCCATCCCCCCGAGAGCAAGTTTAAGTATAGTTAAGATGATTTTACATTTTTCTGTCTTATTTAATTCAGCGCAGTGTGAAACAATAAAAATTTTTAAATTTACACCTCTTCATTTTAAAAGTATAATGTTCAATATAAGTTAGATAGAGCATATATTAAATGCTTGCTTATATATATGTTATGTTACAATCTTTAACATGAGAAAAAATTTACTAGATCCTTTTTTTTCTCCGAGTCACAAATCAGCTGATTGCAGGAGGAGAAAGCGGGTAGAATCAAGTTTCTAAATTTAAATCGAATTTAAAATGCAAATTTATACTTTTTGCTTTGGCATGTTCAATAGAATGTAATTCCTTTAGAAATTAACATGCTGTTTTCTCAAAAGTAAACCTACTAAAATATGCATCATTGAATTCGCGATCAATACGCGATACTATTAGTTTCTACCTTTTTTCGCACCATTTTTTAATTTATAAAAATTATCTTTTCATTTAAATTTTAAAAAAATTCTATCATATTAAAAATTGTAGTATTTTTCTTTGCTTTCGTACGTAGTTATAGGTATCAGAATTAACTTATTCATTTTATAATCCATCCTTTATGTAACACTTCTAAAATTTACAAATATAGTATATATATGCATTGAGTACAATATATATTTAATTAATTTCTACTATGAATAATTTTCAATATAGATTCAATGTATACTTAGAATTATAGGTTTTTTTTATGCCTTGAAAGTTACGTGATTGATGGATTATAAAAGTAAATATAATAAACTACGTTGCAAATCTTTGGAAAATTATACAAATTTCGGCTTGGTATTAAAACAATTTTTCCATTTAACGTACAAACGGATTTTTGGACTTGCGTATTATCGCAACCTATTGGCGACATTATATGAAACGAAGCACATGGTTGCCAATTCAGCACGTACGACATATAGGAAATCACGGTTGCTAACTTGGCGTGTTAATAGAGTTGGCGATTGTTGTGATAATACTTAGTACCGAATTTTTTTTTTTTTTAAATTAAATTGCAAAAAAGCGTAATTCAAGCATGGAAACCTGACGAAATGATTAATAAATCGTCTGTCTTAACCATTCGATGTGACGTAAAATGAAGTAGCACAACATTAATTTTTAAATTGAAGTTGAATTAATTGTGTTTTCATTTGATTTATTTGTATATTTTTTTTTTTGAACAATTAGGTTAGGATATGAGATTTAAATTATTTCTTAAGTAAGAATTTCTGTCTTACGGGCACAACAGTTTCTATAAAGGTAGATGTTTTTAGTCTGACTTGAGGAAGGAAAAAATCGGGTGGGGCTGTGCTGGGGCACACAGCCGTTGGTTTTCACGTGAAACGTCTATGTTAGCGAATCGCTTTTAAAGTAAAAGATTGAAATAAATAAAAACAGGATTGACGGTGTTTTAAGTATTTTAATAAAAAAGAACAAATACATAATAGAAACATAAATTATTATTACAATTAATATTCGACAACGATTTTATTTAACATAGGTCTGTGATATGTGAAATAAGAAACATACGGCATAATGTCAACATTAATATTTCTGATGAATGTACAGTCTATAGTGGTATTGCCTAATGTTGTCGGTGATGTTTGTACGTAGTTAAGGCCGAATTCATTCCTCATGAACTCAACAAAATAGCTGTTCTGTTGTGGATCGCAATTGAAATCGCCGCATAGAATGATTGGAGTCTCCAAGTCTGGCTGAGAGTTCGGTATTAATTTTGTTAAGTTTGCTGAATATGGCAGGAGTGATTGATAAAGACATAGCTTAACAGCTTCAGCCGACACCTTAGGATGTATATATACGGCACCGAGGATAAACAGCGTAAGATCTTCGACTTTAACGTCCACCAAGCATATGTCGCCGACATTATGTTTTCTCAAGACTGAATTTCCGCATGACTTGTTGGCATTTACTATGATTTCGCTACAGTTCGTGGAGCTTTGTAGGTTTCTGTAGATTGCAGAACCTCCGGCTGCAGAAACTCGCACCGGCAATTCAGATGAGGTAGATGGACAATGTGTACGATGTTCAAGTGCGGTGTTATTACTTGCTCTTAGTTCGAAGCCATTGTTCATCACAGTGTTCGCGCAATTCATCCAAGTCTCGCTAATTACCATATAATCGGAGTTCATCAATATATTATCGCTTTCAATATCTCCTGCATGGGCAACCAAACTTTGTGCATTGAAAGCAGATACGATCAAAATTAATTGCCGTCGTCGATGTAGGTAGCCATCCTGGTCTTCATTGCGTTCTGCTAGGACGTCTCGCTTACAGAAGGCTCTTGCTTGCATTGACAACGTGGGAAGGCGATGATTGGCCATCCGATCGTACTCGTCGCGAATATCTTTCACCGTTGGCGCCGTGCTGCCTCGCCCGTGATAAAATTTAAAATCGTCTTTATCATTGGTGAGATACAGACCGTCAACCGATGTTACTCTACACTGCAAAAAACCGGTATTCAGAACGGAGTACAAAATACTCACTTTTGAATACGTCACATACTCAAAATAGCTTCGATGCAAACATACTCAAATTTGAGAAAAGCCCATTCTCATCTGTGGCAACGACTACGTACTCAAAATTGTAAACATCGCATACTCATTTTTGAACTTGTTACTGGATCAAATTTGAGAATATAACAGCTAGATGAGTGTGTAATGCACTTATTTATGAGTATTTGTGGGTCAAATATGAGTTTGTATGTTATTTATTTTCGATACTGTTGTATCCAATACGAATTTTTAACATAAAAATATACATCAAATCAAATTTAAAGGGATCTAAATATGCGATACTTAAGTTGGTAAATTTCATTTTTTTCCATCTTATATATTATTTAATTTATATTTTATGAAGTTTTTACCACTTAACTTCGAAAATCTAAATCTAATCGCGAGCAGTCGCGACCTCCGTTAGCGTATTGTAGCCAATCATCTTGTCGTCTGCAACATTTTCGAACTCAGGTATGAAAGCGTTGTTGTTATATGCGTCAACGTCGTGGTTGCGATGAAAGAGGCGAACAGTCGTGGGTACGTTTACTTTACACCAAGCTCTACTTCTGAAGCGTGATTCGATCAGAGCAATTTGCTCGGTACCGAGTCTCTCACCGTTACCGATTTTCGTGAGTATTTCCGAGAAGGTGGAATCACTTTGTCTCATTACCCGTTCGAGTGGATAGTAGTCGAGCGATTGCCACAGCACTGGCCCACAGATCGAGTTTCGCGGCCCTTTGTACAAGCTGGCGCAACATTGCAAATAGGTCTTTTTTGCGAGTCATCCAATATTGAATGGAGTTCGGTATCGACTTTAAGAAGACGAAATTCTTATCAATACATTCATCCATAAAATTTCGGTCCTCAAGCATCTTGCGTGTGATTGACTCAGTCTGTTTTACACAACGAAACATGTTGTAAATACCTTCGACAACGCGGATACGAAGCATCTTCATGGCCATGTAGAGAACATGATCCGGAGTTGCACCGCGTCGATCAGTACGTCGAATCTCGCTGGTTGCCATCATGTACGGAGTCACCCGCACGTTGAGGTCGAATTGACGAGGCACGCCGTAGTATATTTGAGGGAAAGATAGTTCCTCGCCATGAACATCATAAATTATGTTGATCGGAGATGAGTTCTGTCCCGGAGCAATATCCAAACATTGTTCCTCATTCCATAACAAAGTATGTTGTCGAGCCAGCAGGATTTCAGATTCTGGGGCAAAGTCGGGGTCGACAGACTCAATCTGAAATTCGAGCCCAATATAGTCATCCATATCTTTGTCAAACACACTCCAGTCGATCTTTATGTCATAGTGTTTGTACAGCGGTTGGTTTACCAAATAACGCAGCCAGGCTTTGATAACAGATTTACGTACGAAACCACTCAAGTAATTCGATTTGTGAATAAGTTTCTTTTTTTTATGTTGACATTAAAAGCAAAATCGTCGTCTATCCGCCTCGGTAGTTGCTGCACCATGTTGTTTACATCGACAGGTACATTGATTACCTGACCGACTATACCATAGTTACCTTCGTAGCGTAATCGACGAATCTGCATAAATGGTAACCGCGGTGAAATCAATCGAATGCTGATCGGGTCAAGCAGCGGCAGTCCGCTCGGCTTTGGAGGATAACGAAAACCGTTTGAGCGCGACAGCGTCGGGATTTTATTGGCATCTATCGACTTGCTACAGGTACTGCATAAGCGAAATTCCGTCACATTTTCATCGGGGAATTTTGTTTGAAGGAAAGAAATGTTGCGATGTTTTACTTTCTTTAAGTCTCTTTCGAACCAAAGTCGATCACAAACGCTGCAAGATAAACCAAACGGATTGGCTTCAAATACCGTTTTGAAGCGTTTGTCCGCTGAACGCCAATGATTTTGCATTGCTTCACTTCTACTGATATTAAGATCTCTCAGTTCCGTGGCAGGATGCAATAGATATATCGATTGTCTATTCATTCGTTACGTCCATAAGTACAGGTATTCCAGTGTTAGAGGTGCTCGCGAGGTTGGCGGCAGCAGAAAACTTCCTCGCGGCGTCGGCTTTGCGACGTTCCCGAAACCGTCTCGCTCGCTCGGCGCCGGACATTGGGGTACCTGTGTGTGGCCCATAGCCCCCTCTTTCCAACGATAGCCGTGATTTATATTTCTAGCTGGCTCTTGCACGAGCTGAGGCCGACATAGCAAATGTTTATATATTTTTTATCACTTTCTAATTATTTTTAATATAAATACTGTCCAAATTACACTAATTTTTGTATGAATCAATCGGTTTCAATAATCTTGATAAACACACGAAAGAATCACCGCGCTATCAAGTCGGAGTCACGAGTTACACTGAATAGAAACGAGCGAGAGCGCCGGTTTCGCACAGTTAACGCAGTACCCCTCCCCGCCGTCCCGCTCGACCCAGACCCGATTTCAAGGTCATAACAGTGAGCTGACTATATAAGTGAAATATTCACACCACATTTTTGTTTCTAGGACTAATAGTTTTGTAATTATTAAGGTACGATGATATAGACCTTTTCGTTACGGTCCACTTTTTGAACCTGGTACCCGTATGTTTCGGCGCGATTTTAAAGACGTTTCACGTCAAAAAGATACAAAAATGATTGAGAAACAATAAACGAGAGTAAAGTTGTAGAGAGATTTTGTAACCCAAGTAGACAAATAAAAATTTTGTGTTATCATTATGTTTAAATACTCTACGTGTGTGTATTAATTTGTGATGATCATTATGTGTAAGTCCTGTACGTGCATTAATTTATAATGATGCTGTGATCTGAACGATTGTTATTCAAATACTCGTTGCGTAAGATGTTGCTGAACTGAAATGATTATGACTCTTTCTCAAGAGTTAATATTCGAAATTGTTATTAATTTGAATGAGCTAGAATTTTTTGTTATTGTGTTGTTAATTATTTTTTAGGTTTTTTTAAATTAAATATTGCGCATATTTCTGAAATTATTAAAACAGGCTTAAAAATAAAGATGCTTAAAGATAAAAGTATGTAATTTTAATTCTGAGTCGGATAGAAAGTGAAATATATTTCTGAAGTTACATTAAGCTTACACTTAAGTTTGATTATCGAGTAGGCTAATGTTTTCCTATTTCTGTATTAATGTAAATTCCCAGTATTGAGTATTTTGTTTCCATTGACTATTAAAATATGAATACATACGTATATCGAACATTTTTGTACTTTTAATTTTTTATCGAAATTTATAAAGATCCCCCTCCCTTTTCAGCTGCCCAATGGATTTCAATAACCGTATGTTTTTTTTATTGTGCATTTTTGTTTTGTTGGTCCTTTATCGTTTAAGAATGGAAAAATTGCATAAAAATTAATAAAATACTTTTTATTCGATAGGCTTAACTGCTACTTCAGTAAAAACATTGCAAGTTACTAATGTCAATATTCGGCCTGTTGCCAATCTGACAAAGCAAAAGAGTTACGAAAAAATTGTTTCTACTTTTACGAGTATTATTCTAAAAATATTAACAATTATATATATAATTTTGTAAGTTAACAGTAAAATAATATTTACAATTATAAATAATATTCAAAAAATACAGTTATTATAAAATACAAAAAGTTAATTACAAATGCCTAAATATAAAATTATGAAATTCATCTTAAAATTAATAATTATTTTTCAATATTAATATGTTCTATACTTTTATTATTTGATTTTTTTTCTACTTATTTATTAAACTGATTTTCTTAAATCTGACTTGGCTTGTGCAACCGTTTGTTGGCAAAATGTTCCAAGAATTACAGAATTATCTTAATGTTTTTAAAAATCTGTCAGCAAAATTTTACTTTTATTACTGAATGCTTTTTGTTAGCTGTCACTTTATCGTAACCCATTGATGAGTGGAATATTTCAACTTATAAAAATGATTTCAATTAAGGTGACATGGTACAATCATTTATTTATGTATACATTTATGGACAAAAAAAATTAGCGCACCAAGAAGGAGTCTTCGAAATGAAACGAAATTTTACATACGTAGTAACTACTTTGATATAAGTAAATGATTAAAAAATTTAAAAAAAAGGATAATTTATTTCAGAGAAAAAGAAAAAAGAACGGGGGATTTAATACTCTGTCGAACCCCCTCTAGCGCGAATGCACGATGCGATACGATCGTGCATTGAGGCATACAAGTTATGTATGCCTTGAGACATTTCGTTCCACATTTGCTGTAACCTTGCCTCCAGTTCGTTCAAACTCGTGGGATGCCCAACTCGCCTTCCCAAATGATTCCAGATATGCTCGATTGGAGACAAATCTGGGGATCGGACAGGTCAAGGAAGGGTACGAACAGTGCTGAGACAATCTTGTGGCACCCTTGCCGTGTGAGGCCGAGCATCCTGGGATCCGTTGCATGAGTGGCAACACATGTGGTTGCAGGATGTCATGGATATACCGCTGGGCTGTCATGTTGTCACGGATCAATAGTGGGGGTGTTCGTGTATTGTAGGCAATGGACACCACGGGGTCTCCACACACGAACACGATTGTCATCACTGCTGAGATTGAATCTGGATTCATCGCTAAAGACGACCTGGTTCCATTCCGTTGCAGTCCAGTTTCCTTGTGCGCGGCACCACTCCAAACGAAGGCGTCGATGGATGGGCGTCAAGGGCAGCACACGTAATGGCGCCGCGATCCCAAATGTCCTTCAGCCCGGCGCCTTCGTATGGTTCGAGAAGACACAGGAGCCCCTTGTGAATATGCTACCTGTGCCTGGATGGCGGCCGATGAAGCAGTTGGCTGCACGTGTGCATTTCTTACGATGTGGTGGTCTTCTCGACGACTGGTGTGTCGAGGGCTTCCTGAGCCTGGTTTTCGTGTAAATGAAATCTCTTGGATCCACTGATCCCAACACCTCTTCACAACACAGTCAGAGTGGCCTAATTGACGAGCTAATCGCCTAGCTGACCATCCAGCTTCCATCATGCCGATGATTCTCCCCCTCTGAAACTGCGACAGCTGGTCATAATGGCGTAATGGCATGTCTACCTCAGCTCTTCCTTTGTAAACGGTTCAGCACACTCAAACAAGCTTTGGTTACCTGTTTTATAATCCACGGAGAACGACGTTTAACGCTCTTTACCAGCTATACGTAATGCGCAACCACGCATCATTTCTAATCATTTGCATATCTCCCCGACATGTACTTTCATACCAAGTTTCGTTACGATCCTGCAATTATTTCTTGGTGCGCTAATTTTTTTGTTCGTGAGTGTATATATGTAGTCTAAATTCTCTACAAATGAGTAAAAAACATTTGCCAATCAAAACCGAAAAATACTAAGTTTTGCAGGAAAAATGAGAAATTAAAGTATAAAAAATGGATGATATATAATTCTTTAATTTAATGGTTTTAACAATTTTTTTTTACTTTTAACTTATGCGTATGTGTTACGTAAAACAGTTTTTGTGCTCAAAATACTACCAAAATCTAACTATTTAGTTTTTTAAAGAAAAATTTAAAAATTTATGAGAAGGGATTTTAAATTGCTACTCCTCCCACAGTAATTTACGCACACTCATGGAACTTGATTTACAAGTACATCGAACCATGTATAACAAATTTCGTGTGGGTTTTCTGCTAACATATCTGATGTTCGTAAAATACTTATTTTTATGTAGAATTACTGAAAATTCCTTGTAAAATACATAAATTTTAGATTCAACATTTTTTTAAAAAAATAATTATTGCTTTGATTTAAAAACGTATACCAACTTTTGTTGCATGTACTAATAGTAATAGGTAGAAAGAATATCAAGGCATTTGGCACAATAGGAAAAAAAAGCCTTTGCATTTGAAATGAAAATAAACTAACTATAGCTTTTATTTGCTATAGGAATGTGAATAAAAATGAACATATATGTTATAACTTTTGATTCTTTTTTTAACTTAAAACTTTCAAATTTTGTAAGTATATAAAAAGTAATTTCGGCTAAAAAAAAACCCCGTAATATCCTGCGTATAACGCGACCTCCTCCCTTTTTTTCGAAGACACCTCAAATGTACGTATGCAATGCTTTTGTTTTGGAAGTCCTTTATTCGAGATATTATTCCAAGCTTTAGAAAGAAAAAAAAATTTCTAAACTACACAACCCTTTAAATTCATAAGGAATGAAATATCTTTTAAATAAACAGTATTTTGATCTATGTAGAAGTCTAATTTTTTTCCTATGCTCATATCTTTTTTATTTATTTTTAAAGCTCTCGTTTTCATACTCGGTGTATAACGCACACCCGTAAATTTCTATCTTATTTTCTGTGTTAAAAGTGCACGTTATACACCGGATTCTACGGTGTATGAATTTTTGACCGATTTTTGTCAATTGAATCGTGCTGCACCCCCTTAACCTGTTCAGGACCATGATCACATATATGTGATCACTTCAGGGCGTTTTCTCCGTTCGGACGCCCGTGATCACACCGATGTAATCTGAATTTGGAACAGTGGCGTAACATACACCCCCGCATCGAGGGAGAGGCTCAGGATTCTAGGGGAATCCTAATATTCCCCGTCACACCCCTGATTTGGAATGACTATAAATTTCGGTGTATTTTATTGCAGTAATGATTTTATGTGAATTTTTAAAGGGAGTTAGGCTTAACAGGAAAAATCGTCCGGTTCTGAACGGGTTAAAGCAGTGATCCGCCACCTTTTTATCGCTGCGGACCGGTCAACATTTGATAATTTTACCGCGGCCTGCTGAGGGTGGGACACGTTGATTTTTTATATTTTAGATTGTTTTGATATAACAACTTTAATTTAGTTACATTTAAATATGCCTTCAGAATAAAATATAGTTACACCAAAAATGAATAAAAGATTTAACGTTCAATATAAAGTGATTTCCGTGGAAAGTTGCGCAAATCTGAGAAAAATGTACCACTTTAAATAAAATGGCAATAGTTTAATGTTCTTTTGGCGGCCCGGCACCATTTGATCTACGGACCGGGAGTTGCGGATCACTGGGTTGAAGAGTAAAGATTTTGCTTGATGGTTTGTGTAGACATGTTACGAAATTGTTTTTATGCATTGAGTCACGAATACGAATGTTATCCCCCCCCCTCCCCATTTAATATTCCTTTCGTTAGCATTTGAACTCTTTGTTACAAAACATAACTTTTTATTGAAATTAATAACTTTTGTCTCCATTGCACATTTTAAATATTCTCTTTTGCAATAATGATTAATTATCTCCGCTTCAGTGGACAAACATCAAACGCTGTACCAGAATGCAGTCCACTTTGTTGTGTTTCCGACACATCCTGACTGTTAGTTTCACTTGAAAACAATAGACGTCACAGTTTTCGCACTGCTCTAGTAAACAGAAGGTAATGAGACGAAGAGAGGGATGATGATGAATCGAAAACCGGCGATGAGTGTCCCTGCGTGTTTAGTGTGTATATTTTTATTTTCGCCTCTGAGGTTATCGGGAATGTATTTTTAGTTGAGTCTGGCATCAGGTAGCTAGCTGTCCATGCATTGTTTCGATTTGTCGGAAATAGTTGAAGGGTATATGTGTATGAAAGGAATTTATTTCATGGTGGATCAATAAAACCGCATCGAATCAGTACGATTTTGAAAAATTAGTGAAGCATGAAATCTGAATTATTGTACTGAATTATGTTTAAATGCGAAATTCAAATTTGAATTTAAATATACAAAAAAAGTATATGCTTAATAAAAAAAATTGGGTGCGCTTTTTGCCTGCGTAAATCTCGACAAGCAGGCTTTATTGGCAACAACACACAACGTGCACACACAAAAATGTTGATAAATGTTAGTTATCATTGGTTTTTTAATATATTTTTGGTTTATTATGAAAAAGACGTGACTTTTTTGTTTTGAAAATGTGGTGGTAAAAGGTTACCAGCGGGAATATTCCGTTTGGCGTCGGTTGTATTATTTTTGGCGACTTTATCGTCTGTGCAGGCGAAACGGAAAAGTATCAAAAATTGCACTTGAAACGTTTGAGCGATTAAATAGAGATGTTTTTTAGCCGAGTGAGTGAATATTAACGTCGCACTGTTCAGCTGTACGAGGGATTTTGGCGACGGACTACGTAATTTTGAACCATGGTCAAGTGACGTGGACAACACCTGAGCTGGCACCCCCTCTCGTTACTACTACACCGCCCACCAATGGGATGTTTTAACCGAATGATTGGGATGGTAACGTAACAATGATCACCTTGTGACTCTTGGTGTTGCATTGCATCTGCTGTTTTCAAAATGAAATAACTTCACATTTTGAAAATTAATATAAAACTTAACAATATAGGAACATCATAAAATTCCAAAGAAGATTTTCTCCCGTTCTGAATTGTAATAACAGTCCCATCTTAAACTTCATATTTCAATTTTTTAAAAAAATTTTAGTCGTAATTTTTTCTATTAAAATTTTTCGTTACAGCGCATACATGCGTATTAAATCAAAAGTGTTCTAATGTTTTTCTTATTTCAAAAAAAAAATTTTTTTTTACATTGCACATGCGTCGTAAATACTATCTATCACGCTCGAAGTAAATGAAATCATTTCATTTACTTGAATTTTTGTATAAAGTTTCAAGGGGGAGGGGGAAATCTAATATAAGAGTATTTTTTATAATCAAGTTTTTATTTACTTTTAGAATTTTAGATTTTCTTCCTTTAACAATAAATTATGCTAAAGGTAATATGTTTCGGGTGGTCTCTTTCTCTCACTCTTTTGCATTTTAGTTCTTGTTTTAACAATTTCATGTATTTAAATTTTATATAAGGTGAGTTTTTAAAACTTATAATAATAAAAGTAAGATTATTTTATGTTTACATATACTTGTATATTGGAAATATTAATAATAGACCTAGCATAAATATGACATAGTGTTCTAAATGAATTTAACTGTACAGATTTGTTTTTTTTAAAATTACGTTTACTTTTTTTTATTTCACATCCATTATTTTGACTTGTAGTGCACTTATTTAATTTTTCAGGTTACTGTATGCATATTTTCAAGAAATATATTTAGTAGAAAAACAATATATATAAAGTGAATGTATGAAACAAGCATTAACATTCCAGCACTGCGGATCTTAAACGTTTGTCCGCGAACCCCCTTGGTGGTCCCCAGAGGGGGTCCGCAAAGGTATCTCGTTTAATGTTAAGATTTCCTTCTTTTACATACTCTGAAAGTCCTTGTGAAAAAACTGAAAGATGTGCCATCCTAGACTAGAACACTAAATTGCCCCTTATGAAAAAACACTACTAGAATATGTATTTTGATTAAGAATATTCAGTTTTTTTATTGTTTGCAACTGTATAGCCATTACTATAATGCAATATTTTCAAAAAATAGCAGAAACTTATAGAAGTGTTAACTTATAGTACTCTATAAGAGTAGCAGAAGTAGTCTTGGGATAATTGAGGAACCTTTGTCGTCTATAAGAGTAGCAGAGGGAGTCTTGGGATAGTTGAGGAACCAATGATAAATAAGGAATCCACTCAGCCATGTGTTGGAGGTCAGGGAGGAGTCTTGGTGATCCGCGATATCTGGATACATAAAGGGAGGCCGGGGCGATTGAAAGTTTAAGAACCGCTGTTCTAGCATACTGGTTATATATTTAATAAAATGATTGCTGTAAAATCGTGCGTATAACGCGCACCTATACTTTCAAGCTGCAATTTTTAAGTATGTTCGACGTATAACGCGCACCCTTTTTTTTTACGAAGAAACCTGAACTATACATATATAATGCTCATATGTTTTGAAGTCATTTATTCGAAGTATTTTTCCAAGCTTTGGAAAAAAATAGTGTACTTCGAGTATTACAATTATTTAAGTTCATAAGGAATGTCATTTCTTTTAAATAAGCAGTATTTCGATCAATGTAGAAGTCTTGTTTTTTTATTCTGTTCTCGTCTTTTTTTTTTTACTTTTAAAGCTCTCATTTTTATACCCGGCGTATAATCCGCGCACCCGTGTGTTAAAAGTGCACGTTTTTTTAAAGTGTTAGCTTCAAAGTATGAAAAGTTTGTGATTTTTATTTTACAAGTAAAATGCATATTCATTGCTCCAAAATAATATGTTTGTGTAAAGTTATAAATGAGATTGAGAGAAAAAAAATTCTCTGAATCTTTCTTAGCCAACTTGGTTTATTTAAAAGTATCCATCCCCCCCCTATATGTCATAGATTTGAGATGACTTCCTACTCCTACATAACATCGTTGGTGGTCTCGGTGTTGACAAATCATCCGCAGTGACATTGTCACCGAGCTAAGTCAACTGCGATTGACCTTAGACGCCCAGATAGTTTCTATCGTACTATTACTACTTTTTTGCGTTTGTAACAATTTTATTATAATTTTAATATTGTAGTTCATTTGTTAGTCTTGTTTTCATTAAACATGATATAGTAAAATTTACTGAGATTTAATTGTCAGTTAGATTTAATTTAACTTAAAATCGCACACACACATTAAGAAGCCTATTATTTCTATTCCGATATAAAGGGTGTTTTTTTTTAGAGGTAAAGAACTTTAAATTGCAATAAAACAACGATGTATTATTCCATTGACATGAATTTTTTTTTTATTCGAAAGATAATCTTGTGGCATTACATTTTAAATATGATTTCTGGCATAGGACTGCCACGTATGTAGTTCAATCTGGACGTCCAATTTTCGATGACTTTTTCCAACATTTGTGGCCGTATATCGGCAATAACACGGCGAATGTTGTCTTCCAAATGGTCAAGCGCTTGTGGCTTATCCGCATAGACCAATGACTTTACATAGCCCCACAGAAAATAGTCTAGCGGTGTTAAATCACAAGATCTTGGAGGCCAATTCACAGGTCCAAAACGTGAAATTAGGCGATCACCAAACGTGTCTTTCAATAAATCGATTGTGGCACGAGCTGTGTGACATGTTGCGCCGTCTTGTTGAAACCACAGCTCCTGGACATCATGATTGTTCAATTCAGGAATGAAAAGTTAGTAATCATGGCTCTATACCGATCACCATTGACTGTAACGTTGTGGCCTTCATCGTTTTTGAAGAAGGATTCCACCAGCCCATAAAGCGCACCAAACAGTCAGTTTTTCTGGATGTAACGGTGTTTCGACATACACTTGTGGATTAGCTTCACTCCAAATGCGGCAGTTTTGTTTGTTGACGTAGCCATTCAACCAGAAGTGCGCTTCATCGCTAAAAAAAATTCGCTTATGAAAATCGGGAACAACGGCAATCTCGTTTTGGGCCCATTCGACGAATCTACGCCTTGCTTGATGATCGTTTTGATGAATTGCCAAACCAAACTGAGGATAAATCACTTGACAGCTGTTAAATCGGTCGCCATCTTGGAAAGTAATGCCAACTTAAACTTCTATACCTGGAAAAAAAACACTCTTTATATGTGGTGTTTTAGGAAACACATATGTGTGACACATGAATTATATGTAAGTTTCCTATAATTTTAATAAATTAATCATAATCCTACCTTCCATTTTACTTATAAAAGAGAAGTTTTTATATCTTTTAACTCCAAGCTATACCTCTACAACTATATTTCTTTATTTATAATTACATTTCTTTTTCATTCAGTATGTCCCCCCTTCCCCCTTTTTTTAATTTTAAGTTACCGACATTATTTTGTTTAAAAAGAAAATTGGAACAAAGAGAGAGAATGATTTTTGTAGAGAGATAAATACCTTATTTTATCATTTCAAAATTTAAAAAACATAATAAGCTCGATTTTCTTGGTTGTATGAAATAAGCACAGGTTTCCGTAATGTGTATTGAATTTCAGTTTTTGAAAATTTCAATCTATTGACTATTTCAATCTTGAAATTTAAAAGAAATGCCAATCTTGATTTTTTTTTTATTGCATCGTAAATTAAAACTAGTATTTTTGAAAAAACTTAAATAACTGTTAATATTTCTATCAATAAAATTCTAATATTCACTCTTGCTGTGGATTTACTTGTAGAAACTAATTTGCATCTTTGTTATACACTCAGGAACATTGAAATTAGCGACCCAAGAAGAAAGCATCGGATTGAAATGAAATTTAATACACATAATGACTTAGATGAGAGATTCACTTGATCTCAAAAACAAGACAATTAAACGAATACAGGGTGTGCAACGGCATAAATACTGGGCAACTTCAATAGCGCGTTGGACCACCACCTGCTGCAATACATGCCGCCACACGGTCCGGCATTGAATTGATTAGAAACCTTATGTTGTCCTGAGGCAGATGGGCCCACAAATCTTGAACAGCCAACTCTAAATCATGTACAGAGTGACACGATGGCATCTGCCGTTTTAGCTGATCCCACACGTGCTCTACAGGGGACAAATCAGGGGAGCGGCCCGGCCATGGAAGAGTCTGAAAATGACGTAGGAAGTCTTAAGCAACTCTTGCTGTATGCGGACGAGCATTATCTTGCTGGAAAATTGCCCCTGGGAGACCATTTAGGAAAGGTCCTACATGGGGTCGAAGAATATCATCAACGTGACGTTGGCCCGTTAAGGTTCCACGCATCACAATTAAAGTGGACCGGCTATCATGGGCTATGGCCCCCAGACCATTACACCAGCTGTGCGGGCAGTGTGACGTAGAACAGTATGAGGGGAATTGTACCGCTCACCAGGGCACCTCCACACCCGTACACGGTTATCCTCTGTCCTCAAAACAAACCGGGATTCATCACTAAACACAACATTTTGCCAATCTGTGACATTCCACATTGATCTGGCTTGGCACCACTATAGACGCAGTTGCTGATGTTCCGGTGTTAAAGGGAGTGCACGGAATGTGCGCTTGGATTTAAGATTTGCTTCAGCAAGGTGTCTGGAAATTGTTGTGGAACAATTGCTACGCCTACGTCTGCTCGTATCGTTGATCAAGTCACTGTGGGGTCCACAAGTGCTTGCCGCACGATCCTTCGATCCTCTCTCCTCGTGGTCTTCCTAGTCGCTCCAGACACGGTTTTCTGCGCGTGGGTACCTTCTCGTGTCCACTGCTCCCAACGGCACACTCCGAACGATCCACCTGGCCAGCAACATGGCGCGTCGACCAGCCTGCAGTTTTCATCCCGATGATCAGGCCTCTCTCAAACTCGCTTAACTGTGAGAAATGTCTTCTAGCACGTTTACCTGGCATTTTTCGCTTACCAAAGTCTTCCTACAATCGGCTGGTAATCGTCACGTTTATGAATCTTCGAATTTGCGCTGGCTTATATGGCACACTCTTCCTTATTGTAGCGGCACCTCGGCGTGTATGAGCATGCGTATTGGCACAAGACTTGGATCATTTGTATATCACAGTACACTGTACTTATTTGCAAAGTTTCGCGATTGTACTTAGTTTTCTTCTTGGGTCGCTATTTTCAATGTCCCTGAGTGTGTATTTGTACTCGTATGGTAATTTGCTGTGCATATGCGCATTTGTGGCGCATATGCACACTTATGGCTCTCATTTTTCATATATTATTGGTTTTTTGAATTATATGAAATTGCACTGGTGCTCACACAAAATTAAAAGAATTGACATATTTAGTTAAATTTTACGATTCATTGAATGAAAGGTAACATTATGCTTCCAAACAAAGATGTAAACTCTTTTAGAGCCGTTTACGTAGGCTTAAAAGCACTAATGAGCCGTGCATTAGAAAATGGTTTGTAAGTGGATGGTCTTATAGTATGGTTTGATGGCTATATTTGTGCTTCCTTCGTTCGCACACTTCGTCGATTTTCGGCGAAATTCAACAGCAAAGTCAAGATGAGTAACTGCCAACGTTTGAATAATGAAATGAGATAGCGAATCCTTGGAAGACTTGATGTAGTGCCGTCTCAAATGCAGATTACTGGATACTTTAATGCAGGGGTAGTCAACCTTTTTTCCCGCCCGACCACATACTACATATGAAGGTATTCCACACGGAGAAAAAAGACTTACTCAAAAATGAGTACGTAAACATACTCATTTTGAAATGAGAATGTTTGCATCAGATTTGACCGCATGCCTTGATTGAATTTGATTCCTTATATGTACTCAAAATCCCCAAAAATGCTAATTAATGCTTTCGGAAAAATTAAAAAAGATATTCAGGATTGCAGAAACTCTTTTAATATATCGGCTACATATTTTGATAATTGGGGCTTAACAACAAATTTAATTCTCATAAATCTTCCTAACTATTTTTTGTATCTACCACGCTACCCGCGGAAGAACACATGAGTACAAGATTGTTTTGATTTTTGAGTTAAATGTACTCATTTGTATTTCTTAAGTAACTGCCTTTGAACGAAAAATTTAATGGGATAAATATTCACCTTATTTTGGCGGATTACTGTTATAAATGTAATATAATTTACTTGATTCATAATAAGTCATTTTGTTTAAATTATTCAGGCAAATAATTGTGTTACTTTGGAATACTTTTAAGGTGACCAGATTTTTAAAATGAAAAGGAGAACAAAAAATTTAAGAAAAAGTTTCAACGTAAATGTGTGAAACATTTTATTAATTCAAACAAAAATGCATTGTTTCGTTTCTCAATATATTTTATAATTTATCGGAAATTTCGGAGCAAAAATGACCTTTCATCTTTACTATAAGTACTGCAACTAAAAAATATCAACATTCAATCTTGATTTCTGACTTGTCCATAAATTACGAACTGAAAAGACTCAACTGGTGCATTAGTTCCAGGGCAGCACAATGTAAATTAAAAAAGAATAACTAAATTTTCTTATGTGATGTGCTTATTTTTGAAATATGGTTAAGTATTTCAATCCATCTTATCAATTTCAGCATGTTGATTTTTCAATTGTTTCAGTTTTATTATAATTTAAATATACATTCAGTCTGCAAACTGACCATTGTCAATGATTTTAATATCAGGCATTTCTTTTGATAAAAAAAAAAAATCAACACAGTTTTCTATATCTGCCCAATTTACTTGTGATAAAGTCAGTCCAAAAACACCATTGAAAACTGTTATTTCCTGTGATATTTGTTTCAGACTATTCCTCGACATATTGGAAACATGTTTGGTTCATCTCTGAATACAGAGATTAACAGATCTGTTTTAAAATATTGAAAAAGGAGGACACTTTTCGAGGAAGGACAGGATCTATAAAAGGAGAATGGTTGATCATCTTAATAATTTTAACTTTACTTTCATATTGAACTCGAAAATGCCTTGCATGGTTTGAAAAAGGCAAGTTTACAAAATAAATTTTCGTTTTCAATTAGTAATCTTTTAGACTCTTTTATAAGCTTCACCTGTATGTAACGGAATCTTTGAACTATATTTTTACCCACTCTAAAAGGTCTGATTAATTCGAAATTTTGCACACTTTTCAAGGACTGATGACAATAGAATAATTTTGTTCCATTGTCCTGATAAGGATCATGACGATTAACAATTTCCCATTTCCAGATTTGGTGACTGAAAGATTGTTACAACTCTAAAGTGAAAACACTCATGTCAGTAATTTCTTATTATAATATAAACAATTGCCCACTTTCTTTGAAAATGGAAATAAATAAATGATAGTTTAAAAAATTAAAAAGCATGCTTTTATTGTAGATCGAACTAAAAAATGAAAAATAAATTATAGTTTAAAAAAACCAAAAACACACTTTTATAGTTAAACTAAAAAGTAAAAAATAATGCATAATGTAAGAATAAAATGATTAACGAGAAAATATATATTAATGTCATTGTGGTAAAAGCGTGGGGTGCTTTTGTTCTACATTTTTACACTAACTCGGCATTTCAGAATAGAACTAGTAAGAAATTATAACAATTGATATTGAGCACCCCACATTTTTATCACGACATTGTCTCGCTAATCATTTTATTCTTATATTAAGAATTATTTTTCCTTTTTAGTTCGATTAACTATAAAAGTGTTTTTTATTTTTTTAAACTATAATTTTTAGGAGTTTAATTTCTTGTAAGTTTTAAAGAACCTTTTTAGCTTATTAGTAAATTTATGGAAAATGCGTTAAAAGTTCTCATAAAAAATTATTTAAAGAGCTTCAACAATTTCAATATACTTTATGATTCCTTTCACTCTCATTTTCGAATATTGAAAGAATCAAAATTTACTGAACAGAAATTACAGAATGAGCAAAATTAGTTAGTAAAATTGAATGTAATCTATATTTCAAGAATGCTTTTTATTTTTAGACATTACATATAAATATTAAACGTTCTTGATTAATAATATTTAACGACTATTTTGTTTTATTAATAATTGATCGACATTGTTTAAATTGGATTTATCAGTACTTACATATTATCACAACCTTTTGGCGACATTATATGAAATGAAGCATATGATTGGCAATTCAGCGCATATGACACATGCGAAATTGGTATTGCCAACAATTATTGCCATGTATGTAAGTACTGATTTATCTTATAACCCTGCATCACTCATGCGAAAAAAATGGCCTAAAGTTCTTGCGCAGGGTATCTCACACCCCCAAGGATGTTTAGGTTCTGATTATACCATAAAATTTGTATAAAAAAAGAAAGAAAAGTAGGAAATACATTATGTTTATTACATTTTTCACTCTTAAATTTAGTTTTTCTATTCTTTTTATAAGGGCATTCAGCACATTGTTTATACACTCCTTTAATCTAGTCGTGAGTGAGTGCGATGTTTTCACGGGATCTTAATTTTTTTAAAAACCTTTATCTTATTAAAACTAAACATATAGGAGTAAACTTTGTTTTTTAAATTTAAAAAAAATTTGGAATTTCTTTATTTTCTCTTATTGTTCCAGCAATATTTTTTTTTTCTTCAAAAGTTCATCTGAAAGTGGATAAGATGTGTACCAGTAGATAAGATGTGTACCAGTTGTCTCCTTTAAAATTACGTTCTTCCCAAATGTTTTTGCTTCTCTCTATATAAAGCATTTATTTTCAACAGTGTCTCCCTCTTCTAAATTAGAATCGATTTCAGTAGAGGAATCATACTTGCTGTTATACATTTCATTCTTTCTCATAACCGTGAAGAGAATTTCTTCATCTGAAAATCTTCCCTTTTCTAAGTCTAAGCGTGAAGTGTGATCTAGAACTTGTGGAATTTGGAATGATTATGAACCATAAATTTTGGGATATTTTATTAGAGCAAGGATTTTACATGAAATTTGAAATAGGCTTAACAGAGAAAATCAACTGGTCCTAAAGGAAGGTAGAGAAAATTTAGGTGCTTGCATATTATCGCAACAATGCCAACGTTCAGAATACTTCATCAAGTTAGCGACCCTGATCCTCCACGTGTTGTACATGCTTAATTGACACAACCACGTATTTAATTTCATATAATCTGGACAATAAAGTTGCGATAATATGTAAGTACCAAAAATTAATACACCTTTGGTACAAAAACTCTTGTATGAAAGCATGTTACATACAAGTAAAAAACATAAGAAATCTGAGTAAGGAAGACCTGTGTACCTAGGGCCACCCTATTTTATTTGAATAATACCTAGTTCTCGAAGTTTTATTACTCAGTTGGGTGAGTTGGAACACAAATTCCTACTTTGGCATTCATTTTGAAATTTTTCAAAAGAAAGTTGTGGTTAGTTATAAATGTAAAACATGCTTACATAGTCCGGAAGTAAAGTTCTGTAGCTCATCTCTTTTTATTGTTGTACAAAGTAAGTCAAAAATTTTCTTTGAATTTTTTTTTTGTACATAATTTTGTTTGTAGCATTAAGTACTAAATAAGATTTTAAATAAATCCTCTCTCCATGTGGATTTTCTGCAGAAGACATTTTGTATAAAATTACCTAGTCTTGTACCTGGGGCCACATAGTTGCCTTGTACCTAGGTACAATTGCAATTAATATTCTTTATGTTATTATTTTATTGAAAAAGTTTTCGTGATAAAAAGAGGAAAATGGTCTTAATTATCTGAACCATTTTGATTTAGTCAAGTTTTTATTATTATTGGATGTTATTAAAATGAGAGGAGTGTATATTTTGTTCTGAAACTTTCAACATGCTTGATTTATAAAAAAAAAAATATCTTAGCTACCATTATTGTTATTTTTCAGGATTATTTTATTTATACAAACATAAGAATGCATTTAATTAACAAAAAAACTCCAATTTTTATAGTTATAAAAATAATATAATTCTAAATCAGATTTTTATGATATTTCAATTAAATTTTTTCTCTTAATGAGCAATTATAAATTCCTAACTTTTTAGATACCTAGAAATCCTGACTGAATAAAATGGTCAAAACCTAATGCAGATAATATAAGAATTATCAGATATTGAAGATTCTCACATTCCACTGATGATGCAAATTCTACAGTAACTGATAGTATTGAAAAGGGGGACTTTTGTTTAACAAAAATACAAGGCAAAAAACTAAACATTTTTATATGGCAGAAGTAATAGATGTTAAAAAAGAACACAAGAGTGTTAAGTTTCTGAAGAATATTGCACGTTCAAATAAGTTTCTTTATAATAAAGAAGAAACTTATAAAACTGGCAACAGAAATATTCTGTTCAAACTGTCTAAACCATAATCTGTTGATGCTTCAGAACGACAATGTATGCAGCTCACTTTTGGAACTAGTTTTTAAAATTAAATGTTGGATCAAAATACGTGCAAATTCATTAATAATTTGGCACATTGCAATTTAAATGGTTACATGATAAATCAATGTATTAGAGAGAGCTGATATTGTTTCTCTTTTATTAAATTCATGTGTGTATGTTTGTTTTCTATTGATTACAGAGTGAAATCTAACTTTCAGGGAAAGGCCCTACGTACAATGATATTGTACCTAGGGCCATTTGTGAATTTTTTAAAACCTTTTATTTCACAGAATTTAATATTTTAAGTTCTTATATTTACAATTGGATGATAGTTAGTATAATGATGAGTGCATATTAGTTTCACATATTTAAACAGGCCAGGGGCTCTGTTTTTGTGCATTGAAAAATATGGCCCTAGGTACACAGGTTTCCCCTACTTATATATTATTGCAACCTATTGGCAACGTTATATGAAACGAAGCACCTGGTTGCCAATTCAGCATGTACAACACAGGAAATTGGGGGTACTTATAAAATATCGCATCAATTGCCAACTCTATTAATAACTCACTAAGTTGGCAACCCCGATGACACACTGAAAATTGGCAACTAGGTGCTTCATTTCATATAATGTCGCCAATAAGACGTAAGTACCAATTGGAGTTGTCAATTCAGTGAATTATTAATTGAGTTGGCGATTGTTTTGATAATACGTAAGTACTGAAATCTGTTCAGTCTGACATACATGAAACACCATAGTTTTAAAAAAATGCTTTTATAGTTAATCGTACTAAAAAGTAAATCTTAATATAAGAATGGGTTCAGTCCTAGGAGAGCCCACACCCTTGGAGCAAATTATTTTGGTTGGTGATAATTGCACCATCTTGGTAACTCTACTTTGATACATTATGTATGTAGGATTTTCCCTTTGAAACATTTGTAAAAGGTTGAGTGATATCCTTTTCAGAGGACCATAAATCTCAATTTGATTTATTACTGCATTCCGAAGCAGCGCCACCTAGTGAGCTTTCGTAGCTCCGGCTTGAATAATTTTTCGGCAGAGGCCAACTAACTACTGCTTGATCAACACATCGCGTCTACCGCATTTCCGCGCCCAACGCGGCACCGCCAGTCCTAACGTCCAATAATGAGAAAGGTTCATTTCCCCGTCTTCTAAAGGTATTACTCAACTTTTAATTAACTTAATTCCTGCATTTCTTTCTATTTGTAATTATCTTTTTTTTTTTTTGTAAATATTTTCCTTTAACTTTAAATAAATTCTCTCTTTTACTTAAAAGAAGTATTCGTGTTTTAATGACTTAGATTCATTTAATTCATCACTCACCCTTAAATACTTACCCCTAGACAAACCACCTACGCCAATCTAAAATCCCGCCTTCTGAAGAGTCTGATTTTTATTCGAAGATTTATTCGGACTCCCACAGAAATAATTGGGGGATCGCCTGGGATTTGATTTCGAAAATCTTCTCTAAATAATAAGTTGATAACCTTCTCTCTTCTTTAAAAAAAACCCCCATTTTTGGCTGCACGCCTAATTTATAAACGGACTGAATCGAAAATGCGGATTGCCTCTCATAACATACTAACATTTAGGTGCTTCAAGTTATTTTCAGCCGTGTACAACAACTACAAGAGTTTCACAAGTCCAGTGAACACATCCAGGAGCCTTTGAAGTGTGTGTGTTTGTTTTCAAGTAATTAATCACACGTCGTCAACTGTATCAGGTACTTTTTATATTGTTCTTCAAAAGGAAAAAAAAATCTAAAAGAATACGTGAGTCACCGTTAATTTGATTATGAAAAAAATTGTTGTAGTCGATTTCATGGAATAATTTATATTTTTAAATATCATGTGTGTTTTTCTGAAATACTACTTTTCTATTTGTGTATAGAAATTGTATCAATTAAAATTTTCTACAAGTATATCTTTTAAAATATTAAGAAAGTCGTACGTAAAATATTCAAGTTGTTATTTCATTTATTAACGAATCGCATTGAATTTCATGTATGTGTGAAAAGTTTTCGTTTCTTCAGTTATGTCATCGACCTTGAACTAAGAGATTAATGTTTCTTACATTCTTAAACATTTTTCCGTTTCGTTGCAATCGTAATTTCAATGACTCATATAGTTTAACATTTCTCTTGCAGATGTTTAGTAATTAATTATTTTTTACGAGTATTCAAGAAATATATTTTGAAAGAATATGCTATGTTTTTAAAATTGATGAAAGATCATGTACAATCTTATTTTAATGTTGTGTATTTTATCGTTCAATATATAAGTATTTTGAGTTCATTTTTGACAGAATTATTATGCTGAAACATGTGTTTATCCTTTAAATTTGCTGATGAGATCCTAAAAAGATTTTATTTTTATTAGTGTAATAAAAAATATATACGAGATTTTTCTTAATTGAATAACTTCTAATTGTTTGCTTTTTTCAGCAAAGAACTTTATATTCCTTAACTTTTTCATATCGCAATTAATTTAATCACTGTTTCTAAACAAGATTTATATTTATTTTTTTCTTTCAAATTCTTTTTGCATTTGTTATAACGAAATGAGATAACTGATATATTAAATGGTTTAAAAAAAAAAAAAGGTTTTGTTTTTAGTTGAAATTAATGATTTGACTACTTTAAATTAAGCATTACGTATTTTAGCTCGCATTGTTGTCTTTACACGTTACTGGTTTAAAATATTTCTAAATGAATAGAATTTGAATATTTCAATGTATATTTAGTGTATTTTGATGCAATATCATTTTAACTTGAGAATTTTTGTAAATGCAAACGAGAATTGCCAATAGCAACATCATTGTTTTTGTTTGAACGCGTAACAATTTTGTTTATTCCTTTGGTTACTATCTAAACTTATATTTAAATTTTAAAATGGCGTATCTTGGCAAAGGTCGACGCGAAGATTTATTTGTCTTAGCCACGGAATTAAATTTAAAATTCGATAAATCAATGACCATCGCCACACTTAAAGATCTAATTATTAGTAGTGAAGATTATGACGAAGAACTGACCAAAAACATACATTCAACGATTGTTGAGGATCGCAAAGCCAGAGAAGAAAATTTACGCATTGAAGAGCAAAAAAAAGAAAAATTACGCATTGAAGAACGAGAAGAAAAATTACGCTTCGAACAATTGAGGTTAGATGAGCAAAAACGCAAAGATGAGTTTGAGTTGGAAAAGTTAAGAATCCAAACACAATCCAAGTTAGGCGCTGATACATCCAAAGAAAGTGATACTAAATTTCTCGTCAAAGAAGTTTCAAAGTTTATACATCGTTTTGATTTGAAAGAAGACATCAGTCTTTATCTAAAATTATTTGAACGTCAAGCGCAGAGATTGAATATTGATCAAGAAAACTGGGTTTCTCATCTGTTAGGCTTGTTACCGACGGAAGTATCTCACATCATAGCGAGAGAGCCTGACGATAAAGCTAACTCTTACGAACACGTTAAAGATTTACTGCTGAAACGCTTTAAACTAACTCCAGAAAAGTTTCGACAACTATTTGTCACTCACCAAAAAGCATCTGAAAGAACATGGATTGATTTTTACCATGAGTTAAACACTTACTTCAACGGATGGATAGATGGATTGAAGATAGATACTTTCAACAACTTATCAGATCTAATCATAACAGATCAACTCAAACGAAAAACTCCTTTTGAATTTAAAGAATATTATCTTGATGAATGGGCAAATATGAACTCCCCTGTTCAATTAGCAGAAAAACTAGAAGAATTCAAAGACTTTAAAAGGACTGAAACAAAAATCGAGTGGTCCAAATGTGAAGAAACAAGAATTCATATTCACAGAAAAGAATCGCAGATATGAATCACCAGGAAAATTCGAGTATAACAAGAAAGATAAGAAGTTTCCAGCGTCAACGAATTACAACAAACATTACGAAGCCCCTGTCACCAAGTACGAATCTGTTCAAAGATATCAAGACAGCGCGCAGAAAGGGTATTACAACAAAAATTACGAGAAACACTCAAATCACAATGCTTCCAAGCATGCTCAAACAAATTATTCAAAATCACAGAAATTCAAAGAACCTCCAAAAGAAACTTGCACACTCATCGTTAAGGAAGGTTTACGTACTAAAGAGATATTTTTTGGAAAGGAGAAAATCACGGCGCTCATAGACAGTGGTAGTACCGTAAATTTGCTTCGAGAAAACACAAGCAGAAGAATAATGGATCCAACGAAATTATCGAAGAACAAGATGCTTCTCACAGGTATTGGTGAAGCACAAGTGACAACTATCGGTTCCTTTGAACATGAGTTCAAAATAGATGATGAAAATTATTCGTTAACTTGGCATGTTGTACCGACTGATAAATTAAAATTCGAAGCCGTTATTGGATCAGATCTTTTGGAACAAGCATCGATAAGTTTTACTAAAGAAGGCGTTAAATTCAACAAATATGAGAATCATGCACAGCTTATGCAAATATCTGCTGAAAATCTTCAAGAAGAACTAGACCTACGTCATGTTGAAAATCGTCAAATCAAGAAGGAACTTGAAAAGTTAATTCAAGACTACAAGCCAGAAAAAACAGCATCTACTGACGTCACAATGAGAATTATTTTAAAAGACGAAGAACCAGTCTGTCAACCTCCTCGTCGACTAGCTTTCACAGAAAGACAAGAAGTAAACAAACAGATAGAAGAATGGCTCAACGAAGGTATTATACGTCCGAGTTCTGCGGAATATGCAAGTCCAATCGTAATGGTAAAAAAGAAAGATGGATCTTCGAGAATGT
This sequence comes from Trichonephila clavipes, assembly GCA_019973935.1. NCBI lineage: Eukaryota > Metazoa > Arthropoda > Arachnida > Araneae > Nephilidae > Trichonephila > Trichonephila clavipes. Next base: position 49,387 of record BMAU01020728.1, on the reverse strand, counting down.
GCATTGACTACAGAAAATTGAATCAGAAGCTTGTGAAAGATAAATTTCCGTTACCTATCATCGAAGATGTTTTAGACACTTTGCAAGAAGCAAAGGTATATTCTACATTAGATTTACGCAATGGTTTCTTTCACGTCGATGTTGACGAAGATTGCAGAAAGTATACATCCTTTATCGTCCCAGATGGACAATTTGAATTCAACAAAGTTCCTTTCGGACTAAGCACAAGTCCAGGAGTTTTCCAACGCTACGTATCAAGTATATTTAGAGATCTTACTCGGAAAGGAATTGTAATCAGTTATTTAGATGATCTCGTCATTCCAGCGAAAAACGAACAGGAAGGTCTCGAAAAACTTAAAATTATTTTTGAAGTCGCAAAGAAATACGGATTAGAGAAATTAAGTTCAAGAAGTGCCAATTCTTAAAAAAGAAAATTGAATTTCTAGGTCACATTGTAGAAAGCGGAACTATTAAACCATCTCCCACGAAGACACTAGCTGTCCGAAAATTTCCAGAACCAACAACAATAAAACAAGTACAAAGTTTTCTTGGTTTAACTGGATATTTCCGCAAGTACATCAAGGATTATTCAAAGATAGCTAAACCACTTAGCGATTTAACAAGAAAAAAAAAAACCTCTTTGTTTTCGGGATTCAACAAAAAGAAGCATTTGAAAAATTGAAGAAAATCATGTCGGAAGGCCCAATCTTGCACCTCTACAAGTATGGAAGAAAAACAGAACTGCATACAGACGCCTGTAAACAAGGGTACGGCGCAATTTTGTTACAAGAAGCAGAAGATGGAAAGTTACATCCCGTTTACTACATGTCGAAAAAGACAAATACAGCAGAAGAAAAGTATGACAGCTACGAATTAGAGGTACTAGCAATTATCAACGCATTAAAGAAGTTTCGTGTTTATCTTTTAGGACAACCCTTTAAAATAGTAACTGACTGTTCAGCATTTCAGAAGACTATGCAAAAAAAAGAGCTAATTACTCGCATAGCCAGATGGGCGCTTCAATTAGAAGAATTCGATTATGAAATAGAGCACAGAGCTGGAAGTCGTATGAAGCACGTCGATGCTCTTAGCCGATATCCCGTAATGATGGTATGCAATGATACATTAACTTCAAAGCTTAAAAAAGCACAAGAGGAAGATGACAACATCCAAACATTGAAATCACTTCTAGAGAAAGAAGAATCAGAAGAATTTTTTGAGCGAAATGGTATACTCTACAAGTACTTAAATGGTCGAGAATTAATTGTAACACCTAAAGCAATGCAAGCTGAACTAATTAAATTGATTCACGAAAATGGTCATTTCTCAGTAGGAAAAACAGAAGAAATTGTGAAACAGGAATTTTTTATCCCAAATTTATCCAACGTCGTTAAAAAGTAATAATTGTGTTCCATGTATCTTAGCTAATAAGAAAACTGGCAAAAAGGAAGGGTTTTTGAATCCTATTTCTAAGGAAAGCATTCCTTTAAGTACGTACCATGTTGACTTCATTGGTCCTTTACCCTCCACAAACAAAAGCTATCAACACATTTTCACCGTAGTAGACGCATTTACCAAATTTACTTGGCTATATCCCGTCAAAACTGTATCTGCTGAAAGTGCCCTCGAAAAATTAAAACAACAGCAGAAGACCTTTGGTAATCCCATCAGAATTATCTCTGATAGAGGTTCAGCGTTCACTTCAAAATTATTCAACGACTACTGTGATGAAGAGAACATTCAACATCTACAAATAGCGACAGGTATTCCTCGAGGAAACGGACAAGTTGAACGAATTCATCGAACTTTGATTCCAGTTCTCACCAAACTATCATTAGACGACTCAACGAAATGGTACAAATACGTCGACAGATTACAGAGAATACTAAATAGTACTATAAGTCGCAGTACAAAATGGACACCATTCGAACTATTAGTGGGAATCAAAATGCGTAACAAGGAAGACATCCTAATCAAAGACTTACTTCTAGAAGAAATGGCGAAAGAATTACTAGAACAACGCGAATTTTTAAGAAACGATGCAAAAAAAGAACATCGAAACCCTACAGTCTGAAAATAGAAAGACGTATAACAGAAGAAGAAAGAAAGCTTCGTTATACAAAGAAGGTGATTTAGTAGCAATCCAAAGAACCCAATTTGGAGCTGGACTGAAACTAAGACCAAAGTTCTTAGGCCCTTACAAAGTAACAAAAGTTAATTCCAAGGATAGGTATGAAGTGGAAAAGGTTGGTCAGCACGATGGACCGAACTCAACCACCACCTCTGCTGATTTGATGAAACTTTTTTATGCTTAATTGAATTTTTATATTAGTTATTATTTTTAATTTTTCTCATATCTCTTGAGAAATTAATAGATGTTCTATGGTAACACTCGTTTCCATAAATCATTTTATATTCACTTGTAATATTTATTATATTTTCGTATTATTCATTATCTTTCTATTGATGCGAAGCATTTTTATGGTTTAGTTAATTGTAGATCACAACATGGAATATTTTGTTTTTATATGCTTTATTTTAGGTCCGGAATTGTGAACATTAGGTATACATCTTTTCATCTGTAATATTTTATTTTATTATCTTTAAGAATCTTATTATTTGTCTTTATTACATTCATATTCCAATAATCATCAAATTTATAATTGTAACTAAAAATAGTTTGTATTTAAAGTACTTAAGCTCTCAGCATTTTGTAAGAGCTGAGAGACCAGCTCTGTCAGGAGAGGATGATTCTGTAGGATTTTCCCTTTGAAACATTTGTAAAAAAGGTTGAGTGATATCCTTTTCAGAGGACCATAAATCTCAATTTGATTTATTACTGCATTCCGAAGCAGCGCCACCTAGTGAGCTTTCGTAGCTCCGGCTTGAATAATTTTTCGGCAGAGGCCAACTAACTACTGCTTGATCAACACATCGCGTCTACCGCATTTCCGCGCCCAACGCGGCACCGCCAGTCCTAACGTCCAATAATGAGAAAGGTTCATTTCCCCGTCTTCTAAAGGTATTACTCAACTTTTAATTAACTTAATTCCTGCATTTCTTTCTATTTGTAATTATCTTTTTTTTGTAAATATTTTCCTTTAACTTTAAATAAATTCTCTCTTTTACTTAAAAGAAGTATTCGTGTTTTAATGACTTAGATTCATTTAATTCATCACTCACCCTTAAATACTTACCCCTAGACAAACCACCTACGCCAATCTAAAATCCCGCCTTCTGAAGAGTCTGATTTTTATTCGAAGATTTATTCGGACTCCCACATGTATGGTAAACCTAACTATTTCTGGAATTTTTGTATTTGGTCAGCGGGCATATCGAATTGTGTCATTTTGTTGTTGGGCCCCGGGCTGGAAGTATGGCACGTATGTGAGTGGATATACCTTTGAATTTTGTACTTTGTTGAATGCGAAATGTAAGAAAAAATTGATTGAATGGTGTATGAAGGAAGGATTGATTGCTTTGAATTATGAATGTTCTAAATGTAATGAGCGAATGGGATTATACGAACGAAAGAGTGCTGTTTTGGATAGAGATTTTGAATGGGTATGTTCGACCATTACCTCGCAGAATATTTATGGCCGCACTCCCATGATTCTCTTAACAATGAGGCCTTCAAGGCTTTTTGTTAAAATCCGCTGTCATGCTGTAGCCTCCACTCGGAAAAAGATCAGCAGTAAGAAAGTAAGTGCTGTTTTTTTTCATCTTAAATACGTTTGATTAATTTTTTGTATTGTTAACATATATTTTCATTACGATCCACCTTGTCCCGCTATATTCACTTGCCGCCATCTCACTCTGGCTTGGCGCTTTTTTGGTTTGTTGCCAAGGGTGTGGGCTCTCCTAGGACTGAACCCGCGCCAAGCCAGAATGAGATGGCGGCAAGTGAATATAGCGGGACAAGGTGGATCGTAATGAAAATATATGTAAACAATACAAAAATTAATCAAACGTATTTAAGATGAAAAAAAAACAGCACTTACTTTCTTAGAACAAAATGATTAACGAGAAAATTAATGTCATTGTGGTAAAAGGGTGGGGGACCCTTGTACTACATTTTTACACTAACTTTGTATTACAGAATAGAACTATTAAGAAATTATAGCAATTGATATCAAGCACCCCACACTTTTAAATGCAGTTATTATTTTTCCATTTTCCCCACATTCCAATTTCCATAGTTTTTCCTGGCATTTCTAAATACCTTGTGTTCTGTTTTTTTTTTTTAAATCCTGGCACCCATATTTTTCTAATTGGTTTTCTACAAAAAAGTACTTACATTTTTGCTTCATAATGTAATTCCTCTTTTGTCAGGAATAAGCCATTCTTTTTTAAACTATTTTCATGTTGAGTTCTTATTGCGAGACCATCATCTTAGATTGAAAACTATTGGATACCAAAATCTTATTTGCAGCAATTTAAAAACCATGCCTATAAAAGATATTCGGTGTGTAGTGTACTGATATATATATTGTTCCAATGTGTGGTATTTTTGAACAGTAGTTTTTATACATGTGAACTTCAAAAAAATACATGCCTTCATGTGTAATATTTAGAAAATCATACTTTTTAAACCTGTTATCGTGTTTTTAGATGATGAATGCTTTATTCTTAATTTGCATTAATTTTATTTCTATTAGTAAGCAAATAATTCAATATATATTACATTAAAACAATGGAGTTGACTATAGTATTGTAACGTCGTCAGATGGTAGCGTGAAAATAATACATCACAGCAAGGTTGTGGGAGTAAAAAAATACTTTTAATTTTTTTCTCCAATAGGAAAATTGATTTAAGTTAGATTAAGAAGTTGATAATTTCCATGCCAAGCCAGTATGGAGACCCCGTTTTGGGGTCGCTCACTCCACAGCTTGTCTCCGTCCAGTCCGCAAGGCGTTTTTACTCATTCGCGTTTCGGATTCCTGGTCAGCATCACCGAGCAAAAAACTCTGGGATTCTCCTCTCCGCTTCCTCAAACGATCAGCCCTTCTCTTTTTCGAGCTCTTTTCCCTTCTTTTTCTCGTTCTCTTTTTTTCTCCCCGGTCCCTTCTCCTGAAAAAGAACCCTTTTAAACACCAGGGTTGTGTTCACCACACGCCCCTCGCCTCTTCTTATTCGCAGGTCACCAAAGTCTCTTGACCTCCCTCGTCCTATTGGCGCATAACACGCCAAAACACACCCGAGCCGTCTGGCCCAAGGCGCCATAGTTCCTTGTCCACATCTGGACACACTTGTCCAACGCCAAAACACACCCGAGCCGTCTGGCTCAAGGCGCCATAGTTCCTGGTCCACATCTGGACACACTTGTCCATCACGCCACCTGTTTCTAGTATTCCATTCACAAAACCCTAGAAAAGATGACATGATTATTTTGAGATAGGCTTCGCCTATTGTCAATGGGGCGCCGAACTCTTGAAGTCCATTATGGCGACCCGTCTGCTGTCTCCACTCCCTGAGTTCAGACAATAAACAATGACCCCATGGCCACGTGCACTGGTCACTCCCCAGCTGGTTGATTATAAAAATCCAGGGACAATCGATGGGTGTCGTTCTTGTCCTTGACCAGCTGGTGAAACCATAAAACCTATTGTGAATCGGAAGATGGGAATTCACACCCATCGAAGATGTCACAGTATCGATTGTATAGTGTTTATTGAAAAAGAAGAGGCATATTGAAAATAAAATGCTGTATATTGGATTATGGTTCTACTGTTTTAGTTGTTTTTACATTCTTCTAAGGACTGAAATTTTTAAAGTATTTTAATTTTTGATTATAAAAACATTAACTTAAAAACTATAATATTTGTTTTCTTTGGTGATAGGAGAATATAAAATCAGTTGATATGAATAAAAAACTAGCTTAATTTGTAATATATATTGCAATGGATTTTTCTATATTTCCATCTAGATGAATGTGTTTCTATTTAAACAAAACAATTCATAAAAAAGTACTTACACACCTGGGCCTAATGAGTGTTATTTTAGTCAAAAGGCTTTTTCTTCATTACATAATATGTAAAGAACTATTTCTTTCTTACTTTGTTTTCAAATTTTTACTATATAAAGTCTGTTATTCATCCTAACGTTTCCAAGATATTTCTAATAACTTATTATTGAAAGACTGAATTTAAATAAAAGTTAATTTTCTGCTTGTATAGGATTTTAAAGAAACAATATAATTCTTTTAGAAACATAAATATAACTTGTAATAAACCAAATTGCTTCTGGTACTAGTTCAAATGCTTACAAATTTGTTTAACTATTTCATCGAATCTATTTTCGTTATTTTCAAAGATTTAAATCTGATGTATAAGTTCGAAGACAAAGTTTTTGATCAAATAATAGTTGTATTTTTTTTCTTAAAGTAAAATTTTTGTTGTATTGGCGACAGCATATAAAATTAAGTACATGGTTGCTAATTCAACGCGTACGAGACATGGCGAATTATCTTGAACGTTGGAATTTTTGCGATGATACTAAAGTACCTTTTTGTAACACAATAAATGCAAAAGGAATTTAGATTTTCGAAGTTAAGTGGTAAAAACTTCATAAAATGTAAATTAAATAATATATAAGATGGAAAAAAATGAAATTTACCAACTTAAGTATCGCATATTTAGATCCCTTTAAATTTGATTTGATGTATATATTTTTATGTTAAAAATTCGTATTGGATACAACAGTATCGAAAATAAATAACATACAAACTCATATTTGACCCATAATACTCATAAATAAGTGCATTACACACTCATCTAGCTGTTATATTCTCAAATTTGATCCAGTAACAGGTTCAAAAATGAGTATGCGATGTTTACAATTTTGAGTACGTAGCCGATGCCAAAGATGAGAATGGGCTTTTCTCAAATTTGAGTATGTTTGCATCGGAGCTATTTTGTGTATGTGACGTATTCAAAAGTGAGTATTTTGTACTCCGTTCTGAATACCGGTTTTTCGCAGTGCACACGGGCCGCAACAAGAGGATAATGGGAGGGGGAACACTCAAAAGGCAAAGCAAAATTAATCAAAATATTAAAACTTACTTTCGGCTTTAATTTTAATACTATATACTTTCTATTAAACACACACAAAAAATATGTACTTTTATGCATTTTTTACTGAGTTATGGGGTAGTTTAGTTTTCCTTTCACATCCATGACCAGACCTCTTGTTTTCTTTCTACTATCAAAAAAGCAAATTGATAGATTTGATTGCTTGATTCATAGACTTTCCCACTAAATTTTTATTGTATTATTTTTAAGTAATTGAATTTCTTAGTGAAATGGGACATGGCCGGGCTACTCAGAAAAGACTGTGGGCCGCAGGTTGCAGATACTTGAGCAGCACATGGATATAGTTTTGAATAAGAATTTGAGATTCATGGCAACCGATGAAGATCAACATTCGTCTTTAAAGCGATGGGAATATTAAAGCTTTTCAGATGTTTAATGCAATAGTCCCCAAATCCCGCGCCGTGGACCAGTCCGTGGATCAAATAGTACCGGGTTGCACAATAAGTAAGTTATTTCCATTTTATTTACTGTGGTGTATTTCTCTCAGGTTGGTTTGTGCGACTTTGTATGGAAATCACTTTATATTCCATGTTGAATATCTTTTTTTTTTTTTTTTTTTTTTCATTTTTTGGTGTAGCTTAATTTTACTTTGAAGGGATGTTATCAAATCAAAACAATCAATGTCCCCCACCCCCGTCAGCCGGATGCGGTAAAATTATCAAACGTTGACTGGTGCGCGGCGATAAAAAGGTTGGGAAATATTGGTCTAATGGGCTTCATTCACTTTTTAGTAGCGTGCACAAAGGTGGGCTTTGAGGGGTTTAAACCACTCCCCCCCCATAAACCAACATATTTTTAATTTTTACCTTACAGATTACCCCTCGGGGTTTTCGTCTACGTGTTTTTTAAAATGTATTCCCCCCCCTATTATGCACGCAACTGATGAAATTTCAAGGATTACTGTTTTCTAAAGGCAGCATAAGAAAAATATGCTTGCATGAAGATTTGCTATTTGCACTTCGCTCACTTTTATGCTCAGAAGAGCCTGTTTGGCATGATGCAGAGAACATCGACATTAAAGCCGTGATCAGTATTAAACCGTTTTATTCACTGATGAGTCCAGGTTTAGATTAATAACTGATTATCAACCTACTTCATCCAGAGTGATCGTTATATGTCCCTCACATCCGAGAAGGATAAGGATGAAATTCCGGAGCTCTTCCTTCGCCCTTTCAAAGGTCCATTTGGCTTTAATTATTATTATTGTTGTATTTTTATGCTCGTCCCCATAGGACTTGTATATCCAACGAATTCTGGAAAGTGAGAATATTCGCCGGATAGATTAACACATCTTCATATCTTATCCCCCAAACATATTGAGAGTATTGGGAAGGCAATATTTTCTCTCCTTTTGTTGCAATTTTCCTTTTTGCTAGAACCATCCAGGACTCTAAAAATAATATTGCTGTTGAAATGTGATCGACTGCTATGGAAACTCATAAACTATTTATTTCCAACATAAATTTCACGTTGTAAAGGCTACATAATGTAAAAAAAGGATCACTCTAGCTATTAAGCCAATTTTTGTTCCATTATACCCCTTTCAGACTTTGGTACCACTGAGCACCCGCCGAGTAGAGGGGGCTGACACACCTTAAATATGTTGAGCTGAAAGTCCTCCCATTAGCGTGGTGTGATAGTTTGGAGAGAGGGGTGCCAACTTCGGTGTCGTTCTTGTCACTTGACCTAATTGCGAAATCCGTCGCCAATAGCCCTCATGTTACTTTATAATGCGTCTCTAATATAACTCTCACGTTCATACTTGGATGTGGTAATGAGCCGTATATTCAATCATGTGTGTACCATAACTTTAACGCGTTTTTTTTGGGGGTATCAATTTCCTTAAAATCTATATAGCCTTTCTGGAGATAGTCAAAAATGAAATTTTCACATTTGACTTTTTCTGTGAAATAAATTTTCATTTTAAGAACACTTAATTTTCTCTCTTTTTTACCATCTCATTTTCTCTTTCGAAAATACGTTTGCTATTATCATCTAGATCTTCAATAATACAGATTTAATACTCAGTCAAAAATGTGTAAAATGGTAATGTAGCTACGCATTTATTATTCTATTTTTCAAATGTTTTTAGTATTTTCTTTAATGATTTTTTTAGAAATTTATTTATATCTAAACTGTTAATTTAAATTACAGAGTGGGTGAGTGGTGGGGGGTATCTTTCCCATTTTTAATTCGCCTTATTTTATAAATTTTGTAAAAAATATTTAAATACAAATAATATAATATTATTATGATTTCACATTTTTCTATCGTTAAAGCTGATATTTTTAATCCATGCATTCTCATTGTTTTTAGTACCGGATGCGGTCACGATGTTGTTTAAGGCGTCATTGCCATCTGATTCTTTTCTTGGTTGCCGACCATGGTTTATTGCCTAGTTCGGTTTAATGACTTGACGCCAACTTTATTGTAAGATAATTACTCCGATTATTCACATAAGTGACGTCTTTCGCCCCCATCAAAGAAACGGACGTGCTTATTGCTTTGTCCTTCACTCAATCTATTTTTTGTAACTCAAGACTTATATTAGAATTGCTTTATTCCATTCTTCGCAAGCAAGTAGTTAAATGGGACTATTGGTGACACGATAAATTATGTATGGAATGAACGAACAAAACTGCTCAATGATAAGGAATCCAATTCCATAAAAAAAAAAAGGCATTGTAAATATTCTTTGCTAGAGTCAACGAATTACATCATGTTTTCTTTTTTTAAAAGTGTAAAAATGATATCGTTTGGTTTGATTTTTCCTTTTTAATCTTTCCATTTGTTTTCATTACATGACATTACATTAATTTTAAGGATAATTATTTAAATTATTCAGTTATATATAAAAATTAGGGTTACCTTTTTCAGTCAATTCACTTCAATTCGAATAACGGTTTTAAATTAATGAAATTTTGTTTCGCGCATCTGCTTCGAACTCCCTTCGCGTCGTATGTCAGTCTAGTAAAATGTCTAATTTTATATAAAAGGATCATAACCACACACACACACACATAGCGCAGAAAAATTTTGGCTATAATTTTGGAGAACTTTTTCTTGAATTAATCCAATCATCCTACAATTCAGTCATCGTGCAATCGCAAAAATAAATATACATACTTTTAACGATTCAGAGAACTGGATTATGGTGTTAATGGATTAATTTACATACTTAAGATAACTATCTTTTAAAAAAAAAATTTCCTCGCCAATGCTTTCCCATCTTCCATGCGCATCTGATTTCTCACCTTGACATAGACCTAAAATCACTGGCGTAACTAGTCGTAAGTAGGCCCTGTAGGAAAACTTCAAGAACGCTCTTTTTGAGGCTCCTTAACATGCTATGATTTGTTTGCTTCTATACACTTGCCTCCGAAAGTCTGCGTACAGGCGATCATCTTTCATATTCATGCAAAGATCGCTAATTAAATGAAGTCTTTCTGAATCAATACTATTTTTATTGATACCTCTAACGTCGTAAACTCAAATAGTATAAGCAACAATCACCTGAATATTGCATAAAATAATACAAATGTTTAAAACTTAAAAGTGACACAAATCGAGTGCGTCAAAAGTCTGCGTCCACTAGAAAAAACCTTTACAATAATGGATTGTAACTAAAAGTTAATACTTCTTAAGCTATTTTGTTCTTTCTATAACTCTCTCAACATATTTGGCAAGGATTTAACTAGTTAAGTTGTTTCATCTGTGGATATTTTTTCCCATTCTTCCATATGACAGATTTGAGCATTTCCTTGGATGTTATTACGTTCTCCCTGATTATTCACTCGAGTAAATCCCACAAATGATGTATTGTGCTTAGGTCTGGGGACTAGGTTGACTTTCGGAATTGGCATGGAACATGTCAGAACAGCCATGGCTTCACAATGTGAGCCATTTGCTTCGTACCTTTGTGCCGCTGAAAGTAAAAATCATTACTCACCGCAAATTTCTCGCATATGCCCTGATATTTTACTTCAATAAGATCAAGAAAATCAATTTTGTACATTGTTGATTCAATAAATTCTAGATTACCATCCGAAAGGCTTGCAATACACCCCTAAACATTATGCCTCCTCCTCCATGTTTGATAATCGAAAAAGGATTCTCTTTCTTAAGATCTGTCCAGGAATTTTTGCAGGCAAATTTTTGTGCTTTTTGATGCTAAATTACAAAAATTACTTTCAATTGAATATACAACATTTTTCTAAAAATATGTGCCCTATTTAGATGTTTGGGGGCAAAAGTCATTCTCTGATCTCTGTTCATTGAATTGAATGGCTTCTTGAGTACAACTCGGGCTTGAAAGTCATCCTTTTTCAGTTTCCTTCGAATTGTAATTAAAGTCACACTTTTTTGCAACATTTCAGCAAAACTTTCAGCTATTTGTGAATCATATAGTTCTGGATTTAATTTTTATAGAGCGTATTACAAAGCATGATTCTCGAGGTAACACCTGCAGACGGCCGGCCGGATCTTGGCTTGGACGAGAAAATTTTAGTTAATTTATAGTTTATGAACACTTTTTGAATCAATGAAAGTCTTCTAAATTTAATAACAATTCAATAATTGCTTTAAAAATGTCCCCCTTTTCTGAAGATTTATGATGATTTTTCTTTCAATAATATATCGATCTCTTTTCTGTTGCCTGTCATGGAACCACAAAAGCTTCCAAATGACAAATCCTAAATAAATCGTAAAAGAAGCTTATAATTACTTAAAAACCCGATTTAGTGCAATTATTTTACAATTAAAAGCTCTATTTTGTAAGTGTACGCAGACTTTTGGCGCGAATGTTTGGTGATTATTTAGTGGTCATTCTTGTTTTTTCACGTTAAAGTGAATTTTGTTGCTGTTTGAATAAGGTAATGTTGAAGAATTGCTGACAAGTATTTTGATTTTCTAAAGCGAGATTTTAATAGTAATTGTAGTATAAACACGTAAGATATGACTGCCTGTGTACGCAGACTTTCGGAGGCAAGTGTATGTTAGTGCCGCTGTAGTTTTGGGGCCCCTTATCAGCGGTAGTTACGCCCCTGCCTAAAATTCTTATTATTCTTAAAAGTTTCCAAATTTATAATAATTTTAAAAATGAGTGTCGCAAATGTTTGATGAAGTCAAATTTTCTACTTATTTCGAAGATATTTACATCAATAGAATCGATTCTTTAAAAAAAAAAAGGGGGGAGCTAATATTATTAAAAGTATATGAATTATTACACGCAATTAAAGAAAAAAATAAACCGTGACATTTTTATAAAAAAAAATATTTGAATCTTTTGTGTCGTAAGAGCCTTTTAACATTTAAATTTTCTATTGTTTCCTCTTATTATTCAGGAATTAGTCAAATTTAAAGGTCGTATATTAGTTAATGATCTGCTCCACAGCGCAGTGTTAAAAAAAAAGAGACAGAAATAATATCTTTGCAAATTATTTTTTATTCATGGGGATTCAGCAATTTCTTCTTTTTATAGTTATGTTAATTACACTGTAATGTTTTTTGGGTGATTATCAAATATATACTCTCATTATTTAAAAATATCTCTCCAAAATAGGTTGTACTATCATTGTACATAATATATCTGGGTGATATATTCACACATGATATATTTTGTTTTGAAATAGAACGAATTTTATAATGGTTTGGTTTAGTTTTCTTTTTTTTATATATATAAAAATTTTTAAAAAATATATGAGTATAGTTCTCTTTTTTTAAAAAGTAATGTATTTATTTTATGAATATTGTATTTTTATAATTTTTTTTCTTTCAGCAACTTAAAAAGCTGACCGAAAAGTTACGAGAAGACCCAGATTACTCTTGTTCCTGGGGTTTGAAAGATGTAAACAGGCCCAAAAACAGATATAAGGATATTGTTCCCTGTAGGTATTTTACAAATTAATTTATATTATTACAGCTTTTTTTCCAATTTATTATTAGTTTTTAAATATGATTTTTTGTAAAATGAGAGATTGTTTAATCCAGTTTTTTTTACTAATGATTCATTTCATTTTGCATGCTTAGAAAAGTAATCTTTAAATATTAGTTCCATAGAATTAGGTTTGTGCGAAATACATCTTACATTCTCAGAGAGCATTTAGAGAAGAGCTTATTGGAAGTACTTCTGAATATTTATGGACTAATACGTGATGGCATTTAAGTTATTTTTATGATTTAAGAGTTATTAATAACAGTTTTTAAAAAGTATGAAAAATAAAGATTGAATTTTGCTGCTTGAATTTTCAAGTATTGTTTCCATTAAAATTAGCAAAGTTATTTTAATGATTTCCATATAAAATCGGTACTCTGTTTAACAAAGTCGCTAAATCCCGAAAAAGAGCTTGTTATGTAGAAATTTCGTTAAATAGGGATTAATCTTTCAGTCATAAAATATTCTTGGTTCTATGAAAAAGTTCACAAAATAAAGAAATTTGTAAAATAGTGGTTTGAAAAATGGAGGTCTGGCTGTAGTTTATAACTAAAATATATATGATTGTAATTTTTATGTACTAAAAATATTGGGGTGTCTCAAACTTGGAACAAAATTAAATTTTTTCATCATTTTTTTCTTAAGTATATCAATATGGATTTTTTAAAAATTAATTTAATTTTAATGTATAACATTACCCAATTTGGTTATTTAAGATTATTTGTTTATTTTCCAGATGATAAGTCACGAGTAATCCTACCAAAATGTGATGGTGTACCTGGTTCAGATTATATTAATGCTAGCTATATTAAGGTATAATATCACAGTATGAAATATTGTGTATAAAATATATTGAATTGGTCCATTTTGCCTTGTGATGTCAAGGAAAAGTGTATAATCTTTAGTGTTGAAAATATTATTCTAATTGTATAGTTTATATTAGCGTTATTAAATACAAATAATAATATTTTATTTATATAAATTAAAAAAAAATCCTTTAATGTTACTTTTTCTCATTTCTGTTATTTTTACAAAATGCCTACTTTTTAATATTTATAATTCTAGATTAATAAACGTATATATGTTTATCTCCTTTATTTAGTTCCTGCTGTTAGTTCACACTCTCCCTATATAAATTTATATATCTTGTTCAAATTTTCAATCGTTAATAAAATACTTTCTACTCATCCATTCAAGTTCAAATACTTTTTTTTAAACTTGTAGGGGATGACACTTGATGTTAATATAGTTTTTTCAAATATTAATTCATTAAATTTAATTATAATTCAATAAATTTATTTCAGTCAATACTATTCCTATAGATGGCAGCACAATGGATAAAACAGCTTTTTTTTTTTAATTTGTGATAAATGTAAATAATCATATGCTAGTTAGACATCAGCATTCCTTTTACACTGGCTTTAAGATAAATTCTTACCTATTATATTTAACTTTTGTTAAAAATGTAATTACAAATTTAATGTGGTTTAAAAGTTTTTAATGTTAGTTTAAAAGGTATTTTACCTCTTAATATTGTGATTTTGTCATATGCATATACAAATTTATATTAATTGTAATTATTTAACAAAAAGTAACTAACATATATTTTTCTATATTACTTGTTGATATTAAAGTTATAGAAACTTGAAGTTGATTAATATGTAAGAGAATTTAGTAACTTTTAAAATTAGTTTAAGTATAGACATAACTATAGTTTGCTGTTGTCGATAGAGAGAGAGAATAATTTGGAATGTGGCTTCATTTCTTTCCTAAATAAGCATTTCATTTAGAGTATTATTATTATTCATTTTATTGTGTCCGTGAATAAAGTACATACTGTATTTATTCAAATCAAAGCCGCATTTTCCCCCATTATTAATGCTACTCAAAACTGAATATCACATAGAATCAAAGGCAGAAAAATTTGTTGGATAGAGGAAATTGAACATAATACTGACCCTTAGAGCAATTACTGGTTCATGTATGTGTTTAAAAGACTTTAATACTGATAAAATAAATAAATTATTAACTTCTTATTAGTTCTCATTTTATTTTAATAAATATCGGATATTGGTAAACTTTTTTACCCTATTTTTTATTTTTATGTTTTCGCAAGAACATGTTGAGAATTTGGGGTGCAGTTTAAAATCAGTGGTGGCTGAAATTCAAATAAATACAGAAAATTTTAATTGCTGATTTGTATGATTATTTTTTTTATAGTTTATTACTAAATTCTGAATTTTCTATTGTGTTTGAACAGGGAGCAAGTGGTGCATTTGCATATATTGCTGCTCAAGGTCCTTTACCAAATACTGTGATAGATTTCTGGAGAATGATTTGGATTTGTGATGTTCAAGTTATAGTCATGGCTTGCAATGAGAAAGAAGCCGGAAAAGTAAATATCATATTAAGCTTGGAATTTTTTTTAACTATGTGCATATATATATATATATATATAATAGCTGTAAATCTAATTTAGAGCTAAATTATAAATAGAAGTATTAAAGACAGTATAGTTCAAAGTTAGATGGACACAGTAATATAGTAGTAGTCTTAGGAATTAAGCTTGTGTGTGGGAGGGTTAAACATAGTTATATAAAATGTTTTGCATTTCTTTTACTTTCAGAGCAAATGTGAAGTATATTGGCCTACTAAAGAGGAAATTATTCATTATGGAAATATTTCCGTAGAATTGGTAATTATAAATTGTATTTCTCATGCTACAATATAGTTTTAAGATAGGATCTAAATATTAAAAGAATTATCTTTAACTATAATAATATTGACTTAGAATCAAACTAGTCATGCTTATATGCTGTTTTATGTGATCAATTTTATTTATTTTTAGATTGAAACCTCCCAAGTATGTCCTGATTTCTTGATAAGAACTTTATTAGTCAAATGTGATTCTGAAATGAGGGATATTTATCAATTTCATTATACATCATGGCCAGATCATGGTGTGCCTGATACAGTACAGCCTATGCTTGAGCTTGTGCGCTTAATGAGAGATTGCCAGGCATCTGAAACTGTACCAATTGTAGTTCACTGCAGGTAATTTGAGATGAATACAAAAACTTTAAAAGTGATAAATGTGGTATCAAAAGTATAAGTTATCTGTATTATATTATTTTCTTGTTATGAATTGTCTATAAAATTATGTTAAAATTTTTTCTTGTTTTGAGGAGGTTTTTGTATGAATATGTAAGCACTTGTAATAAATATATCTCATGTTAGCCTCATTTCAAAAATGAGGGTAAAACTCGAATGAACAATATTTATCAATATTATGTGTGAAATATAGTATGACTTCATGATTATCTAGGAATAAGAGCTTCAAGATGTGTTTTACAGAGATTCATTCATAATTCGCACAAAACTTAAGCACAGAAACACATACACACATCCATGTATATAACTGCAATTATGTCACAACAATACTGTGCAATATGTGTATTACTGTCAATCAGTATGTGCATGTGGGTCATGTTTTGTGGTAAATTTAATTTCATACCAGCCATTTTTATCCCTTAGTATTGTCCTTCTAAGCCTTTTTAAATGTATTTTCGTTAAAATATTATGAATATAAGTAAAGAAAATAATCAATATTTACACAATATATTTAGAAATTAGCATGGTACTGTAAGTTGTTAATCTACACACACAATTAGTAATAATTTAAAAATGCATTATTGAACCTTTGACTGTGTTCAAAGTTTTTTTATTAGTGTGGTTTGGATGTGAAACGAAGATTGATTATAAAGAAACTGTAAGGTTTCAGCTATCTTATAAAAGTGATGAGCATAAAAAACTTATATTCATAAATAATATTTTATGAACTAAAAAACATATAATAACAGTTAAAGTGTAATATCCAGTTTTTAATTTAATAAACTATATTTACCAGTTATATATGAATTTTCAATTAAATGGATTATGTACTTTATTAATTTCTTTCTTCAGTGTGTTTCCAAAATTGAAATTTACCATTATATAAAACTGATTTTTATTTTGCAGTTCATTTTCTTTGCCTAAATATTTAAACCACATTTTTAGGATCATTTTATTTCAATTAAAGTAGTTGCTTTAGTAGTGCCCTAACATCAAATATTTTTATACCATTAATCATTTTTTTAATGAGTTTTGAGTTCGCTGTTCTAACATCTATCAGGGACACCACTTCATTCAGAATCCCAATCTTGCATGTTCTCAGTTCAGGCATTTATCTCAACACAGAAGTATTTCTATTTTGTTGAATTCTTGTATACATGTATTTACAGTTATTTAGCTAAATCCCCCTTTCTAACCGTGAGTGAATAGACAATTGGTTTTTAACCAATATTCTGTGGAACTTTGGCTCTCTGTGAAAAAAACTCCATCAAAACTTGAAAATCCAAGGAAAATTTAAAGCATTTATTTAAAAAAGAAAAAAGAGAGAGAAAAATCTGAGAAAGCAAATTCATGTGAAGAAAAAAAAGTATATTCACTTGTAGTTATAATATAATAGATTTCAAAAATTCAAGAATTTTGAAAATTTTTACGATTTATGCAAGCTTGGTTTTTCAATGCTGATGAATAAGACAAACACACTCTCAGATACATGAAAGACTTGCAAATATAGAAAAAAAAATGAGTAGGGATTTTTCATTCAAAAGACCAGGTATAGAAAAAGTATAAAAAATCCAAATATCTCGTTAAAAATAATGTGGCATTTTTAAAAATTTCATTAACTGATTGTTATTTGCTATTGAATTTATATTTTATGTGGTTTTTAATACTTTAAAAAATACATTAAAAATATATGCCTAATACTGTTGTATTTTTACTGACTGTGTTCCTTAAAAATCTTGTTAAGAATCACTGATTTAGAATAATGATAAGAAAAAAAAAGGTGATGATATCCATGGAATATATTAAAGCATGAGATTATAGAAAAATATGGCACAAAGAGTAGTAGGCTTGACAGTCCAGTATGATTTTATTGTACTTGATTTATACTGTTCTGAAAGGGAGATTTAAAGAAATTTATAATTTTTCACCTAAGAACATTGTAATGTTCTTGAACAAGTTTTGTATTATTGTGAGACAGAATAATTAAGGAGACTTGGCTCTTAAAATATGTATCCAAGTCTTGTTTGATATTTTCTTCTAGATACCAAGCTAAACTTACATGCTCGCTCCATCAGCTTCTGTTTATTTCTTTAGATCACTTATATATATTCATTTTTTACGCAGCAAGCCCACTCTCATCTAACAAGGGTTTTGTTGTTAAGATGAACTCTTAGGATTTATGTATTTGCTTTTATTTATTTTTTACATGCAACATTTGCTCATTGTAATCAGAGACATTTAAAAAAAATTGAAAGTGTTTTTAAGGGGATATTAATTTTATTTTACTTAACTTTATTTTTTAAAAATGGTTTAACTTATGAGCATTTTAAAGTACAAATTTGGTCATAGAGGGAATTAAACTTACATCTCACACTATGCTATGTTTTATTTATTTAGATTTATTAGAATCTGATTCTATCTTGGCTCTTTTGTGACTGCATGCATATTTCTATAATGGATTAGGTCTAATTGTCAGCATATAACAAATGCAAAAAAGCAAAAAAATCAACCTTTTCATAAACAATTGTGCTAATTTTTGTTGATTTGTATTTTGTTTAATTATAGTTGAATAAATATCTTATAATTCCATATTTTGAAGGTATTATTTCATATTCCCTTCTCTCCATCAGTTTCTAGATGGAGCTGGGGGTGGTATTTTTTAAATTTTTGACAAATGTGGTTTTGGTGAATTGTAAAATATGCAAACAAATGAGCTGATAATACATTTTTTTGTTTCCTAGTGCGGGTTGTGGAAGAACAGGGACACTCTGTGCAGTTGATTTTGTATGGGCATGTCTGAGACATGGGGTAAATAATTTTTTCCCTGTTCCTTTTTCTGTAAACTGACAAATATTTTTCATTAAAACAAATGTAAATTATTATTTTTTTTAGAAACTCACTGAAGATTTTTCACTATTCCAAATTGCCTTGGAGCTTAGACGTCAAAGAATAGCAATGATACAGACAAAGGTATGATAGAAACATTGTTCTAATTTTTTTAATAATTATCTGTGTAATTAAAACAATTTTAAGGAAGTATAAGCTGTTTATTGATATGAGAATGTAAATAATAAGAATCATGAAAACTCACTTTTTATATTTTCAATGTGTATTATTTCCTTCTTTGAAACTGTTGATTTACCATGCTTTCGTTTTTTTATTGAAGCTTTCTCTTTGGAACTCTGTAAAAGGTACTTCTTTTCCACAACAATTTTTCTTTATCTTTGTGTTATTAGAAAATAAAATTATCTTTTGAATTATTCTGTTTATTTGAATTATTTTTGTGTATTAGTTATATTACATCTTGAAAACATGTTTAAAAATATTTAAATTTGAATGCATTTAATCTTTAATTCAGTAAAATTTATTATTTGAGGAGTTGCTGCTATTCATAATTTTCTTCAAATTTTATATGTCTTTGGGAAGACATGAAAGGATTACTTTGAAACTATTATTTTTTATTAATTTTAAATTGTTAATCTAGAAATTTCAAAATTGATTTTAAACTTCTTTATCAGCATACTTAAATAGATCATTTATAAATTATGCTTACAAATTAAATTGTACAGATACTATAAAGATCTCTTAAATTTTTACAAGATTAATTTTCGCAAGATAAGAATAGTAGTAAAAAAGAGTAGATAAATATTTTTAGGACTATTATCTTTCTATTTTAAGAAGAGAAATATTTTGAATAATTGTGATTTAAGTGTTCTTTTTCTTAGTTTGAAGAAGCTATTGAAACTTTTTTGTAATGAAGGTTTGTTGTGCAATATAATAATGAAAATATTGATGTAAATTTCTTGATAATTTCCTATAATTTGTTTTAAATTTGCATATTATCAATGAATATTTTATATTGTTCAACATAAGTTTTTGCTATTTATTTTAATCTAGGAGCAATACATACTTGCCCACAAAGCTGTTGCTTATTTGTTTGAACAACAGTTAAACGTTATAGATTGTCATACCTATGTGAATGTTGATGAAGATGGTGAACCTTTAATGTGGAATGAACTTTCAAAAGTATTTAGTCCCTATTTATTTAGTTTACTTTTATATTACAATTTATAACTATAAAATATGTTGAAATATAAAAACATAACTGGTATATATATACACACACACACACAAGGTCCGGCCTATTGACTTTCCCATTTCAAAAAGCAGTTACAAACAAACAAAACACAGAGAAAAGCCTTTTATTTGGGATCAACAGGTACAATGCTATTTTACATTAATTGGTTTTAAAAATTGTCCGCTAAATGACATCCTCCAATATTGACACTGATGAATTCTTTCCCAAAAGTTGTCCATAGTTCTTTGTATCATTTCTGGTGGAATGGCAGCCACTGCCTGGGTGATTGCCTCCTCAAATGCTTGCAGGGTTATGTAGGGCAATGTTTGTATACTTGCACCTTTTAGAGTCCTCAAAGGAAAAAATCATAAGGTGATAAATCAGGTGACCTTGGTGGCAAGGTGATGTCTCCTCACAAAGAGAGACCTCCTGGAAACAACTCTCTCAGAATTTCCAGGGAATGCTGCAAAGTGTGAGCTGCGGCTCCATCTTGTTGGAACCAGACTTCTGTTTCTTCATAGTCTCATAGAAACTAGCTTAACTTTGGTTGATGGAAAGTCTTGATCATGTAACTGTAGCAATACGAGGTAACCATCACTGTTAACTTATCTTTAAAAAAATAAGGACCCCACACACACACCTAATTCAACAATGGAGCACAAAACTGTCACATGAGGGCTGTGAAGTGGTTGGACCAGTAGCAGAAATTTTGTTTATTTTACAATTCTTGACAAGTGGAAGTGGGTCTCATTGGACAAAATCATAACAGCGTCGGGAAATGTTCTGAAAAATGTCTTCACAAGCATTTTTGTGAGTTTGAAAATCTCTCTCACTTAATTCATGAGTAACCATCATTTTTTATGGGTGTATGTGAAGGTCTCTATGCAGGATTCTTCTTACACTCCTAACTGACAATCCCAGGGCAGCTGCATGTTTAAGTGCCGAACGCTTTGGAGGTTGCTCAATGTCCGTTCTCATGCGTGCCTAATTTTTGAGCATTGTCACAGTCAGAGGTCAGCCAGTTGATTTCTTTTTCAGTGCAGAACCAGTTGCTCTAAAGTTTGCTACCCAAACATGATTAGTTTTTCTATTCGGAACAAGATCATGATGGCGAAGTTGCAACCGAATATGAATAGCACACTGAGTAGCAATCACAGAACCACTATTATGAATATACTCCTCCACAACAAATGCATTATGCTCAACAGGCTGTGCCTTTGCGACTACTGTAAACCGCACCTATACTGCTATAGAGCGCTCTAGACCCCTTCCACTGCAGCATCCCCACCTCAAATCACACAGTGCCTTCTTGAAATAGAGGAAGTTGATTTACCAGACCCTGTGTATATAAATATAGATAAATTTTTTTTTTATTTTGCCTATAAAGTTTTTATTTTTATGCTAAGAATCATTAGACATACATATTTATATGTGTGTATGTGATATTAGATTTTATTCATTTTTTAAAAACATTATTTAATTAAGGAAAATAAATATAGCTCTAATTTAATGTAAATTTGTTCAAAATATTAATTGTATAAGTGAATTTTGAAATAATGAATGAAAAATTGGAGTTTTTGTACATATTTTATTTATAATTTGGTTTAACTTTCAGAACAAGTTTACTCTTTTCAAAAAAGAAAGTTCATCTTTGAAAGAACATTCTTCCTCTCACAACAATACCACAAATGATAATTCAGAACAGAAGATTACTGCACACACTGAAGGTAATTTTATGTGAAATATTGTCAACTTTAATTGAACAGATTTTTTTAAATATAAAAAAAATGATATTACTTATATATGTTATTGACAATTTTTTTCTTTATTTCGTTTAATTATCGTATTTTATTGCAATTTATACTTTGAGTTAGTAATTAATTGTAATGATTTCATTTTCTTAATAAATGTGCTTTAATTATTTTTTTGAAAAAAACTCCGGAAGTTAAATTTTTCTAATTATCCTTTACTTATGATTTAATTCACTGTTTTCACATTCAAGCTTTTTAGTTTTTTTCTCTCCATTTCAATACTGATTCTTTTTCGGCTTGAATTAAAATGACTTTGGAATTTTTTTTAAAAAAATTATTACGTTTATATAGAATGTTATACTACATAAATATTAATAATATAAGAAAAAAATTATATTGTAAAGTTTAACATTTTCTATAAAAATTTGAAGTTGATAATATCTACACAATAATCTTATTTATCTGATTTGAAAATGATGAGAACATTTTTTAAAAATTTCTATATTTAATATAAATTTATAAGTTTAAAATAATTTTTTTATTATGTAATTTATTTGTTGACTCGATTCAACTTTGTTTGCATTTCTGGAAAATTTAATTATTAGCAGTCAGAAGTTTTGCCCTTCTGGGTCAGAAGTTTTTGTCCTTTGTCAAAATATTTTTTTAAAGTTGATTTTGGACCTTTTTTTTATTTCTGTGTTAAAATTATTTTATGCTTTGATTAATCCAAATTAAATTTTTTCCATTTACTTGATAAAAAACCACAAATTTAGTATAATTTGCATATTGCTGTTAAGTTTTTTTTTTTTAAAAAAAAGGCATCAATGATACTTATTATCATTTTCAATGTACTTTGGTCTTTGTATTTATTTTACTCTTATTTAAATGAATACATGTTTCAAAATTTTTGCAATTAATGTAAAAGTACTTTGATATGAAGTTTAACAATTTAGTTAATGTTTTAAAATGCACAAAAATTGCTGTGCAATTTTCTGTATTACTTTGTTTTATGTATTAATTTCTTAATATTGCAGTCTAATATTTATTGTTAATAATTTAGTAATTAATACAAAGTAATAAATTTTTCTGATTTTCCTAGTTATTCATGCAAATAAGTATAAAGTAAGATTTGTGATGAACAATTTTTTTTTCATTGAAAAGATTCATGATGAAATTTTATATATTTTTAGAAATTTTTACTGTATTATTTTATTTTGATTGATGCAATGTGTTATGAACTATCATTTATGTATAAATGGCTGGTTATTATATATTTAAATATGTTTTTCAAAAAAAATTATTTGCATTTTCAGATCTTACTAATAAATTTGCTGAAAGAGACTTTTTCAAAAGGGAGTCTACTAATATCTCAGAAAAAAGTTCTGTTTCCAACAATCAAATGGATGTTGATGTGAACTCCTCAGATTCTATGTTAAATAGCTACAGAAATAGTGAAACTAGTATTTCTCGAAATTCTTGTTTGTCTAAACAAGGTAGTGAAGATACTATACCTTTTATTGATGATGATGAAATATGTTTTAGACCAAATTGTGGTAGAGCCTATTTGAATCTTCCAAACTCTGGCAGTTTCTCCAAAATCATCAATCATTTTGATCCTTTTGTTGACAAAATAGTCTTGGATACTGATGATAGTAGTCCCGATGTTGATATAGGCAGTTTTCCTACAAAAATAGCTGATTTTCAATCTGATTCTTCTAAAAAATTGAATAGCAGTGCAATTAGCATGAGTAACTCAAGAAATGACATCAATTCTGAAAATTCTGACCAAATTTTTTCTAACAATTATGCTACTCTACCTTGTGGAAGTAATTTTAATAAAAATTTAGAAAAAGCTAACAATCGTGATAGTTATCCTCCATCATCGAGGTTAGGTAAATTTGATGATTCAGTATCGGATATAATTGAAGACAAGGACAATAAAGGATCCAAAAAGATTGGTAAGGCCACAGTTGTGAGAAGACCCAGCATTTCAAAATTGAAGGCTCTTTTTGAAAAATCAGGTTTATCTTCAAGTAAATCTACCAATGAAGGTGGGAAGAGATCATTATTTAGGAATAATTCTCATAGTGTTTCAAGAGCAGGTTCTGCCCCTCCTTCTTTAGATTGTATGGATAAAAATTCAGCTGTAGAAAGAGAGTCTATTTTAAAGTTAGTCACTCGCAAGTTTCGTTCTGCATCTGTTAGAACCGAAAGGGAGATTAATTCAAAATCATGTGATAAATCACAACACAGAAAGTCTACTTCTGGTTCTATGACAAATTTCAAAGAAGGATTTGCATCTTTATCAAGAACTGTCTCTTTTAATTTAAACCGTACTTTTAAAAGTTACTCCCCTTCTAAGAACAGGGTTGAAAAGCCATCTGTATCTGAAAGTGGAAATGGATCTTTCACAGAGGATTGTAGCACATCTGAAAGTAGTAAGTCAAAATTGCCAGAAGTACAACCAAAAGGTAAATCTATGTGGTATGATAAATCATCATTACCACGTGCAGTAGCCATAGTAAAGCCGACTAGTCCTGTACTAACAACGCCTAATGCTGATGTACCAATAAGCCCTACAGCTAAGAAGGTAACTGGAAAAAATACATTTTCCTCAGTAATTAATAAACCTCCAAAATTATTACCTTTGTTTGGCACTCTTAATAAACCTAGTAACAGAGATATTACTACAATGTGGTACAATGAAATAGATGAAGTGTCTAATATTGAGACTGCAAGTACCAAAAGTGCTCCTATTATGGAGCATACTAAAATTACCAAAAAACCCCAGCACAACAAAGTCTTACCATTTATCCAATCTATTGCACCTTGGAAGAAAAACTCTAAAAGCCCTTTGGTCAGTCCTGAGAGTCCAAAGAATTTTATTGAAATGCAAAATGACAATAGTAATGTTATTGGTTCTTCTAAATTTTATACTGATATTGAAAATTTAAACAAAAAAATTGATTTACCATTGAAAGATGTTACAGTAGAAACCTCAACATGCCCGGTTCCAGAAGAAATTATACCATTAAACACAATTTCTAAAGAAGATAAATTTGCTGAAAAGGAAAAATGTGATTCATCAAGAGCATTAACAGAACCACTGGAATTGCAGAAAACTGATAATTTAATAGAACACATTAAAAATATCAGTTCCATTGAAAAAGTTAAAAATAACGATTCTGTAGAACAAGTTAAAAATAACGGTTCTGTAGAACAAGTTAAAAATAATGATTCTGTAGAACAAGTTAAAAATAACGATTCTGTAGAACAAGTTAAAAATAACGATTCTGTAGAACAAGTTAAAAATAACAGTTCTAAAAAACTGGATAAAAATAATGATTCCATTGAAAAAGATAAAAATGGCAACTCTGTGGAACAAGATAAAAGTGACAATTCTATAGAAGGAGATAAATATAAAGGCTCATTAGAACAAGATAAAAATAAAGATTCAGTGGAACAGTCTAAAAATAGTGATCTTATTAAACATCCTAAAAGTAATACGGAAGCTGTTCTAGATAAGACTATTATTTCTGTTGAAGCATCTGTTGA
This sequence comes from Trichonephila clavipes, assembly GCA_019973935.1. Lineage (NCBI taxonomy): Eukaryota > Metazoa > Arthropoda > Arachnida > Araneae > Nephilidae > Trichonephila > Trichonephila clavipes. The sequence continues at coordinate 23,868 of BMAU01020728.1, read as the reverse complement.
CCTTCCACCAGCTATACCCAAGAAAATGATTATTGGTAAACAAAAATTTTTTGAAGATCAAATATTCTTTAATGAGCATGAAACACTGCCAAATATAGAAGCTATTTCATCAGATAATAAAAACGTACCAACAAAGAGAAAAGATTCCATTACGAAGCCTGCAATTGAAGGGAAAATAGAATCTCCTTCTTTATCACCTAAAGATCACTATATTAATGTTAATGTGAAAGCGTTAAAAAATATTGAGCAGATTGAAAATACTCTTCGCAATAACCCTCGTAGTGCTATAATAGATTTGACTTCTAGAGAATCGTATTGTATGGAAGAAGACCTTGACAATGCTGTGAGACGATTAACCAAATCATCTGAAGAGAACAAAACATCTGTAGTAAAAAATAATTCAAAATTTCCAGGATATGAGGTAATATGGCCAGAAGGAGATTATTCAAAAGATAAATATGCTCTAAATTCTAATTCTAAAAACAAATTTAGATGCTTCATGTTGAAAGAATCAAACACTCCTAAGCATTCTAAAACTGGCTTATGTTATAGCCCTCCTTTAAGACGAAGTGTTAACACTCAATTAGGTTTAGCCAAATGTCGTTCTTGTTCAAACATTGATTGGCTTGAACCCAATGAAAATGTTTCCATAGTAGACGATGGGAATTCAAAAGACCTGACTTCCACTCCAACAAAAAAACTTGTTAATGAAGCTGTAGTTGAACTAAATACTCTTCTTGATCGATTGACTACACAAACTTTATCGGAAGATCCAGGATTTGTTGCTAAGTCAGATCAAGCTCATGACACAGTTGAAGAAAAGAAAGATACTTCAAATAATAAATGGATAGAAAAAAATAATCTTATGACTCATTCAGTAACAATAGTCTCAAAATCTAATATTTTAGATAGTTCACCTAAAGAAGAAGAAATTGTCTTTCATTTTCCTCCTCCACCTCCATTGCCACCCCCTGAAGATGATCAACCTTCAGAGACTTTTAATATAGTGCGTAAAAATGGTTCTATAATTGTTACTGAAAAAAATGAAACTAAAGAAAGCTCAACAGATCCTTTGTGTATTAAAGATCATTCAACTGATAGTGTAAATTATAGTGATAATTCATTGTCAGAATATCCTCAACCAACACCTCGAAAAAGTAAGCAAGGGGGCTTACGTAGATCAGCATCATACACAAATATGTGTGTCCCACAAAGTAAAGGTAAAGGCTATGAAAATGTGTTTCTTGAAAAATATCAAACTTTATCTCGTCTTCAAATAAGCTCAAAAGAAGATAATCATGAACAAGGAAGGTTAGTTGTGAATTCCAAACCATCAAGAAATAAACCTCAAATAAGTAGAGTTAAACCTGATTATGTAAATATTGAGGAACTATTTATTTCTAATTCTCCAAAAAATATCCATAAAAGTTCAAAAAGAGATTTGGACAAAGAATGCAGTCCTGTAAAAATTAGTGTGGAGGATGCAAAACAACGTACTCCAAACCCATTCAAAGTTTCAAAACAGTCTTATGTGAATGTTGATATGAGTAAAAGCTGTCCTCCATCAGAATTTAAAGGGGATCCAATATTCTCTGTAGAAAATAATGATGCACATTCTATTTATGGCAAGATTTGTAAAATTTCTGATAAGAGATTTTTAGATTCTGAGAATACACAAAATCAAAGATGTGTAAGTGCCGAAAGTATGCCAGAAGATATTAAAAGAAAACCTTTACCATCAAAAAAATTAGAGCGAGCTCCTTTGCCTCCTAACATTTCTCGTATTATGGAAAGCCCTCCGCAAAAGATGGAATCGCTTAAAAAGTTGCCTTCGAGAAAATTAGAAAAAGCTCCCTTGCCACCACCATTACTTCAAAAAAGTTCCACTGCAGTCAGTTTAGCAAAGAAAAACTTGCCTAACTCATCACATTATATGAACTATCCATCTTATCGGACTCATATTGCAGATGAAACACCTGTGCTTGCAGCTGTACGAGAAAATATATCTAATAATGATTTACCCAATAGTACTATTTGTGCCAATCCATGTAGAAGTGAGATGAAAAGCAGTAAAAGTCCTGTTCTAAGTCATGGTTTGTCCCATTCACAGTCTGATGCAAGTGTTTTTCTTGCATTAAAAGAACGGAAAATACAACCTTTAAATAAAGGACTTAAAATTGTTGATAGCAATCCTAAATTTGTGAACAAAATTTTAAAACAAAAGAAAGAACTGGTTTCTCTTAGTAGCAGTGACAGCGACAGCAGTTACGAACGTATATTTTTTGAAAAACCACCTGAACAGTCTATAAAAGCATCATCAAAACCCAGCATCAAAGAACAAACAGTTTTGAACTCTCCAAAAAGTTATAAAAAAGAACTGCCTGTTGCTCCTCCTAGATCTAAGAGACGTAACACTACAGAAATACATTATGCCAAGGTGAAAAGTAAAGAAGGTAAGTTCCTGTTTCACATACTTTATCAAATCTTACTTTAAATCATTCTTCCCTTTGTCATAATTTTGTAGTGTTTTTTAATTGATTTTTTTGTTTTGTTTATTAGTTATAAGAAGTATGAAGCAATCACTGTTTTAAAGCTATCCTATAAAAATGATATTATTGTAAGAGTATAAGGCAGTGTGTTGCATTGCACTACATTTTGCTTGTAAATCAGAAGTGAAATTAAATTATTAAAATAGACGTTTTTATCACACACCTTTAATTTTAAACTCTTGAAATCTTTGAACTACTCTAATCATAGACTCAAAAGCTGCTTGATTATCTCAGGAATTTTTCATTGGTGAGAGCTTTTGGTATATTCTGTATTTTGAGTCTCTTGGTTGCTCTTGTAGAATTTTGAATTTGGAACTTCAATTGCTCCATTTCTCTCCTTCAGACCTTAGAATTAAAGTCACTGATATAAACTGCAGGCTGTTATTTTAATTAATTCTTATTTACCCTATATTCTAAACAGAACTTTGTACATTTAATAATGAATTTGTATGAAAAATTGGACAAATTTTTTCCCAAAAGAATGGGTGAGGAACACACCAAAGCACTTTCACCTGTGAGAAAAATAATTCGTTTTAAAAAGTTAATATAACTATTATAAAAGACTTATCATACCCCCCCACCCATTTCCCTGATGGGCACTGTAAGCAGTATTACTACAGTTACATTCGAAAAATCTACATCTATGTATTACATTCAAAATCAAGTTGAGTCGAACAATGCAAGTAATAATAATAATTGCATTTCCTTCACAGACCAATATTTTGCCTAAAACATTGAATGTTAATAATGGGGAGGGGAGGGGAATGTGGATAATGTGTAAATTTCCATGAAACTGTAACTCAATAAAACTTCTAAATTTGATTAAATTTTCCTGAATAGCATAATAATTCAAATCATATTTTATCAACTTCTTTCAATCTTTTTTTCAATTCATGAACTAGTATCTGATTTTGTGTAACTTTTCAATACAAATTAAAAAATGCATACCTTTTCCTTCCACTTTCTTGAATCTTAATACAAAATATTTATTTATCCAACACGCGTGCTTGGCTTCTTGATCATGTGATGCCAAGCCTCCCAGGACCGACTGACGATGTCGTCAGTCGGGTATTTATCGAGTCCAGTGCATTGTGGAGCAGTTGGTCGCCATCCATTCTGGCATGGTCGCAGAGTGGGCAGGCCAAGTCAATGGAGGTATACTCCCAAAATGTCATGTCCTGTGGTTAGGTGAAAGCGGGCAACAGCCTTGGCTCTCTCCAGGTGCATCAGGATTCGGCCCACAGTGGCCAAAGTTTCCCATGACTTTCCAATGCTCTTTGCTCTTCTGAGAGTCAAGAGAACTTCCGTTTGGAATGACTCTGCTCCCTGCTTGGCTTTTTGGTCAGTTCTCTCATTACCAGGGATCCCAACATGACTTGGAACCCACTGTAAGACCACATTCCAGCCATATGAGATTAGCTGCGCAATTTTAATTTGGCACTGAATTGTGTTAAGACAGTCAGTAAAATGTAAAATACATCCTAAAAGCTTCATTGTGTTCATTTAACAGCATATGCAAGTAATGTTACAGTTATGATGAATAAATGTAACACCAAAGTATTAATAACTTGCTTCTATACATCTATTATGGTTGTATTCACTGTTTACTGAACCAGACTATAAAACCCAGATAAAAAAAAAGCGAACCGCCAGGCTTCAGTACTATTTTTTTAACTCCAGTTATAGATTGAATCTCATTGGTCAAAATAGATCCTGTGACCTCAACTGATTTTTTTACCTTTTGAACTCAATACTACAAATGTATCGTCTTGTCTATCATTTCTTTCTTCTAGATTCCAATTTTTCTAAATATCTAATTGAGTAATGGATAAAATTTTTTTAGTTTTAGCCATCGTAAGAGCTGAAGTATATCAAAACCCAGAACTGTTTGTAAACATACAAAAAAAATCGTTCCCCCCCCCTTTTTTTTTTATCTGCATATTAGCAGTTATGATACAAAAAAGAGGTTGCATGTTTTCACAAAATGTTTTTCTCAAATTAACAGATGCTTCGTGTTTTGTCAAATGAAGTTCAAGCTTAAGAATTTAAAAATTGAGCTTATACTTATCATATCAAACATGTTGCAGCCAATTTCTTTTCAAAATAACCCTAGATTCTCAACAAATTGATGAAACTATTGCCAGCATATATTTTGCTATATCAATTTTAATCTATTTTTTTCCAATCCTTGATTTATTTTATACAATTTAAATAGGAAATTCCTTGTGAAGCTGAATGTGAGAATCCACATTTATGAAGATAATTAAATTATAAATAAAAGGAACTTTAATCTTATTCGTAATCAAATATGAATAAAATAATTAATAAAGTTAAATGTTTTCTTAAAGAATTTAAATGCATACTTTTCCATAATACAATGCTGAATAGTGATTTATAGTCCATATTTAAAAATGAATGTGATTATTTTTTTTGGAATAACAAAAATAACTAAATTATATTTTCTGAAATTAGTAGGATTTAAAAGTTTCAGCAACTTTTCTTTGTTTTATGAGGAAAATATCTTTATTGAAGAGACTTAAAAGGGATAAAAATTATTAAGTATATGAAACAAGTAATAAAACTGCAAGAATATGCAGCATTTATGATTTTCAAATTCATTTAAACTAACTCTACAACAAGGATCAGCAACCTTTTAGATGTTGTGTGCCAAATCGATCTACCATTATAATTCATTGGCCACACAGTAAAAAATATATATCCTGCATCAATGTATGCAGAGTTAAGGAATAGAAATCAAGAATACAGATTGAAGAGTTTTATATTATATATTAATTATGTATATCATTTAGAGATATTTATTAATATAAAAATAAACAAAATATAACCAACCCTTCAATGTAAATAAAAATTAAAGTTACACATTATTAATCTTATAAACATTTTTATTAAAATAAAAAGTAAACAACATTTAATTAAAATTAAAATATTTCTTCAGTATGGTTAAATAAAAAATGAGTATTTTAATGCAAACTTTGTCTCTTCACTGCTGTACATATTGCAGTTTCAAGTGTGTAATTTATGGCATTCAATTTGATACAATTCTGAATGTTTGGTTTTTAAATAACTTCTTTGTGCATTCCAGATGAGAAAAGATTTATCTACATAGATAAGTAGAACCAAAAGTGTGAAATAGAGTTCATGTAATTTTCTTCAAATAGTTAAATTTCTCCAGCAATGATATCCAACAATTTATAATAGCTTTTGATTTATTGTTAGGGTTATGTTTCTGATTTTTTTAACTTCCATAAACTTTGATTTCTATAATTCTAAAGATGTTGGTTCAATAAGCTCCTTTAAAAATTACATGCAGTAAAATACGTTTCACACGAAAACGCCTAAGACAAAATATCAGTTAACACAAAACAATACAATGGTCCCAACAAATTACTATGAATTTTTTTCTCTTAACATGAAATGAAAATAGCTTAAAACAAAATACTTCTCTTCTGAGAATGAGCAAAATATGGAAAACATCAGTCATGCAGGCGAGATTTAAGAGGGGTGTGAAATGAAAGAGATGTGAATTCACATGTTTTGTAGAAAGGAGACTAATTTGGCTTTGAAATACCTTCAGAATAGCCTGTGAGATGAGCCAATTTTGTTTATCTAAGCTACTTTCATCCTCCACCCCAACAAGCACCACACAAAAATAGCTCGTCAGTTGGTTTTGGAATTAGATGATGAGTACATCGCAATGTGAGTAAAAATCACTGAGTTTGGTTTGCTTTTTCCCCCCTATTTTTGAAGAAGTTTTTTGCACACCCAATGGCAAAGAGCTCAGGGGGGAAAGCAAACTGCTATTTTGCTTAAAATGAAGATGGAGCTTCTTAAAGCTACTGATTAAAAACAGAATACATAGAAGGAAATCTGTAAAGATTTTGATATTGCTAACTCTACATTATCAACAATAAGAAAAGAAAGCAAATTACAGAAATGTTTGAAAGTAGTAAGTTTTAGCCAGGGTTCTATGTAAATAAAATGTACTCCAGCAAACTTAATTTTGTTAAATATGTGTATTTTTTTTTTTTTTTTTTTTTTGCAATATCCTTTAACACAAAAAATATTTCAGTCCCTTCGGTTTTGTGTTTAACAATTTTCACAATTTTCAATCCATTCAAAAATTGACAAATTTGTAGAGTTGTATAGAGTGCTGTTGAGAACTGGGCAGCATGCCAAAAGTGGCATAGATTGGCGACCCCTGCTCTACAATAACTTGCATAATACATCCAATGGGGCCTTGAACATTGTTTATCATGAAGGTTTGGTGTGTGTAAAGTTTCAGTTAAATTATTTCAGTATTATAAGCAAATTACTGCTTAGTAGAATTCTTTCAAAGGGGTGCTTTTTTAAAGTCTTATACAAGTAAAAAATTGGTTAACATACAAGTAATATTCTTTAAAAATGAATAAAACCTTGAAAGTAGTATTCATTTAAAGTAATGTATTGTATTATTTTTTCATGCATTTAATATACTCTATTTACTTAACAAATTTTTATTTATTTGCTGTAAAATGTTTATATCTTTCGTAACTGGACTGTATTATACTATCTATTTATGAAAGGGACAAAAACATTTTGGGGCTAAAAATAAAGTAATTCAAAATATTAGGATTGAAGATCAATTGGAAATTTATGTTTGTAAAATACAGACTTATCAACTTCTAATTGAATAATTTTTTCCCATCGTTATTGATTATCTTCAAGCACATAAATATCAGTTAGAATTTTTTTTCATTTCATTATTTATTATTGAAGTGTATGAAAAAGTCTTAATGAATAAAAATACAGTGTTATTAAATGAAAAGTTTAAAAACATTTCCCCCCTTTCTCCTTAGTTTCGCCATTTTCAAATATATCTCCAAGTATTCCAGATCAACAAAAGGTAAGCTAAATATGAATATTATGTGTAGAAATTAAGTCAAAATAACAATTAGTTGTTATCCATAATAATGTGCTTACTCATTAATTGATAAAGATTAAAATTTTCAGCTCTGTGGGAAGGTTTTTCCTTCAATTCCTGAACCTCCTCCTGCTATTCCTATGAAGACAAAGGATGCATTTGAAATTCCTGATGAATTTGGTATTAAAGGTAGCTTTTGTATTTTTTTTTAAAAATTATACATATTGCTATTGTATTTAGTTGATATATTTTACAAAATGTCATATGGAGTATAAGAATTTTATTTTTCTACAAAAGTTAAAACAGATGGTTTTGTCTGAATAAATTTTTGCAGCTTTAAAGGGCCTTTTAAGAATGAAAAATTATTAATTCTATTACTTTTCTAAATAACTGTAATTACTATTAGGATGTAATAATAAATTTCAAAAAGAGCGGTAGTTTATCTTACCTTTATTTCAAAAACTGCTTGTAATCCATTAAACAAAGACACGATTTTTCAGAATCATTCTCGTGATCATAGTTAAATTTTCAAGGAAGGAGAAAAAATGCATACAAAAAGTTTAATTACCAATACTCTCTCCTTCCCAACACACACAGGAGAAACAAAATTTGGCCAATTTTAAAAATATGTTGCAGAACTATCACCCTTTAACTGCCACAGGTGTATATATACACCTTGCTCAGCCATCACATTGACTGTCCCTGGCATATATATATATACCTTTCAAAGTTATAAACTTTGGCATTGTGCTGCTATCTGTAAAACTATTCAGAAGGCATTGGAATGCAATACAATGACCCTGACAGTGTTTGAGAAGGATTTACTTATTTCATTAAGGAATTTACTTATTTATGTCTTTTCTTTTCCGTGAATCCACTGCATAATCGTGCAGTCCTATGTGAAAAATGGTGGCAATTGGGAGCAAACTGTGTAATGTTTCCTTGGTAGTTAAGGTGTTAATTTTCACTAAAAAATATATAAATGTAATGGAAGTTTTAGAGAATCTGTTATTTTCATCTTCATTTGGAAAGCAGATGCACCATAATTGAGAAATATATATTCCAATGAGAAAAAGCCAATAAACAATGTTTTAATTTTAAAATATTCCTTTCTACTAATAGGAAAAACTATTTTTCATAAAATGCTTCTATTGTGTCAAATTTAAAGTACATGTATATTAATTCTTTCCTTTCTGCATCTTTTATAAGTTAAATTATGTAAATTATACTATTTGTTTATTAGGTAATGAATGTACTCAGTAGCGCACACAGGAATTTTTCAATGGGGGGAGGAGGTCCGGGGTCGAAAGTTAACCATACTTGTATCATGCTCCTTTTGATTTTGTCGATTTTCGGGAACAAAACACAGTAAAAAACTAATTTTTGAATAAATAATTAGCATTAATTAATAAAATTAATCATTAATAACAAGTATTAATTAAATTTTACTTACTTTATACTTAGAATTATAATCAATCGAAAAAAATTAAGGGCTTTGGGGGGTCCGGACCCCCCTTCTGTGCGCCACTGAATGTACTTTATCATCCTTGTATAATTTTGAAAAATCTGAGCATATTTAAATTACTGTAAAATCCGGCATGTAGCGCACACTTTAACACAAAAAATAAGATTGAAATTTCGGGTGGATGTTATACGCCGGGTATAACAACAATAGCTGTAAAAATAACAAAAGAGATGACATAAAAAATGTTTTACTTCTACATGTATCAAAATACTGTTTATATGAAAGAAATGACTTGCCTTATGAATTAAAAGAGTTGTAGTTCCAGAAGAAAACTATTTTGTCCAAAGTCTGGAATAATACATCGAATAAATGACTCCAAAAAGTAACAGCAATATATAATATTTCAGATTTCTTCGTAAAAAAGGGGGAGTGGATTATACTGGAATTATACCTAAAAATTAAGCTTGAAAGTATAAATGCACGTTATACATCAGATTTTACAGTATTTCTTTTTAAATTACATTTTTATTGCATGTGTTTCTTACTTGTGCTTAATTCGCTCTTTCTCCTCTCTCCTCTTTAGGTAGTGACAAAGCTACTGGGAAAATATTGGATAATAGTTCTAGCTCAAATTTCAGAAGGTGAAATTCCATTTGTAAATCATTGGTGTGAAAGCATAATGCTGAGAAGTGTACTTAATTTTTTTTTCTTTGCATATTTACTTTGATTTTTTTTTTTTTTTTTTAGCTGAATTTTACCTGGTGATGATACTGTGATCTAACTAACCCTAAATCTTGATAAGATATAAGATCTGATAGATTTTTTTCTGTTTCAAATTTCTATGTTTGATAAATTTTTTAATATGAATTTTATGTTATATTTTTTTATATATTTTCAAAAATTAAAAAAATTATTTTTATATATCAGATTATAATGCTGTTTTATATAATATTTTATTTGTTAATGTAAAAAAAATACTTGTTAGACTAATTTATTTTTGTTGGAAAAATCATTTTTTTTTCATAAATATATTTGTATTACCTTTCATGTAATTTTCATCACAGCTTATCAATTAAGTTTAATAGATTCAAAGTAAAATACATTTTTAAAAAATTAATTTAATTAGTAAAAGACTTCAAATCACCAGAGTTGCTGAACCTTTGTTTTTGTACATGAGTGTATTATGTGTTCCTAGGCTTTTTGTTGAATGATGCCAGTACATTGGTATTTGCTTGTTTGCGCTTGCATTAATTATGCAATTTCTTAAGTATGTGTAATTCTCTTGTATTATAATGTAAATAAAAAATCACTCTTATTTTGAACTAGCAATTATACTTCATATAAGTAACTGCCTTTTTTGCATACATCGTCACTTCAAACCATTTGTAGTTTCAACATATAAATATATAATTCAGCATTTATTTTTATCATAAAATGTTAAGAAAAATAAAATGTTTTAGTTATTTTTTGTAAAAATTTTTAAATTACTTTAAATTTTGAAATTATTTTGAGAAATTTAAATTATTTTACTTGCATTTTTTTGTTTACTTGTATTTTGTTTGTTATTTATTTTATTGAGACAAAATGTACTTTATGCTGAGCATTGCTGCAAAAAAAATAGATTATTGATACTTGAAAATACATTACACATTTTCATTAATGAAAGTTATTGTCTTATAACTTTGCCTACATGAAATTATAAAATACTTGTTAGTAAAATATGATCTCATTTGTTACTTAATGAAAAGACATATTTGAATATTATGTTTTGTTTATTACTTTGGTTCTTTATTGAGTTTTAAAGCTTTCCGAGTGAAAATATTATAAACTAAAATGATGTGATTGGGTAATGAGACGATATACAATTAATTGTTTTATTAAGTATCGTATTTACTCAAATCTAAGCCGCACTCCCCTCCCCCTAATGTTAATGCTACTAAAAATTGGGTGCTGCTTAAAATCAAATAAAAAAAATCTTTGGTAGGGGCAATTAGAGCAATTACAGCTTCATTTATGTATTTAAAAGTTAGTGATACTGGTAAAATATCTTAATTATTCACTTCTTATTAGTTCTTTTAACTTTATTTTAAATTCATAAAATTGGATATCGATAAATCGTTTTACGCTATTTTTCACTTTCCACAATAACTTGTTGAGAATTCGAGTGAATATGCTATGTCTCTTTATATGTTTATATGATTTAAAATGCCTTGTTTAAAATAATTTTGTTAATTTCCCCCTTATAATTTTAGATACTGAAACCAAAACATTTTAAAATTTAATTACAAAAATTACCCTCCATATTATATATATGTAATGAATTGCTTTTGCATATCCCAAGTTATTACTCAGCAAATTCAACTTTTGAGACCACTGCATTATATTTACGGAGCATTGTTGATTAAAATCATACTGAAATAATATATTTGATTAAAAGTAATACTCTAATTGATACACTTAATTTACAATCTTGACATATGCATTGCTATAGTAAAGTATCATAAAAATACTTAGTTCTTGTCTTGTATGTTTTTGACTGATAAATTTGTCATTGGACATAGAGATTTTTCCTGAATCATTTCATTTCTTTGCTGTGCCAACTTTTATGCTTGAGACAATATTTTAGTAAATAGTTTTATTCTTGTAAAAGAATTTAATTATTAATTTTCTGAATTTTTTTTTTTATTTTTATTTGTACAAAGGAAATGGTCGCATTTTATGTTTTAAGCCATTTTAAAAGTACTCTTCTAACTGCTCTGTTTATCTAGATTTTATATATTGAAATACAATTACACTGTACAATATTTTATTGTTCTTTTTTATATTCCAATGTTGTAGTTCACTTTTTAAAGTTCTACATAATAAGTAGTTTTACAAGATCTGATTGCTATTATTTTGCAAACAGACAGTTGATTAAAAAATAAACTTAAAAAATATTTTAAATATTACTAATCAATGAGAAATATATATATATGCATAACTTACTTTTCAAAAAATATATTTAGTAGAACTTTTGAAAATTTTGTGTATGGCTCTTTCTATAAATGCATTTTTATCTCTGCCATCTATATCTGAAGTTGCTGTGTAAGAATTTTTATGGTGTGTTATATCAAACCAAGAAGCATGCTTGTATAATCTAAAACCCCCAAACAGTTTATGAATGTTATTGTGTTTTAAAGTTTACTGTGTTGCTTTTATTTTTATATAAAGTTTGTATACAGATCGTTGTATATACATTTATGTATACTTGTTATTAGTCAGATTTACTGCTAATAAAGTGAGTGTTGAAAACTTTTAATCTCTCTTTAATACTTTTTTTCATCAAGTTGTTTCCTTTATTTTTTTAAAGAAAAAATTGTTCAAAATTAAAAAAATAATAATAAAAATTGCTGCATATGTTAAGTGCAGACATGTAATTATTGAGTTGTTAATTGCAAAGTTGCCATTGTATTATGTGAATCTCCGAATCACTAATTAGACATTATTATTTTTTCTTAAATCAGTTGGTAATGGGTCGTTTTCATTATTAACAAGATACAGTTTGACTTTTATTTAATGAAAGTCGCTTAATCCCAGATAAAAAGTTTGTCATGTGAAAAATTCATTAAATAGAGATTCACACATCTTTCAATTACTTTATAAACCACATGAAACAAATTTCAAATTCATAAACACTATACCTTATAAAAAGTAATTATTCACACCTTTTTGGTAAATCAATATCTATTTATGTCATTTATCCTACCAACCAAAAAGAAATCTGCATGGGAAAAAAACATCCCTAAATACACTTTATTTTCAACTTTAAAAAACTAATTCTTCATTAAAATTAATGAATTTTAATTATATTTTCTATTTTTTAACCTTCAAGTAATTTTAAACATGCATTCTTTTATAACCAGTAATTTGTAGCATATATTAGCACATGCATCCTTAACAGGGCTGTAGCTAATGCTGTATTAATGATACGGGGCCCCAACATATGTAACTAAAATCCCATTAACATGGCTCCCATACCTAAAAAAGGGCCCTGAAGAAATTTTGACACAGGGCCCACTTTCAGAACTAGCGACACCAGTGGTTTCTTCAATTTGGTTATGGGTAAAGTCTATGAATTTTGTTTGAATAATGTTTTTTCTCGTAATATGCCTTGCATCTTTGCAATGCACCCAAAACGCCTTCAGACATATTTTCTTCACACTAATCCTCGCCGAATTGTTTCAATTGATTCTATTGTTTCACCATACGAAGGTCCAGAAATATTTTAAAAATAGAGAGAAGAGAAAAAGTTCATGAAATAGAAAATGCACTTTGCTATTTGGAGGTTATTTTATGAGGAAAATTGTAAAATGTTCTTGGTTCCTGGAAAAAGTTCGCAAAATAGAGGTTTATAAAATGGAGGTCTGACTGTGTATAATTCTTTTATCTTTAACTCATTTATTCATTCTTTGAACAATTAATATAAAAATTTACTATACATGTACAGCGTATTAGATATATCAGACTTTTTATTAAGTACTTAACCTGATTCTGTCAATTAAAGCTTACTTATCTTGCAATCTCTGAACAGTAGTCTCATAATAGCAATACTCCAAACCCTCTCTCAAACTCTTACCTTATCTCAGTTACATTTCTATCATATCAATCCTTCTATCCTTTCTCTGTCCTTATAACCTTCCTTCTCTTTAATTTACTACACCTCTACATAAATAGTAATGCTTATTTGCATACATCACGATTCCTTCACAAAGTGAGGTTCTCGCATCAAACTTTTTAATTTCCGAAAGGACAAAAGTTCTAATGTTTCATAGAATCCTAGCAGTTTTGTGAGAAAAAAATGGCAGTTACAGTTATAATCACTCTGCGGTAGCTTCACCTTCCATACAACTCAGTCAATCAGAGGAGATACAATTATTAAAATAATTCGACGTTGATAAGGTAACTTTTATTAAAATTTTTTTCAAACACAACTTAAGAAATAAGTATCAAAACCTAGCAGAGAGTGGTCATAAACAGACCAATACCTTCACTACTTCTTTTGGATTTTTTTTAATGCATTCAAATTTTTATGTGTTACCATTAGAGTATAAAATCCATTATTTCATAGAATAACTAGGTACTTCATGAAAAAACTAAACAAGTCAGTTTAAGTACATAAAATTACTGAATTCTATGATTTAACTAGGTATTGCAGAGAATAACGATTACTTGATCGTTAAAGTATGAAATACAGCCGATTCTAGCTGTTTTTAGTCAGTTTTAAACAGCGTATAGCTGCTTTGCAATAATGTGTGTCTGTGTAGCCTTCATTCCATTGCTTTCAAACTTAGAATTTAGACGGTATATTTATGTTAGTGCTTTACATTTTGAAATATCAACAAATACTTTTTCAAGCAATAACTTCTGCAGGAACGGGATACCAACCTGTAAATAAGAAAGATTTAATCACTGCCGTAAGTAGCTCTGTATCTAAATTTCCTTGGGAGCCCTCTTTTGGGCCTCTTAACATTTTACAATCATTTGCTGGCACATTTTGGAGTCCCGTATCATTTATACGGCAGTAGCTGCGCTCCGGGATTTAATCCAAGAGATATTTGAATCTTTATTAAATAAGCGAGGGAAAAATTTTCGTCTTCATAATGAAAGTTCAAGAAAGGGAAATAAATATTTGTGCCAGATTACAGAGTTTCCTGTGATTGGCCGGCATTGACAAGTCATGTGTACGAGTCCTGGTGCGGCTGAAGACTTACTATGTAGAGGAACTGATGCTCATTACATCCGTCGAGACTCAAAGTCTTGACGTTGGGGGGAGGGGAATAAAAGTTTGGAGAGTGGAGTTCCAGGTCAGGTGTCGTCCTCGTCACTTAACCGAGGTCCAGAATTACGAATCCGTCAAAAACAACCCAAGTGTCACAATAAAAAAAAATCAATTCAAATCGAAAAAAATCCAGCTGAAGCAAATCTAAATTAAAACAAGAACACAGGTTATTCAATCAATTGCTAAAATTTATTTATTTATTTTACAATAATACATACAAATACAGAATAACTTAATAAATAATGTATAAAAATTAAAACTTCCAACAGAAAAATATTCTCATTAAATAACATGAAAAAAAGTTCTTTTTTAATAACTGGCTTCAACGTATTTTAAGAAAATACACTTTTGCACAACTTACCTAAATGTGGACACACAGGAAGAATATCCTAAAAGTTTACGTTCAGTGAAAGCCAGAATAATTAGAACTGGTCAATCACTAAACTGAACCATTGGGGTAGCTATGAAGTTAGATATATTTTGCTGATTCCAAGAAGATTGACGGCTATAAATATTCAGACATAATTAGAAATGTAGATATATATTTTACACAATTGTCAAACAGAAATTTAATATACACAAGCTGTGTGTGAGTAGCAATTGTTTGATACATGCAAATAATAAACCAAATGTATCATTAAAGTTTCACAGTGCTTTATGAGATGAATTTTGAAAGAACAGTTCACATTAGAAGCAGCGCAGCAATTTTTTAAAATTTGGAATCCAATGACCAGACTTGACTTGTGAGGTGTGAATTATAATAAGACATAAAACAAAAATATGTTATAATAAATTTCTCAATGCATTCAATTGATAATGACAAACTGTGACGGCCCTATCCATGTCCTTCCGATTAACCAATCCTCTTGGGAAATCTTTGGTCTCTTTTAAAACTTTTATTTGCAACGAACCCTCTGAAGAAGAGAATGTGAATATTTAAATCAGGTCTACTATGTATAGCCTAGGCTTTCAAGCTAAAGAGAGAGATAGCATAGATTACTAGCGGATCTGATATTAATCAAATTGATAGTTTTATGCAGATATTTGATAATTGTAACTATTAAAGTGACGATTGGTCACTAGAGATTAGATAGCTAGGAAAGTAGATTCGAACCTAAAGTAAGCGTACTGTTATTCAAAGTCTTCTCATACTTCGTGTACCTCGTTATTTATCTACGTATTGCTTCAATTGGGCGCATCTCCTATTTAAGACTACTTGAACTTGTGTTGTTGATTGTGTTACAAATAAATTGAGTATTTTTGGATATGGCACAAGAGTCTTCCTTCACTTCCTCCCACATCTCTAGGCGTGGATGAGAGAGCCTCACAGAACCTAATATATATATATATTTTTAACCCTAATATAGTTTTAAAAAAAACCTAATAAAAAAATAAAACATTTTTATTAATACCGTATTTATTCGAATCTAAACTGCCATCAATTCTAAGCCGCACCCCTAATTCTCAACTATTTTTTATGAAAAAAGAAAAATAGTGCAAAATGGTATATCGATATCCAATTTTATGAAATTAAAATAAATTTAAAACGTGAACTAGTAAGAAGTGAATAATTAGTTATTTTACCAGTATTATCAACTTTTTTAAATGCATACATGAACCTATAATTGAACTAATTGCCCCATCAAAAGAATTTTATTTCCTTCGATTCTAAGGCGCACCCGATTTTTAGCAGCATTAATATTGGAGGGGGAAAGTGCGGCTTAGATTCGAGTAAATACGGCCAAAAAAAAAATCCAAGCATTTACAGTTTGGTGTTAAAAGCCACAGATAGAGATTATATAAACTGTCTAAATCGATTAAAATTCTTATTTTATTATAAATAAATACATTTTTAAAAAATTTAAGTTATTCATTGATTATATGGTGATTTTTTTACAAATATAACAGTATAATGTGTGGCGCAAATTTTTAAAAAAAATTATATATTTTAAAAATATTTTTTTCTAAACCCTTTTTAGAACAGTGACAGTTCAATTCTTTTTTAAGAATAAATTAATCCATGTTTTTTTGAGCCAGCAACAAGATATCTCAGGATAGGACATCGCTTTAAGGATTTAAACAAAATTTCATTATTTTATTTGAAATTTTAATAATGAATATTGTAATATTCATCATTAAAATCAACCACTACGCATATAAATGGTTGGCTTAACTCAATGCTATAAAAGAAGCAAACTAAACCGCTAATTCTCAATTACGCAATGAATTGATCAGATGTAACAAAATTGAAAAAAACTACTAAAACCATTACATTCTTTCTTTTCTTTTTTTTTCATTTCTTGAGTTGAGGTGTACAAAATTAGAAAAGAGAGTAAAAATGCGTGAATTTCAATAAAGTATCCTAAAATGAATTGTGCAAAATTATGTCAAGATTTCTTGTAAGATATGAGAAAAAATATGAGCTTGACCTCCTTCCCCTGCCTTCAAAAAGCATTTTCATTCTGATAAATATCTGTTTTCCTTCTTGAAAACAATTTATAAACGAAAAAAATGATACTTCTGATAACGAAAATAACAAAGAACTGGACGATGTCAAAATTTGTTTTTACATTCAATAATATCTTTAACAAAAAAAAAGTTAAAAAACACAAACAAATAAATGCTGTATAAATAATTTTAAATACAAATTTCAAAACTTTCGGATGAAAATTTATATTTATTCGTTGCAAATAAGAAAAGAAATTAGTGAACTTTATTTTAAAATGCATTTATAATATATGAACAACTGTATAGGAATGCAGTAACCCTGTATATGTCCACTTTGAAATGTGGGCATGTTCCTTAGTAAAATAAATATACTCAGACAAATTAAATTCAGCGTCATATAAGTGTTAAATAACTATTTTTCTTCGTTAAGAGTTATATTCATCGAAAACTTGCACAAAAAACAAATTTCGAATCCTAATTTCATATACAGTTTTTTACACTTTATATATAAAAATGTTATTTTTTTTTTAAAAAAAAAAAACAGCTTTTCTATTTTACCAATCCGTTGTGTTCATTCTCTTGTAAAATTAACCAATGATTTCTTTGTTATAAAATGAAGACATTTTATATCCCTGACGGATGAGACTGATTTGGTCTCTCTTATTCGCACAATCGTACGAGAAGAAGTCCATCGACTAGTTAACCAGACGCAAGAATCTTTGGACTCCGATCCCCGACGGAACTTCGACGACGTTGGCACTGAAGAAGAAATACGCCGACCAAACTCTTCTCGCCGTTTTACGCCAAGTCCCACGAGAGGCCGATCCCCAATACGTCGTTACAGATCCCCGTCGCCATATCGCCGATCCAGTCAGTCGCCAGGCCGTAGGAGCGAGGAAAACTAAACAGAGCGACCTTCCAAGGAGGTGAGGCCGCTTGTACTGAAATCCTCCGTCGACCGCCAAGATGACTGGTAACCAACTAGACGTAATAATAGATAAGAAGCCGATACGTGCTCTAGTAGATTCTGGGGCATCGTTTTCTGTCATATCCGATAAGTATCGCCGATTTTTAAAGAAAGTTCTGTTTGCCGATGCCAAGAGCGTTATGCTGAAAGTTGCGGATGGAAATTTTGTTCGGCCGATAGGGAAATGTGTTTTACGTGTCCGTATAAACAATCGAGAACTGCCTTTTGAATTTATTGTTTTATCACATTGTAGCCATGACGTCATCCTAGGATGGGACTTTTTAGAGGCGTCTCAAGCCGTTATAGACTGTGGACAAAATGAACTTGTTCTAGAAGACATCTGTCGAGACTCCACAGCGCCTGACGCCTGGAATTTGTATGCCACCAGAGACTATACACTTAAGCCGCATTCTTTAACTAGAATAACAGTATCAGGATATCAAATCCGAGGAGACATAAATGTAGTTCTAGACGGCAGCAAACATTTGCTCTTCGAGAAAAATATTGCTACACCGTCCATGGTATCCACATATCGTAACGGAAAAGTGATGTCTGGGTTACCAACCTGCAGTTCCGAAACCAAATCATCCCTAGAGGAATGTGCATAGGCCAAGCTGAACCACTAAATGAAGGGCATCTATGTGTTATTTCCGACACATCAGGTTGCTTGATGACCAGCAAGAAACTTCGGAGTCACAGATGAATTGTTCGGTAATGATGTCACCCGAGTTAAGTGACGAACAGAGAAACAAGCTATCCGAACTACTCCGGAAATTTTCTGGGCTTTTCACGAAGACCGACAAGTCGACAGCCGCGAAGACGAATGTGAAACACAGGATTTTTACTGGTGATCATGCTCCAATCAACCAACGAGCCTACAGAGTCTCGCCGACTGAAAGACGCATCATTCATGAAGAGGTTCAGAAAATGCTTGATGAAGGTATCGTCCAACCCTCTGAAAGTCCTTGGTCATCACCCGTTGTGCTCGTAAGAAAAAAGACGGTAGTTGGCGTTTTTGCGTCGATTATCGCAAGTTGAATAGCGTCACGAAAAAGACGTTTATCCTCTGCCTCGTATTGACGATACGCTCGACTGTCTGAAAGGTGCCAAGTTCTTTTCATCCATGGATCTCCGATCTGGTTATTGGCAAATAGAAATAGACGAAGCGGATCGTGAAAAGACGGCATTTATTACCCCGCGCCTCCACCAAACTTGTCACGGAGTTCGAAAGAAGCACACAGTTCAATTAAACAAACAATTAGATTTATTCTAACGCTGGGAGCTCGATACAACACTGGACTGAGAACATGCCCAACTGGCGATGAACTCTGCTTTTATACACTTCGGAATATTCGAGAAATACCCAGTATGCACTCTAAAGAATGATCTGGATTCATCTAGAACCTAGAGAAACAATACATTAAAAACGAGAACAAAATTCCAGTCTTTGGATAAATCTGCCGGGGCCGGGATTCGAACCCGAGACCTGAGGAAGTTCAGTCCAACGCTCTGCCAACTCGGCTATCGGGACTTGGTATCGGGACTTATGCGTGCGGCAATATTATTGAACCGTATTAACACAAATCAGTCTTTAAAAAAAAATTTTCTTAAAAATTAAGAATAGTCTTATCTTAAACTAGGCAATTGGCTAAACTAAAACAAGATACTTATAACAGCTCATGTAGACAGTTTTGACAAAATAAATAATAAAAAGCATTTCAATTACATTAAAAAAAATATTATTGAAAAGTTATTTTTTTTACCTGAATAAAGTCGACAAAACTTTTGGCCATCACGCGAGAATGGAAACCAGAAAACAAACATGCAGTCTAAAATTAAAATTAAAAAATAGGAATATTCAACATTTTCAAGCTATATTGAAAAAAAACATTATATAAGAGTATATTAATAATCTGTTATATCCTGTGGCGCACACAAGGGGGGTCCTAACCTCCTCCCCAAAGCCCTTGATTTTTTTCCCGATTGATTATAATTCTAATTACATAGTACGTAAAATTTAATTAAGTATTTGTTATTAATGATTTATTTTATTAATTAATGCTAATTATTTATTCAATAATTAGTTTTTTACTTTGTTTTGTTCCCGAAAATCGATAAAATCAAAAGGAGTATGATAAAAGAATGGAGAACTTTCGACCCCGGACCCCCTCCCTTGAAAAATTATTGTGAGCGCCACTGGTTATATCTCATTAAGAAGTATGATAAACTTTAAAAAAAAATTTCGGTTTTCCTATAGGTTGCTTTGAACGCTTACACTTAAATTTTCGAACTCATTACAGATAGTTAGAATACAAATTTCGTTCTAACAAAGCTAAAGAAAAATAGATATTGAGTAAAGGAAGTCTTATTCATATACAGTGGGCCACAAAAGTGTTCGTACACTTGCAATTTCTTATAAAATGTAATGTTTTCGACTAATAAAAATAAATATATTGTAATTGTAATTTTTTTATGATATCTGTAACTTATTCTTAATGGAATGACATAATTATTTTTTTAAAAAGTGTAACTATTTTTTTTAAAAATTAATAATCAAACAGCTACTAAAAATTACGCCACAAAAGTCTTCGTACACTTAACAAAAATCTCAAATTAGCTTTAAATATAGTATTTCTTTCTTAATTTAGTAATTAGTGGGATAGGTTTTAGTGTCTACAACCACTTTTAAGCATCTTGGTATAGATTTAATCAGTTTTTTTTTTAATTTCTGCATCGATTTTCCTCCATTCTTCTGTGATTATTGTTTTTACTTCACATTTTGTGTTTATCTGTCATGTTTTCTTTTTTTTTACATCAAAATCTCACCATATATGTTCTACTGGGCTAAATAAAGTGATTGAGGGGGTGTTTTATAATTTGGGGACAGTTATAGAGACACCAGTGGCGTACATTGAGAGCAGTGAGCTTGGCGTCATTACCCTGTTAAAAATGAAGTCGTTTCCAATATCCAAATTTCGCTCGGATAATTTAAAATTTTTCTTTAAAATATTTAAATAGAACTCATGATTCACAATATCAATAAAAAATACCAAATTACCTGATTCTGTGGCCGCTTAACACCCCCACGCAAGGACGCTTCCAACTCTTCATGTTCTATTCATCTAACTAGATTCTTGGGATTAAGTTTCAGAAAATTGATTGGGATGGCTGATAATTCAACATTTTTGGTTCCGATGGGTTTATAATAGCTTGTAAATGAAAATGTAAGGAGTTTAATCCGATGAATTTATGTGGAACAAGAACTCCTCCACCTCCATGCTTCAGCATCGAAGTGAATGTGTTCTGGCGTGGGGGTTGTAAATCGGCCACAGAATCAGGTAATTTGGTATTTTTTATTCATATTGTGAATCATGAGTTCTATTTAAATATTTTAAAGAGAAATTTTAAATTATTTGCGTGAAATTTGGATATTGGAGATGACTTCATTTTCTAACAGGGTAATGATGCCAAGTGCACTGCTCTCGATGTACGCCACTGGTGTCTCTATAACTGTCCCCAAATTATAAAACACCCCCTCAATCACTTTATTTAGCCCAGTAGAACATATGTGGTGAGATTTTGATTTCAAAAAAAGAAAACATGACAAATAAACACAAAATGTGAAGCAAAAACAATAATCACAGAAGAATGGAGGAAAATCGATGCACAAATTACAAAAAAACTGATTAAATCTATACCAAGATGCTTAGAAGAGGTTGTAGACACTAAAACCTATCCCACTAATTGCTAAATTAAGAAAAAAATACAATATTTAAAGCTAAGTTGAGATTTTTGTTAAGTGTACGAAGACTTTTGTGGCGTATTTTTTAGTAGCTTTTTGATTACTGATTTTTTAAAAAAATAGTTATACTGTTTTTAAAAAATTAATTATGACATTCCATTAAAAACAAGTTGCAGCTATCATAAAAAAATTATAATTGCAATATATTAATTTTTATTAGTCAAAAATATTACATTTTATAAGAAATTGCAAGTGTACGAACACTTTTGTGGCCCACTGTATATAAAAAAAAATACCACTCAAATAACTTTATATATTTCCCAGTCCTAATGCTGAAAAATTCTTCAAAATTAATAACTGATAATAGTAAACATAAAATCTTTTATAATACGTTGGATTTTTCAAAATACAGATTGAGTGCCAAAGCTTTATTACGTATAAAAATCTGACTTAAATATTCATTAAAAATTTACGATGCAAGTATTTTCAGGCGTGGAAATCATTTCGGTTCTACCAATGCATCATTTGTACGTCTGAAATTAAATGAAAAATTCAACAAAATTAAAAAAGGAAAACATTTAATAAGGTATGAAAACTAAAATGTTGCATTAAAAGATTCTTCTTAGTTAGGAAATTATCCATTAATGATATGATTTACTTTATATGAATTTCTTCGTATACATACAGTTCGAAAATATTTATTCAAACTTAGGACATGATTTCAAAAATAAAAGCACTTTATTGAAGTAAACACGTTTAAACAAAGCATGTTCTTTGTAATATAAAAACGCCAGCTCATTTAAAATAAAGAATCAATTAATAATGCATTTTTTAAATTAAAAAACAAATTAAAAATATTAGTACATTAAATCACAGCTCATGCAAATCGCTTTTTTAAAAATGACTTTTTCAATTAAGGAAAATGAACTTCTACATTCAGATCACTCGGATGGTTTGCATTTCTCCTTTCCACCCCTTTCTTACGAGCAAATATATTCTTGGCCAGAGCACAGGAAGATGAAAACTTTTAACAGAAATTAAAACATTTAGTGATCTTTAATTGCAAATATGAAAACGATTTTTTAGTGTGCATTTGAATACATTTTATCTAGAACTAAAGACGAAGTCAAATATTCATGAAAACAGACGATATATTTGCTAAATTTTGCTTCAATCATAAAATTAAAAAAATATAAATCTTACCAATTATAGCTCAAATAAATTACATAAATTAATGTTTCACATACGAAACAATCTCAATAGTAAAACGAAATTAAAACTTAAAAAATATTTCATTCACAACTCATTTTAAATTGAAATAAAGACATTTCAATCTTTTGGAAAATCACATATGTATAACCTGTTAAGAAATTTTTCCTTATGAAATAAAATTCTAGATCTGTGATACCAAATAAATATACTATAGGTTTTAATATATTACTGTTGTAACGTTTGAAGAAAGAATAACGGTAGCGTATTCTTGGTGAATTAAAATATGGAATTTATTACGTCACAACTATTGAAAATTATTTACAAAATGATACATTAAAGTTATTAAAATTAATTAGATTGTTAGAGTCCACTATTTTGTGAGAGGAGGTTTCGTTGGTTACCGCTCCCGTGCAAGTTCAAAGCATCTCTCCTCATCTTCCGGTCGGGTCGCTAGATTCCTCGGGGGGGGTCAAACAGGGGTTGCGCTGGATCGGAAATTGCACGTGTGGGCGTCGAATCTACAAAGAAACCGACACCAGATGTTGTTGTTGTTTTCGAGACGTGACGTTACAGCTCTCGCCCTCTCTTATGGAACTTTTCCGTTGAGAAAAGTTTAATGGGATGACGATGAGACAACTGACAGATTACCGACACATCCCTTCATCAAGCACCACTATATTTCTGAGCTGCAATTTTAATTACTAAAGAAAACGCTGAACTAAATTTGGAATTACTTATTTCTAGTG
>BMAU01020727.1:0-385871 GCA_019973935.1 Trichonephila clavipes | reverse complement strand
AAGGTTTCCCTACGACAGAGAGAAGATGAAAGGTTCTTGTCTTATAAAACTCTTCAATTGTTTTGGGGCTAAGGATAATCGGGAAAGGATTTTCAGCTGGCAAAATTGCGTGCTTTCCTCGGTTTACCTTTCCTGTCAAAACTTGCTTTCCGCAATCAAGAAAAAAACTGTTGAAAGCAACTGAAGTTGCTCAAGAAAACATCAACGCTGCATTGAGTGAAATCAAAGGCTCAAATAGTTTTCACTAAATGTGGAATATCCATTGATGGTACTTTTGGCAACGCAGAGGCTACTCATCTTTGAATGGGTGTGTAAGTGCCATATCAGTTGACACCGGTAAAATTTTAGACATTGAAGTTATGACACAATATTGCCACATATGCGCGAAAGGCAATAGCCAATCATCGAAACATGTATGTTCGAACTACAAAGGTTCGCGGGGAACATGGAGGTTGTTGAGCCTACCGTATATTTGAGAGATCAAATGTGAGGAATGTACAGTACAATGAATACTACGGAGATGGGGACTCAAAAGGATATGAATCTGTTAAAAAACTTTTATTGAATTAATACAGTAACCAAACTCGAGTGTATAGGTCATGTACAGAACGTGTAGGGGGCGGTTTGCGTCAATTAAAAACGACGAAAGGTTTGGAGGGAAAAAATAAATTAACTGATAAATTAATCGACAGAATTCAGAACTATTATGGAATAGCTATTCGAAACAATGTAGGTAATCTACAAAAGATGATGAGTAGTGTAATAGCTGCATTTTTTCACTGTGTATCTGGAAAAAACAATTCATTGCATGGACAGTGTCCTGAAGGATCTGAGAGTTGTTGTCGTTACCAAAGGGGCAAAAGCAGCTGGGAGTCCCCTCAAAGAAATTGAGCAAGGACTTCCTAATAAAAATTATAAACCAAATAAAGCCTACATATCTAAAACTGTAATGAAACTTTGTTGAAAAATGTCTTCATGGTAAGACACAGAACTGCAATGAAAGTTATAACAACATTTTGTGGAATATTGTTCCCAAAAATATATTTATTGGACTGAAACATTTCGTTTGGGTGCATTATTAGCTCTAATACTTTATAATTCTGGTTATGCTGGTATATTATCAGTAATTGAAATGTAAATGGTTCCCTTCCTGAAAGTGTTGCTCAAGAGTTACTTAAATTTGATAAACAACGGATTTCAATATCTTTAAGACATTCTTTACCGATTGCCTCGAAATTGTCTCGAAAAAAAGAAAAGCAGCTAGAAAACAAAAAGTACTAAGGATGAAAAAACAGAAGGCTTAGTATATTCATATGGAGGGTTTTAAAAATACTTCTTTGCAGGATTTTTATTCTAATTTATGATAACTTTGTGATAAACAATATTTTTCAAGAGTTTTTCGTGAATGTTTACTGGTAAAACAACACAAATATATTTTTGTATGATATATTTCTTAACTTCTAAAATAATATGGAATAATATATATTTGTTTTTCTATGTAAAATATTTTTTATTTTTAATGCAATAAGGTTTTTTTAAAGTGCTTTTATACGTCTAATCTGTATTTCTGTAAACTGTGTACTTAGACTTTAAGAAAAGCTTTTTGACACTATAAAATTGTTAAAAATATTAAAAGATTAAAGTTTGAAGAAAGTATATAATATTCATAATTGCTTTGAAAATGTTTGTTCTTTTTGATATATAGAGTTTTTTAGGTTTTCAGCAGTATAGGTTTTTAAATTTTGAATTTTTAAATCTTTAAATGCATTTTTCTCTGAAACAGATTTTTTGATATTTTACAACACGTTACTATGATATCTCAAAAAGTTCTGTAGATAATTGTCTGAAATTTTGTGTAATTGTGCATTATTATAGTATGTATGCTGTGACGTAGGGATTAAGAAAAAAACAGCATATTTACCTTTTTATGATTTTTTTTTGTGATAAATGTGAAATTTTTTGAAAAATTTGCATTGCGTGCACTTTTGACTTCTAGTTCAGTAACAAATTAAAATTTTTCAAAGATATTAGGTCAATTCATTAGTAACTGTTTTGAGTAAAATTATGTGGGTTTTTTGAAATATTATGCATTAGAATTTATTTTACTATATTTAACGTAACGTACAAATAACGTCTAATTTAAACCTAAAATTGGCCATATTTAAAAAAATACATTGAAAGAAAATTTTTGCTGTTTTTATTAGCTTTCAGTTATAATTAAAAAAAAAATGAGTTTAAAAATAAATTTTCAGCAAAATTTCAAAAAATGTCTTCCAACTAGTCAGGCACCTTAAAGCTTTTATGAACGCTATCACGTGATAAACAGACGGGGGAAAAATTTGCATACTCATACTTCTTCTTACTAATATCCCGCACTTATTCTAATTTTCCACATTTTGCTTCCTTTCATTTTGTGGTTTCTACGGATGATAGTGTTATCTGTCCTTAGCAATATTGTCCAGCAGTGTATTATTATAAAATCTAAAGAGGAAATATTCTGTTTCTTTTATAACAAAAGTATCGAGCAATACATCTGAACCATTTACCTTATAAATTATCCCACAGTGTCTCACATCAAGTAAAAACCAATTTTTTTCATATATTTGATAATACTTTTCTTAAGGACTTTTTTCAACTAAATTTAACTAATAATATTAGTCATTAGGACGCTTTAATAAGTTTCATTTGTATGTAACGGATTATTTGAACTCAATTTTTACCCACTTTAAAAGTTCAGATTAATTTGAAATTTTACAATCTTGTCAAGGAATGATATATAATAATTTCCTTCCATTTTCTTGAACAGGATATTTAGGAATAACGATTTCCAGATTTGGTGACTAATTCATTACACAATTTCCAGATTTGGCGACAAATTCCATATATCATTGCCAGATTTGGTGAGTAATTCTCTATACCATTTCTAGATTAAGCAAATAATTCCAGATCCCATTTCCAAATTAGGCAACTAAAAATTAAGAGTAACCCTAAAAACGAAAACTTTTTTTTTTGGTGTCAGCGAATTCCTATCGTAATATAAACAATTGCCCGGTCTTTTTGAAAATGGAAAAAAAAAACTCGAGCATGTGGAAAAAAAAGTAATTTGTTCTAACTCAGGGAAGGGCAAGCTTTTTCGGTCGTGGGAAATTTTTTTTAAGAAAAAGTGTATTAATAAATAGTAGTTTAAAAAACTAAAAATCCATGCTTTTATTGTAGATAGAACTAAAAAATGAAAAATAAGTTATAGTTTAAAACAAATTAAAAAACATGTTTTGCTGGTTAATCGAAGTAAAAAAATAATTCTTAATATAAGAATAAAATGATTAACGAGAAAATTAATGTCATTGGGCTAAAAGTGTGGGGGCTTTGTACTAAATTTTGACACTAACTCAACATTTCGGAATAGAACTAGTGAGAAATTAAAACATTTGTTACATAGCACCCAACGCTTTTACCCCCCCCACACAAAATGACACTAATTTTCTCGTAAATCATTTTATTCTTATATTCAGAATTATTCTTTTACGTTTTAGTTCGATTAATCATAAAATCATGTTTTTTTAGTTTTTGTAAAGTATAATTTGTTACATATTTGATAAACTAATTTTTTAAAGCTACTTTTCTCAATTGATTTTAACTCTAATAATGCCAGTCATTTTTATGAGCATGGCTCCAACCTCAGTTACTACAAATTTTTAGTTCATTTTCGCATTAGATATATCTTTCGACGATGTTAAAGGATTTGTCCCCATTTGACCAAATCCTTCCGCCATAAAAAAAATCCAATTTCTTCCATCACAAAGGGTACAAAAGGATTTGAGCGAAACCCACTAAATGACCAATACACTTTTATTCAACAACGTTAACAAGACTAAGTGCATCATGGGATTGATGACAGGGAAGAAGAATTTAGGAAAGAGGATAGTAAATAGCCGAGATGTGTAAAGGTTAATTTTCAAGATTAATGATGTGTAACTACATTCCCTATGGTTTGATTGGTTGTTACTAATCCCTTTTCTTCAAGATCCTGTTCGGTAAAGGGATTTGTATGGTGTTAATGAAAAAAAAAATGCCCAAAACGTTTTGATGGCGTAGATCTGTAAAATTTTTCCGAGTGAAGACAAAATGTAGATATGTTCCCCTAATTTTATTGAATTCTTATAGAAAATGGTTCGGAAAAGTAAGTAAAAGTTAAGAGTAATTAAACCACGATTTTTTGGCTGTGATGCGTAGCAACATTCAGCAATTTATTAACTGTACTCAACTAACGGCACAGTACCACATTTTTTTTTCTCTTTCAAATACCATACTTTTTATTTTAACTTTAATTTCTATTGTTTTATGTTTCAGTTTTGTTGCATTATTTTTCTTTTTTTAATGTTACATAAATATTTTAGTTTTCTATTGTTAAGGTCTTTATTTTTTTATTATAGTTGTTTTGATTTGTTTTGCTTGCCTCTAGAATTATTATTCTGTTTGTGTTCCTCTTTCTTTCTACTTAATTTACCATAAACTATAATTTTATAATGAAAGTTTATTTATGTTAAATAAAATTAGAGAAAAAGTAGGTCGACAACAGAAATATTGATTCTGCAGCTATGGAAAATGTTATTGTTTCCCAGTAGTATATTCCTCGCATTTTTATAATCTTAAATATGAGACATCACATCAGACATGTACATTATGATAGATTTTAAAGAAATTCAAAAATAAGAGAAAAATAATTGCTTTTAAATTTTTTTTATTTTCATAGCAAGTCAGTATTTTCTCAAGAAATTACATTTTTTATATAAAGGCACATCCAACAAGTAATATTTGTGTAGCATTATTCTAATTTTTAATTTTGAATTCTTAAAACCGTTCATCGTTTTTTTCTACTCTTGTTAAGGTTAGATATACTTATTTCAAGAATTTATAATTCTAAAAAATAGCTCTTCACAGTAACTATAACAAGATATTATCAGGGAAAAAGTTTTATTGCAGTATTGCCACTCCCCAAAAAACACAGTCATATCCTTACTTTTTTATATTTTACCTTTCTCCTTTTTTTCTCTGGATTTAATTGAAGAACATCTATTTCCCTAAGACAATCAATCATTTTATACATAATACTTTTTTTCTTTTCGTGTTTTAGGATTCCATAGATGTTTTTTTTTTAAAATCGTCACCATCGAGTTAAAAAAAGCGCATTTTTACTTAAACCAGATCATTATATTCTGAAAGTGCAAACACACAGTTCCTTTTTTATTTATCGAAGAAATTTATTTCAAAATAATTTTATGAAGCACTTAATATGTATATCTTCAAATAGAAATAACTTAACTGAGGATATAGTTTATATGTAGTCTTGCAACAATAAAGAAGAGTTAATCAAGCTAAATACGCATGGTTAAGGTGAATATACCAACACATTTATACAGGAAAAATGGAAAATGTGTTATGTTTTGTAAAGACTTTAAATATTTTTCTAATTTTTTTTATAATTATTAAAAACATATGATGTGTTAAACTTTTTCCCAATGAATTCAATTATTCTTTCAGACTCTTTCGTAATAATTAAACAAATATTTCAATCAATATAGAAATTTTTCATACAAAACAGAAATATCAAATCTCCATTTCCTAATCATCAAGCCTTTAATACTCAAGTAAAAACAATCGTTCATCCTAATCACATTGAAGTCTACATCATTTATTTAATGTAACATTGACGATAAAACTTCTGAAATGCATTTCGTGCTGGTTATTAACTGAAACAACTAATGATTATCTCGAAGAATTTGTAACGAATTTGTCAAATAGATTAATAGCAGCCACCTACATCTCTCTTTATATTATGGATTAACTTAGCAAATTGATGGCTTGTCATTTAGATTGATGTGAGGAGGGAGGAAATTTCCTCATGGTTTTCGTCAAATATTAATCTACCAGCAAACTTCAGTTTATAATATTAATTGAATGTCTGAATCATGATGTTTTTATTAATTACGAAAATTATTTTTTTTTGTTTTGAAACATTTGCAGAATTAATGGTGTTTAGTTAGAAAATAATGAGTAATTTAATTCAGTGGGTGTTATTGCTGTTTTTCTCATTTTGTGATACTTTGAATTTGATTTTTAAGACTATTGATAGGTTAAGAAGTAAGAAATTAAGAATTAAATATAGATTTTTCTTACAGAAATCATTTAGGTTATATAATTCAGAATCTTCACAAATCTAGGCCAAAATTGATTATATTCCACTTCAAAGAAATAGATTCTGTGCAAGCACGAGTCTCAACTAGTAAAGCAGAAATTGAAAGAAAGAAAAGCATTTAGTAGAATTCAATATCTTATTTTCTGAGGCTATTGTAAAAACTATCTAATTTCTCCTTTGTCCAACTTCCCTGCGTATTTTGCTCAAGGGGATGAATGGGGGGAATTATCTAAATATTTCAGCAATGTTGATACCTTTAAAATCTACTGACACATTCATAAAAACATTTATATTTTTTGCCTATTTTGTCTACAGTGAACTATTTATTTTTAGTTTTATTTTCCTTGTCACACACACACACATGTTTGGTATATCAATTTTCTATCCACATTTCATTCATTTCTGCAATAGACCGCATTAAATCTAATCTAAGCTGCACTTTTTTCCAATGTTAATATAACTGAAAATCGAGTGTGGATTAGACTAAAGAGCGGGATAATGCGTTGAATAGGACAGAACTGAAACATGATACTAATGGCTAGAGTAATTATAGGCCCATGTATGTATTTAAAAAAAATTAATCCTGGTAAAATAAATTCATTTTTCATCTCTCATTAGCTCTCCTTTTTTTTAAATTTGCTTTGCAACAAACCCATCTACGCTATTTTTTTTTATTTTTTAGCAACAATGTGTTGAGAATTTAGTATACGCCTAATACTAGACGGTATTAGATTCAAATATATTCAATAAATGAAATTCAAGTACTGTATCACATCTAGTTCGCGAAACAGATTTCTTCTCAAATATTTACAAATGAATCAAATTGAATATATATCTTTCCGAAATACTATAAAATTTAGCTTCTATGTTATGTTATACAGAGAAAATGTGGTAAATTATCACTTTAAATATAATTACAAGGTGCATCAGTATTATTAAATTTATTTGATAGATTACCAAAAATCTGTATAAAAAACGTTTTTTTTTTTCTTTTAAAAAGGGAAAACGTATCACACACAAGTAGCATTCTAGTAATTTTTTAAATATAAACGTATAACGATGAAACACATTGTTAGAACTTTTTAAGATACAACACCCACAATCAAATGTAATTTTTAATATATTCTACTTGACAGACAAAAACAATTTGAAATCTAAAGATTAAAATATAAATTGAAATTTTGTAGATAATTAAGAAATATAAGCTGAAATATTATAAACATTGCTGGACTATCGCATTAATATATGTCTTATGACCAAGATTTCACACACAGAACGCTCGGAAGCTACGTAAATAAAACTTGTAATTGTGTTTGGGGCATTATTAAAGTAGGAGGTTTAACAAGTATCACACACACACATATATATATATATATACAGTTTCATTATGTATTAATTTTGCATCAATTAAAGTTATTTCTTAACATACAAATAAACAGCGTAAAATATGTATTTCTTCAACAGAAATAAAAAAGCTAAAATTGTACATTATGGGCTTTTAAAGATATCTTTAAAAAAATAAATAGACAACGTGAAATATAAAAATTTCCCTTTATTATAATTAAATAATATAAATAAAAAATTTCAATTCGAACCTATTGCTTGCACCTATCTACTTTTATGTCACACATTCTTATTATTATATGTAGAACCAAAAGCTAAAAGAAAAGTACATGCAATTTCCTCTCTCTTCAAACAAATAAATCTCTAGAAAGGGCATTTAATAATTTACAAAATAGCTACAAATTTATCTGTAGGAATATTTCAGATTTTTTCGTAATTCCGTAAATGTCCATAATGCTAAAGATGTTTGTCAAATAAGGGGCATTGCAAATTTATCAACTTCCATTGACTGAAAAATTGACAGTGCCCCTGATAATTGTTCAGCGTGTCACTTACGTGTCATAGGACTACTGGTATAGAACATTTCATAGATTCCTCTACTTATTAATACCCGATATTTTTTTAACTCACAGCTAATTCTTTATTTTCCAACTACCTTATTCTCTTTTTGAAAAATCTTTAATATAATATGCTTTTGGGGGAAAAGCGAAGGCATTTTATTTATTTATTTTTGTTAAACTTAGGCGAGCCTTATCAAATATTTACACACATCATAACTTAATTTTAAACTAAATAAACAAGAGGACAATCTCTTTCCCCTCGATCTTTATCCATACATCTTACGCGATGCGCATTTCAACAAGTTTCGAATGAAAAACTCTCTCCCAGCTGTGACCAACAATAAACTTTTTTCATTTCCATGAAGAAAAAATTACATAAACTCATGATACATCGTCAACATCTGTTGAGCTCTTCACGTTTTTTAGTAATTCTTGACAGTCAAATCTGGCAACAGCTCGGATTCTATTCCCAACATTTTCCGAGTTGAGTTAAAGGTAAACATGGAATCGTGTTTCCGTGTAATGCATTTTTGAATGGGTTTGACATTTGAATAAACTACTGAGATTATTCTAGTCCAAGACTGCTACAGATTTGAAAGTGCACAATTCGCAACTGAGTGAGTTGGAAAAAGTAGACCCTTACTCTCAAAAAAATTACACTTGCAGTGTAGGTTTCATCTCTCAGTGAATAAATAATCAATTTGCGTATGAAACTTGAAAGGCGTTTATGTTTTTTATACGTAAATTTATCTAATTCGTTGGTTTTGTAATTCTGAAAGAGAAGTATTGTGCAGATATCAGTAATTCATGCACGTGACTTGAAACAAAGAATGAAATAAATTTTTACTTAAATACAAGGAAAATAGTTTTAGGGTTGAAACTTATCTCTCACTTTAACTTATCGCCAACTTAAAGAATTATTATTGTCGTATTGAATAAAAGTTCGAAATAAAAAAATAGCTGTTGGCACATTATTTCTTCTCCTTTGCTAAAAGTGTAAACTAAACTACGATTTTTCCTAACTTAAGTTACAAAAAATAAAAGAAAATTTCAGTGAAAATCTGTTTTATATAAGGATTACTAAGCAGTTTTAAAAAAATAATTGATAAATGCAATAAGGCTGGAAAATTCTTTAACACCAAAAGGTATTTTAACAAAAAGCTTTTGAAGTAAGCGAATTAGATTTTAAAGTAAATAAGTTTTTTAAAAAAAATTAACATTAACTTTATTGTTATTCACTACATTTAACAGTTCTATAAGTTATTAGAATATTTAAAAAAATGATTTTTTTATGATATTTTTAGCACTCTTAGAGAAGAAAATCAAAGTCATTCGAAAACTAGGGGGTAGCCTTTCATTTTTATGCTTTAAATTTAATTGCAATTTTTAGAACCACGAATAATTTATTATATAATTGAAATCATTACAATCCTTAGCTATCAAGTGCATTATGTTTCACTCCATGTACCCATTATATTATACTAGTATTTAAAAGATATTATAATTTGAAAGACAGTTTAAGAATTAAAAAAAACTAATAGTATACATACATTTAAATATTTTGTGTATTTGTATAGCCCCCAAATACGAATACATGTACAAATACATTATTTCTAAGTATAATTTATATGTATTCATATATTGTGAATTCAAATATTAGAATGTCCAGATTCATTCCAGATTATTCAAAAGTCCAGAACAGCCAACCTCGTGGGTAAGTGCTTCTCAAACTTTCAATATTCGCGACCCAATAATCAATCATAATTTTCCCTTCCTTACAATAACAATATATTGAATATTCAATAATACTCTACTTTGACGCTAAAGCTACAATACGACTTTAACCTATTTAGTCCAACAACGTATATAAAACCTCGCTCACCTAAAGCGATAATTTCCCCAGACGCATATATTGATGGGAGGCCAGAATTTCCTATTTTAGAATTCGCCTCTGAGACGGCTTGAAATTTGTTTGCGAGTCCCCGGACCGGATGTGGTGAAATTCCTTTTGGTGGGGTGTGTCAAGAAAGTTCACTAAACCCATAAATTGTGAGGTGATGTAACACTGCGCTGGGCTCTGGACCAATCAGAGAAATTTACACTGGACAAGACAAAGAGTCCACCCTAGGATTTTGGTGTGAAACGTCGCCGAATAGAAACGGGACGCACCCCGATTTTAGGCACAGAGAGCCGATCCCTGAGCTGCAGATAATCAAAAAAAAACCCGGAGATTCCGGGCATCAACCATGTCCATTCCCAGCTCCCTCCCTATCTCAAGCTAAGTTAATTTTTGATCTTCTTGTAGTAAAGTAAATTTCCATATACTTGTGCTTAAAATAAATTTAATAATGTTTTATATAAAACTATACGATCAGTGTTTGATTCAGTCTGAGATGAGTGTTTTAATTTTAGAATTAGTTAACTTAATTAGTAGTCATGATGCGATTTGAAATTAAGAAACTGGGTTCAAAGTTTTAGAATTTAAATAAGTTTAAAATAGCGTCGCATCATTTGGTTTCGTGACCTAACGTTGATTTTTTTTCTCTCCTTGGCATTATGTTGTGTTGTGAATTTTTTTCCTTCTATTTTTCCCTCGTGAGTTTAAATTTAAATGAGATGTTTGGTCACCCAATGATAATCTTTGTTCATCTGTGAAACATGTAATAATTTCTTATTGTGTACCATTGTGTTTTAATTTTTTTCTTCTGGTCAGTTGTAGAATTTTTTCTCGCAGTTTTTTTTTATTATTTGGATATTCAGTTGTGATTGAAAGCTCTTTTGGAAGAAGCGTCTGCAGTGTAAAAGGTACCGATTTTTCCCCCCATCAGTATATTGATGTTGCATGTTTTTTTATCTGGAGTTACGCGAAAGTCTGTTAGTTAAAAGTTTTAAATTTTCCGAGTTTTTTTTCTCTCCCTGCACGAGTGCTATAATTTTAGATTTGCTATCCATTGCAATTCAATTTTGAGAAAAAAAATTTAATGTTAATAATAATTTGGCACTTTATTTCTCATTAACATTTTATTTCAATTATAGTTTAAACATGCGGCGTACGCGACAAGAGGTGCCCCCATTGGCTCAGCCAGCGTCTGAAAAATTTAATTTAATCGAATTGATTCCAATTTATGACAGAAGTGAATCGCTGGCAATTCGTAGATTTCTTGGTAAAATTAATGTTGTGGCAGAGTTGGGTGGTTGGTCTAACGATGAAAAAATTACCATTCTTAAGTTAAAATTAGCGGGAATAGCTGAGGAATTTTTTTATCTGACCCAACTCACAGTCATCTAAACGAGTACAACGACATCGCTAGAGTTCTCATTACGAGATTTGAGAGGACCGTTCCGTTATCTACGCGGCTCCAATTATTCTCATCATGCATTCAGTGTTCTTCCGAAAGTGTGCAAGAATTCGCAGCACGCATTAATAAACTGGGAACACAAATTTTTCAATCCAGTAATTCGGTTCTAACCACAGCAGCGTGCAACGCGAACGATCAACTTTTGCAGTCTCGTTTTATCAGCGGGTTAAGGATCTAGAGAAGGCAGGGATTATTTCTAAATCTAAATCCCAGTACAACACTCCAGCCCTGTTTGTTAAGGTATCCGACTACCCTAAAACCATGATTTTTTTCAAAAATTGACAATTTTTTTTCTGACTTTATTTTATAGACCATTTTATTAGCTTAATAACAATACCAAGTATTTTATTTTCCAACCACTAGAACAAAAACTACAAGTGTTTTAGTAAAAGCAAATGCCATAACTTTACAGAAGATGTCAAACTTTAAAATGCGTTTTACTCGAAATGTGTTTTTTCGAAAAACTCAAACGGGGACAGTGATTGCTCAAAAAGTTTTGAAAATAATTAGCGCAAATTTTTGCTTATGTTCTGCATAACAGTAGAAGTGTTTTTATCTTCAGATTTGTCAATAACTACTTTATTTCAAAATTTGCAGTCCTTTATGTGAATATAGTCAATGTTTTTTTAAGCAATTTCGTATAATCACTAAGATAAAGTGCTCTAGTTTTTGTAAAAATTAAAATATCTCTTATCCTGAAGGTCACTTCAAACAGGAATAACAAAGCACATAAAAATTGAAAAATTTAGGATTTGTTTTTAAAATTTTGTACAGAGCGGACCCCGTTTATGTAATTTTTCGTACATTTTTACTAGTTTTTCCCATTTTAATTATAATATATTTTTTTTTTTTTATTTTACCAATTTTAGGATTTTTTCCTTAAAATATACTAAATAAACATAAAAATCACAAAAAAATCTCCATATCTTCTTTTTTTCAAAAAAAAGTTGTCGCAAGTAGTCGGATACCTTAAACAAAAAGAAAAATGGCGCCTTGTTTTAGATTTTAGAAAACTCAATTAAATCACCTTGACTCAAGACTTCCTATTCCTACATTAGACGACATCTTACATGAAATTTCGGGTTCTAACTATTTTCTGCATTAGACATGAAGTCAGCATTTAATCAAATTCCACTTCACTTTAGAGACAGGCATAAGACGCCATTTTCCACATCTGACGGTGATAAATACGAATTTAATCGGCTTTGTTTCGGTCTAAAAAACTCGCCTAAAGCATTTCAATCCATTGCACAAGAAGGTTTGGGAGATTTATTACATAACGGAGCCTTGGTATACATAGACGGCATTATTTTATTTACTAAAACTATAGATTAACATTTTGAATTTTTGGGTAAGGTTTTAGAACGCTTTGAAAGAATTCAGTTAAAATTTAATCCGGGTAAATGTCAATTTTTAACCAAGAGTTGTAAATTTTGGGGTTTGTCTTAACGCCGGGATGTATCCTTATTGATAAAGATAAGTCGGTTTCAATTAACGACTTTCCAGTTCCAACGGATCAAAAGCAAATTAAATCTTAATTAGGGTGTTGTAATTTTTATAGAAGATATATTAAAAATTTCGCGAAACAAGCCCTTCCATTGACGAATCTTTTACGAAAGGACACTCCATTTGAATGGACATCTGACACGCAGGAGGCATTCGATGATATTAAGGAAGCTATATTAAAAAATCCCACCTGTCTTAGCACTAACTGATCCAAACGCAGAATTGCAAATCACGACGGACGCTTCATCTCGTGGTATCGGGGCAGTTTTAGTACAAACGTATCCTAACTCAGAAGTCAAACCTTTATATTTTTTCTCAAAGAAATTAAATCCTTCACGATCTAAATATAACGCAACTGTTTGAGTTTTTTGCAATATATACAGCATTAAATTTTTTAGACCTTTCTTATTGGGAAGAAAATGCAAAGTTTTTACGGATCATAAACCTCTTTTAGGATTTCTTTCGAACAAAAATCCTTCTTCCAAAATTTTGCGCTGGAAATTGGCTCTAGAAGAATTTAATTATGATATACACTATATTAGGGGTTCTTTAAATTCAGTCGCAGATCATCTTTCTCGTTGTATTAATAACATCACAATAGCTTTACCAGAGTCAAAAGATCTCATTAAAATGCAGCATGAGGATCCTGTTCTAAGTCTTATTATACAGAAAATTGATCAAAATGACGTTAGCCCCCACAAGTTAGCAACTACTTTATTAATGTGGAAGGTTTGTTATGTCATTTGTCTAAGCACCCGTTCAGGTCACCCAGATCTAATACCACTAGAAAGCAAGTTTGCATTCCACATTGTCTTAAAGCTAAAATTCTCGAATCAATCCATTCCAAATATGGAGGGGGCATATTAAATTTTTTAAAACTTATCATCAACTCAGTGAAAACTTCTTTTGGCAAAATATGTACAAAGATACTAAAAATATTGTTCGTTTTTGCACCGTATGTTTATCTCGGAAAAATGCTTTCAAAATTCCACCAACCCCTCATGAACCAGTAGAACAAAGTCAAGAACCGGCAGAAACGTGTCATATTGATATTTTTGGTCCTTTAAAGACCACGCCTAAGGGTAATAGTTATGTTTTCCCATGATAGATGCATTCACAAAATACGTTCATTTCGTTCCACTTCCTGATATTAAGTCTAACATGATTTCTAAGGCTTTCTTTGATAATTATATTGTACATAGGTGTTGCACACACAAATTAGTCGTAGATAACGCTACATATTTTAAGGGGTCAGAATTTTTTAAATTTTGTAGAGTTATGGGTATTCATAAAAGACATATCAAACTATTCAGCTCACGTCAACATGACGGTAGAGAAACCCAATCAATCGCTAGCCAATATCCTTGCATCAATTACGCAAAATACAAACGACTGGGACGAGCAAATTCCGCACACAATGTTAGCATTAGACTCCGCGATTAATGAGGCTACATACACGTCGCCCTTTTTCTTAGAACATGGCAAGAGATATTCGATTGTCTTACACTTATGAGAAAAACTCTGACACACCACAAAATAAGTACGAATATGTTGAGAAGCTTTTACCGTCTTTGGAACAAATTTTTCATAAGGTGTTGAAAGGAGGATCTGAGTACGAGAGCGACAAAGCAACATCATTATGATTACAAAATCGGGTTCTTGTGTTTCATTAAGACTCCTAATATTATATATAAATCTAATTTATCTCCAAAGTCTCTTATGCTAAGTTTGAAGGTCCCTACAAAGTAGTAGAGCGTTTTTCTAACGTCAATTATAGAGTTCAACATGTTGAACAATTGAGGAAGAGGTTTAACACACTTTTCAATCGGATGATTCCATTTATTAAGAGATTCTCATATTTGCACTTAAACAATTTAGACGACTTACTACCAGATTATACGGAGATTAAAAGTATTGTTTCAAGTTCGCGGTATAATTTAAGGACTAGAGCAGGGAATTTGGTTAATTAATTTAATTCTTATCGCGCTAAATTTTTTTTCAGGACACCGAGAATTTTGTTTGCTTACATTGTTGACGCTTCACCACTTAGAGTCCACACTTAGAAACGGTACCTGTTTTCATTGTTGTACCTTGTTATTTAATGAAATTGAGCTCATAATTTTTTTTATGCAACTTGTTTCATGCCATGATTTGATGTTTAAGTGAGACATTGTTGTATCTGGTTATTTAATTGATTTTAGCTCTAGATAATTTTTTATGCTATGTGTTTCATGACAATATATAAATTTTGTTGTTTGTGATAAGATGAAGATTTAATTTAGCTATGTAAAATATGTATACACGTCGATTTTTAATTATATATTTTTTAAGATTTAATACATGTTTGCCACAGAAATCAAATTTTCGGGTCTTTTGGACACCCCTGTCAAGAAATTTGAATGTTGTTACTGTTTATATATATTTGGCATTTTCATTAATGAAATAATTTTGTGTTGCGGTTATTACCTAGTATTTACGTTTTTTTTATAATAGGTCTTTTGCTTGAATATTTTTAGTTCATGTTTACTTGATTGTGTTATAACTGTGTACTTTTTTTGTTAATTTTTGAGTTTGCATAAAATATTTGTGATACGTTGATGTTAGTGTATCAATTTTAAGTGTGGCTGTGTATTACTGAATAATGATATCTCTGGAACTTATGCTTGTTAGGATATTGATAGGTGGTTGTTTGAATTTTTTTTCTTGGGAAATTATTTCGAAACTTAAATCTGTTTTGCTCATGTTACTTTTGTTTTGTAAAATGATTGCTAATTTCTGTCTAAAACTTGTATAGTTTGTCGCGCGCGCGCGGTTAGGTGTTTCAATGTTATTTTGGTTTTGTGTGTGTGTGTTTGCTATAGATTTGGAATTTTTTTTCTTAAGGCTCTCTAGTTAAATTGTTGTTTAGTAAAGGAATGTACAGTAAATATAATTTTGTCTCGCTTGTGTGCTAATTGTATTATGAATTGAATGTTTTGTTTATGTTGTTGTATTAGGTCTGTTGTTTTATATTGGGTAATTTTTTTATTCATGGTAGCGTTTAGTTAGATTTTTGAATTGAGTACTGATATTAATTGATTTTTTTATGGTTTTATGGTTTTGGATTTTAATCGTAGTTTTGCATTGTTATTTGGAAATAATTTTATGGTCAGATAATGGAATTGTTAAATTTTAGATTTTGTGTACGCGTAGTTAGGTTAGCTTTGAGTTTGGTATTCGCAAAGAGGAGAATTTTGATTTAGAGGCTAATTACTATTGTTTCAGTTTGTAGATATTGAGTTCGATGATAATTTTCTTTTGGTGTTGTAAATGTTGAAATGGTTAGGTGCGAATTTTTTTATTAATTATTTGAAGGAGATAGATAAATTTGAGTTTGATGATTTTGTGGAATATTTGAGAAAGTTATTGAAGGGGATAGATAATTTTGAGTTAATGATTTTGCAGATTATTTGAGAAAGTTAATTGAAGGAGATAGATAAATTTGAGTTTATAAGTATGTGGTAAATTTGATAGTATATGGTAGAGTTGTTTGATAAGGAGATGGAAAATTTTGAGTTAAT
The DNA here is from genome assembly GCA_019973935.1 of Trichonephila clavipes. Classification (NCBI taxonomy): domain Eukaryota; kingdom Metazoa; phylum Arthropoda; class Arachnida; order Araneae; family Nephilidae; genus Trichonephila; species Trichonephila clavipes. Next base: position 369,346 of record BMAU01020727.1, on the reverse strand, counting down.
AATTATGTGGTATATTTGAGAAAGTTGTTTGATATGAAGATGGAGAATTTTGAGTTAAGGATTGTGTGAGATTTTGAGTAAATAAGTTGATGGACATACATATTTTTTAGTTAATGTTATTGTGGAGAAGTTGATTAATTATTTGGAAGTTACAGATAAATTTAGCTAGTGTATTGAGGTACAGGATATAGATGATTTTGGAGTAATGGTATTTTGGAAAAGTTGAAGAATCATTGAAAGGTTAATGAAAATTTGAGTTGATGTTATAGAGCGATATTTGAGTAATTAATTCGATGGTTATAGATGGATTTGAGTTAGCGGTATTGTTGAACATTCAGGATGTTTTTTTTTTTAAATTTTTTACGAGTATAGTGAACCATTGTGATGAGTTTCTTAATTATGTTAAATTAATATATTGAATTACTTGGAATGTTAATAAGTGATGGTGATTAGTGATGTGAAATTCTTTGGGGGGGGAATTATGTTAATTATGTGAAGCACTTGTAATAATTTTTTTGTTTGTTTTAATTCAATTTACTTTACTCCGAATGTGTTGCCACGTATGTCATGAGTTGCATTATCAATTTTATGCTTACAGTTTTTTCTCTTATATTATCAACTGCATTTGGGGGATTTCTGGAATTCATTTCTCAATATCGAAATTCACATGTATTGAATGTAGAAGAATTTGTTTTTTTTTCTTTTTTTCTCTCAATATTTTTTTTGAAAGTATTAATCAATATAGTTATTTTTTATCTAATCGGATTTGAATAGTTTTTTATCTTAATTGTGCATTCTGTTTCTTGTGTCGGCGGTGGCAAGCAATCGTCCTATCGCAGGAAATAGTATGTTCTGTTTTTTCCACCTTTGTAAACATTGGGGGTGCATCCTGATCACATGCACACTCATCGTTTGCAGTTCTAAATTTAATTGCATTATTTTTTTTTAATTTTCAATTGTAACCAATGCTTGTAGTGATTTTTTAAAATTTCTTAGGCTATTAAGCATTCTCAAAGGTTATATAATTTTTTTTTTACCTATGCACACTCATCGCTTGAATTTCTAACTTTTCATTTACAATATTTTTTTTAACAAAAGATTGTAATCAATGCTCTTAGTAAATCATTGCAATTTCTTATGCTTTGAGCATTGTTAAAGATTACAATAAAATTTCTGGTAGTCTGATACATGCACATCATATTATTCATGTCATGATTTCGATGTTATATGATTATGCTGTGTTTGTTTTCTTAGTGCTACGTTCTTATTGATTATGCGTGTTTCACTTGTCATTATTTCTTTACCACAATTTTTTTAATGTTTGTATGTGTGGTTATTGTGAGTATCAAAGCTATGATATATGTATTTTTTTTTAATTTACTATGCGTTACTTGACTTGATATTTTTTTTCATTTAATGTCTCAAGATTAATTGAGATTATTCAATTTATTCTATTTGTTATTTTATATATATAGTCCTTGTGAATTGTTCGGTGACCCATGTCTCATCTCAATTTTTTTTTTGGAAGATGAATTTAATTTCAGTTGTTTATTGTTGAATTTTTTTTCTTTTTTTTCCCTCACAGCGTTTGGGGAATTGGGACTTAACTTTGAAAACTTTACTTAATAAATTTTATTTTCTGTTGCATTTTCAATTGCAAATTATGGGAAGGACGCGGTTGGTGCTTGGGGTCTGCGGCGGATGTCAACTGGGGTCGAGTTTCTCTTTTCTCCACACTGGTTTTGGTTCTATTACTAATATGGTTTCCCTGGGAGACAATGTTTTTTCTCTTGCAGCGTATATGGAACCTCTGTATTCAGCATTTGCCGGAACCCACGGGACCGACAAAATTTTCTACTCATCGTGGACGAACTACAGACTTTTGATGTGTTTCCTAGCACAACAGATGATTCCTCTACTCATCGTGGACGGACTACAGACTTTTGATGTGTTGCCTAGCCCGACAGCCGATTCCTCTACTCATCGGGGACGGACTGCAGACATTTTGATGTGTTGCCCCACCGGAGTGCCTAACTTTTTTCGCAGTATCGATGCATCAGCTATTTTTTCTGGTCGAAACACACATGATCGCCGAACTTTCTTCTCGTGATGGAGCATTGTATTTTTTTGGTGCTGTGTATTTGAAGGAGGGAAGGAGTGATGGGAGGCAGGATGTGGTGAAATTCCTTTTGGTGGGGTGCGTCAAGAAAGTTCACTAAACCCGTAAATAGGGAGATGGTGTAACACTGCGCTGGCCTCTGGTTAATCAGAGAAAATTACACTGGGCAAGACAAAGATTCCGCCCTAGGATTTCGGTATGAAACGTCGCCGAATAAAAACGTGACACACCCCGATTTTAGACACAGAGAGCCTATCCCTGAGCTGCAGATAATCAAAAAACTCCGGAGATTCCGGGCATCAACCATGTCCATTCCCAGCTCCCTCCCTATCTCAAGCTAAGTTAATTTTTGATCTTCTTGTAGTAAAGTAAATTTCCATATACTTGTGCTTAAAATAAATTTAATAATGTTTTAAAACTGTACGATCAGTGTTTGATTTAGTGTGAGATGAGTGTTTTAATTTTAGAATTAGTTAACTTAATTAGTAGTCATGATGCGATGTGATATTAAGAAACTGGGTTCAAAGTTTTAGAAATGAAATAAGCTTAAATTGCGTCGCATCAATATACATCTTTTCAAAGTACGATCCTTTCTATTCATTGCTATCCATAAAATTGTTTCTAAGGTTGTGGAATGCAATAAAAGGACCTTAACAGTATTTGTGAAGTAATTACTTTTTTCTGAGAGGATTTTTGCCTTTTTATTCCTTTTCTCCCCCTCTCAAAACAGTGGCATTGGGGAGCGAAACGAGTAACTTTTTATCGGTGTTTAAGGAATTAAATATAAACCAAAAAAATTATCAAGATAATTGTTAATTTTTGTACATAATTTTATACAAGACCAGCCCAAGGGGTCTCTAATAATAATTAAACTTGTTTTTATAGCATTGTTAAATTAATTATAAAATACATTGTGAGTTCTGTTACATTTATAAGTTTTTTATATGGGTGCAAATGTGTATTTTATTATGTCAGAATGTATTTTGTTTGTTTACTTTCAGTAAATTAATAATTGTTTAAAAAATAATCTTTGGACTACGATTTTTTAATATGCTCATGCCCCCCTTGCGGATTTATCACGCCCCTAGGGAGGTGCTCCCCACAGTTTGAGAAACGCTGTTGTAGGTGTTTCAAGGATCATTGTGTGAAGGGTTATAACCGCCTATAGAAAACTGGATAAATGTTGTTTTCTGTGAAGCACAACAGTGGGTGGAAGTCGGAGTTGAAGGATCGTGAGAGACGGGTGTTGAAGAGGATAGTCTCCGAAAAACGCAAGATACACTTCCGCAGATAACGTCCAAGATGAATATCCACTTTCAAAACTCCGTATCCATAAAAAATATTCAACGAGAACTGCATACTGCGAGCATTATTGCCCGAGTAGTTATTCCAATACCATTAGTTTCGGCACGGCATGCTATGGAGAGACCAGAGTGGGACCGAGACCACATAAACTGGACACAATGAAAATGGGAACGAGTCATCTGGCCTGATGAATTCTTATTTACATTATTACAGACCACCGGACGTTTGTTTCTCTGGAAAGCACTGGAAGAATCTTTTCATGTTGACTGGTCCCAACAGTGAAGCATGAATGAACTCCTATGATGGTGGGGGCACAATATCTTCCAGTGGATTGGATCCTTACGTTGTTCTTGAATGAGATAGTCACAGGCGACCATATATTATCGAAACATTCTAGCAGGCCATTTTACCCCTGTGTTTCAGACTCTCTTCCCGGGAGAACGCCATGTGTTCTAAGATGACAACGCCCTTGTTCTTACGCTTCACTGTGTTTAAACATGATTACATGAGCATGATAATGAAATGGAGCATCTAAAGTATAGTGTTCTTTGTCACCTAATAAGAACATCATTTAGTATTTAAGGGATTTTTTCGAGAACAAAGTCCGTGCTCAGTTTCCTCCACCACGGACACTATCTGGACTAGAGATGGCTCTGCACGAGGAATGAGTGCAAGTTTGATGAACTTTGTTCAAGACCTTTATTTGTGAATCCCACATTGAATGAAAGCTGTCTTTGAGGCCAAAGGTGGCCCAATTACTTACTACATAATAAAATAATTTATTTTTTGCGCAGGTGTTCGAATTATTTTGTCCTATACTTGTATATACTAGTTTCTTGTTAACAATATAATAAGTCAAAGTCGGTATAAGTCTTATATAAATTTGCTTACTCAAGATTTAAACAGATATAGAGAAATCAAAATTAGAAAAATAGGCGAATGTAAGTAAATGGTGGAAAAAATTTAAGGCATTTTATTTTTAGGAAAAAGTTTTATAATTTACTTAAATCATTAAAAATTTTAAAGAGAATCTAAAAGAAAAAAATGTAAGAAATTGTACATAACAGAACATTGCGAGGAAAAAAAATGTTTTTGATAAAATTCTAAAAAAAAAATAACTAAGTTTATGTTGAATTACTAATCATCATTTCAGTAATTAAAACAATGAAAAAAGAATAATAAACAAAAATTCATTGTTTAAGAAACAAACTGAAAAAATGAAATGGTGGAAATGTATTTGAGCAAGCTTCGATTAAACATTTTTTCTCCAAAATCATTAATATTAATAATTAGTCAGCTGTAATGAGGTTTCTTACTACTAGTGAAAGAAACATCATTTACAATTTTTTTAAAATGTAAATAAATAATTTTATAATTTTCCTAAAATAATTCTTGATCATCTTATTAAACAAGAGGTATTCATTAAAAACAAGAAATGACATTTAAAAATAACATCTTAGAAACTTAAATAATTCATTTAGGGAGAAAAATATTAGAAACAAATTTAAGTAATTTGAGTTGGGATTTTTTAACATTTACTAATTACATTCTAACTATTTTTATCAATTAGCTTTACTTAAGTTTTACTCCTTTAGCGATTTTTTTTTCCTTCCAAATTGAAAAAAAAAAATTTTTTTAATTTTTATTGGATAAATTTCCGCAATCATCTGTTTCAAATATTAAGTGTATTTTTTTATTGTTTCTAATATTTAATTTCTATAAAGAAAGAATATTGGATATATCTTACATTTCTTCTATATTTACATTTCTTATCTTATATTATATATATATATATATATATATATATATATATATATATATATATATATATATATATATATATATATTTAAATATACAAAAACAATCACAATTATCAATTGAAAAATTGAAATATATGAATCCTATAATACCAAAACACTTCAGAATATCAATGGAGAATATAAAAAGATTATATTCCATCGTTTTCAAACAAAATTAAAAAATATAAAATATCCAAGTGCAATCTCGGACTTAGGACCAATAAGTGGGGTTAAACTAGTTTGATGGCGCCAACCTTCCCCCTATTGCAACTTGGTAAGTTAATTGGAAAATATCTAAATTTCAAAAAAATTTTAAAAATTAAAAATTAAAAAGTTAAAACTAAACCATTATACTTTAAATGAAAAAGTTAAAATTAAATCATTAAACTTGAAAAATAAACTATTCGCCATCGCATTCTGAAAGATATTACAATATTAAAATTTAAAAACAATTTAGTGCATAATATAAGTGAACCATCAAACGCCCAAGACGATGCACCCATCTTTAAAATAGTTGTATAGGTAGAAAAAATAAATATTTGTGAGATCCGAAAGTTCAAATCAAAAAATATTTGAGATCCGAAAATTCAAACTAAAAAATCCGAAAGTTCAAACTAAAAATCCGAAAGTTCAAACTAAAAATCCGAAAGTTCAAACTAAAAATCCGAAACAAACTAAAAAAAAAGTTCAAACTAAAATCCGAAAGTTCAAACTAAAAAAATCCGAAAGTTCAAACTAAAAATCTGAAAGTTCAAACTAAAAAATCCGAAAGTTCAAACTAAAAAATCCGAAAGTTCAAACTAAAAAATCCGAAAGTTCAAGCCAAAAAATCCGAAAGTTCAAGCCAAAAAAATCTGAAAGTTCAAGCTAAAATCTGAAAGTTCAAGCTAAAAAATCTGAAAGTTCAAACCAAAAATCTGAAAGTTCAAACCAAAAAATCTGAAAGTTCAAGCAAAAATCTGAAAGTTCAAGCTAAAAATCTGAAAGTTCAAGCTAAAAATCTAAAAGTTCAAGCTAAAAAATCTGAAAGTTCAGAAAAAATCTGAAAGTTCAGAGTTCAAGCTAAAAAATCTGAAAGTTCAAGTTAAAAAATCTGAAAGTACAAGCTAAAGAATTCGAAAGTTCAAACTAAAAATTTCTAAAAACCGAATGTTCACATTAAAAACACAGTATATTCACAAATGAATAGAGTAAATCATTAAAAACTCACCAAAGAATATCCCATCAAGAATACGATCCATTTCTTATAGCACGACTTTTCATATTTAATATATCAATTACCACTTCATATTTTGCTCATAACATCTAACCAATGTCATGTCAATCCAAACGATTCTTGATCCAACACTAGAGTTTGACCACTTGGCATTAGATGCAAACCAGACCACAAGTAAAAAATTTGCTTGATTGATTGGTCATAAATGTGTGATTGGACATATATATATATAAATGTTTAATTGGCAATAAATAATTTTAAAGTGTAGTCGTGTAAACATTGTTCTAAGTGTGTGTGTATTAAAATGTATATTAAAATGTATCCTGTGTGTGGAATGCACAAATTCTTCACAGCTGGACCACTAACAAGCTGACTTTGTGGACCTAACGTTGTGTGGTGGATTTGTGCATTTACGAGTTCAAAAATATTTTTAAGAAATATTTCTGATCTATATATTTTCTCAGGAAGTTGATGGGATAATCATTTTGTATGCAACATAATATAAATTTCTGGATATTTTTGAATTTATCAATATTGTGCGTAGTTAAATTATTATTTCTCATCAGAAAATTTAAAATTATATTTCTAAATACTGATATATGTAGACAACTATTGAAGTTTGGTATCTTTATGACATTGAATTTAAATGCTTACTCTTTATCATATATATTGCTATATAATTTGTTGTCAATAATAGTTAATTCTAAATCTAAAACATTTGCTATATATATATATATATATATATATATATATATATATATATATATATATATATATATATATATATATATAGCAAAAGCTTATTTTAATGTCTTAAGAATAAACATTTAGACGGAGAAATTCTGAACTGGAAATAAACTTTTACCTTATAAATACTATGCCAAGCAATATATGCTCCATATATTTGTCATTAAATCCACCTAAATGAATATGCTAAAATGTTTAAGGCTACACGGTACCGTTTTTCAAAAACATTTTTTGGATACAGTTACAGTAAAAATAATTGATGTTTTATATTTAGATTATATTATTAAGCTCATTCTATAAGTAAAAGAGTCAGTTTGACCAGCCATTATTTAACAGTTTTAAAAAATTAGGAATTTTTGAAGTTTTTCCAAACTCTTATAAAATACTCAATTTTTTAAATTTTTTAATCATTTTATAAGTTATTTATGTTTCTTAAGTTATTACAAACAAAAGTTAGTATGGATTTGAAAATCTATTTCCTTGTTGACTTTTAATAATTATTTTTCTAGGAAAACCTGAATAAAACATGAGAATTTTTAAAATATCAACTTTAGCATTTTTAGAAAAATAACTAGAGATCTCAACCATAAATCCGTACTAACTTTTACAGAAAATACGTTTTTGAGTATATACAAAAAATTCAAGCTTCTATCTTGGACAGAAAAATAGCCTTAGGGATTGATTAGAAAATACTTATACCTTCAAAATTGGAAATTCTGAGAAAAACCCATTTAATGTTTTTAAAGTCATAAAACAAAAACTCAATGCCTTAAAGCTCTAATTTTAATATGTTATTTTCCAATGTATGTTTTGTATTAAAACACTATTTTTATTAAATATAGCGGAAAATATATTATATTTTAACCCTCTGAGTGGATGACCCGCTAATTGAATTTCACTTCGAAAGCGGTCTACTTTTTCAAAGCTAGTGGTAGCGAAAATGTATCTGTTGAATTTCGCGAACTGCTTCGAAAGCGCACCGCAGTTTTATGCCTTCCCCCCTCAAAACTGCGGGAGGTCCTCAAATGTTTTTGCAGGGGATGATTTTATAGCTTTTCGGTTTCTGTGTTGTTCGAAAGGGGAGGTTTCTCATTCACAGCTGTAGCCTAGGGCGAGGATTGTGAAATGGACATTTTCTCCACTTCACGGCCAACAGAAACTTCTCCCAATTTATTGCAAATATATATTTCATATAGTTGGAAAACTTGCTCAATTTCTGATCTAAAAACCAATTAGGTTTTAAGAAATTTTAATTTTCTGAGTTTTAATTTTAAATTCGGTTTCATTTTAAAGCATTTTTGAATTCCTAGATTGAATTAATTAAAAATATTTTTTTAACAGAATCCATTATTTCGTGTGAAATGTCTATTAACTGCAATTTTAATTTCTAAAATCCTTTCTGTTTGCTTATGTGTTTTTAAGTTTTCTCACATTTACTTAATTAAGATTGATTTAAAGACCAATTTATTTTTTGACACATAGTTCATATAATTTAAAAGCTCTTTACTTTGTTTTCATTATTTTTTTTTTCCTTTTGAAAAATGCCATGACCAAAATGTACGCAGGCTACTGTGATAAATAATACTTGAAAGGGATGAAATATGACTGAAAATGGTAAATCTAAAATCCAGCTTTCAGGTGATATTACAATTAGACTACAGAATGCAAATGTTGCAGAATGAACTAAATATTTCCCTGACGTACCACAAACTACATTATAATAAATATACTGTAGTACTACATTACAGTATTTTAAAGTCATGCAACAAAAACTTAAACTTGCTTACCTGCCACGATGGGGAACTGAGAAAAAAAATATTATTTACAATCTTGGTGATTTCTGGATTACGTTTGTATCACTACTATTTTCTGTATAAATGTTTTGCATTTAAAACTCTTTAGAATATATAAGGTTCTTATAAAACGGAGTAATTGATCAAATTAACAATTGTTATCAATATTATGTCGAAGAAAATTTTGAATTAGAAAAGATATTTTCAGTCATATTTATATATATTTCAAGTAGAATTTTCATGTAGAACATAAGTTGTATAGTAACATATTAACAAATTAAAGCTTTACAGGCATTGGAATTTTTTTTATGCCTTTACAAATTTTAAATGTGTTTTTCTCAGATTTTTAATTTTGAAGATGAGAGTGTATTCTAATCCTTTAGGCGTTGTGTTTTTCCTGTTCAAGATAGAGTCGTGAAATATCTTGTAAATATTCCCTAACATATTTTCTAATAATTTGCTTCTAAAATCTAAGTATTTCTTTTCCCTTAATTTTTTATACAAATATTTTATCCAAGTTTTTGATGTTTCACGACTAAATCGTAAATATAAGAAACAACAGTCAAATATCACGAGTGCAGACAGTGCTCGCTGATATTTGAGTGAGAAAATTACAGCAGCATAAAATGCGACCTCGTTTGAATTATATCTAATGTGCATATTTGGAACTGTTTAGCGTACTCGAATTAACTCGTGCACACACCAAGGGTTTATATTGCATTCTAAGTCAACACGGTGGCTACTGACGAGCGACTACGTAATTTTGAACCGCGGTAAGTGACGAGGACGATACCTGAGCTGATAACTCCCCTTCCAAACTTCCACACACACCAACGTGAGGACTTTTGAACTCGACGTGTTTAACGTGCATCAGCTCCTCTTCAACGCTAAACTTTTGTGGTACCAGGGCTCGATTACTGGACAGGAGTTCATAACCATGACCATCAGGCTACCTTGGCCGCAAAAGAAAATAGCAAGTTTGAAAGAAATGTAATGGAGAAGTATATTTGAAGAAATAACTTCAAAACTTAACGAAAAACCAAAATATCAAAATTTATTTTAGGAATAATAGTGAATATAACTTCGTACACCTAAAACCACTTTATGCAGTGTATTTTGAAAGTGAACGTTTCTCCTTTTAGAGAAACTTACTATAATTATGTCAAAATCCTTTCATTTTGCTCTAAGGAGATCCCCGAAACAATGTAATTTTTTTGATAGACAGAATTACTTAGGGTTGAATCTAATACAATTCCATATAAAATGAATGAAAACCCTTTATTATCATATAAATTGTGTTTGAATAGAAGATGGTTAGTTAATAAGAACATTTAAAACGTGTCGGCAATCTATGGACCTGTGGCACGTGGTACAATTCTTAGTGGCACTCAGCACTACTCTACAAATTTGTCAATTCTTGAGTGGATGGAAGTTGATAATAGACCTTATTTAACAAACATCTTCTGAGTTATGGACATTTAAAGAACTACAAAATAATCTAAAAGATAATTCTAAGGATAAATTTACAGCTATTTTGTAAATAATTGAATGTTATTGCTAGGGGATTTAATTGTTGAAAAAAGAAAATTGCATGTACTCTGCTTTCCACTTATGATTCGGCATATCAAAGTAAAAAATCTTTCCTAATATGAAAATATTTCGACTCCGCAAAGAAATTGTTTAACAACTGAATGCTCAGAATCGTGTCACGCATTATACCCCTGGTTTTGGGATATGAAAGAAGAGTAGTGAAAGAATTAATTCGCATTACAATTTTTATTTAACTGTAATGAAGGGAATGATTTATATTTCACTTTGTCTGTTTCTTATTTAAATAAATATGTTGGAAACATACATTTTTAATTTTTATCTTTGTTGAAGAAATAGTAACACTTTATATTGTTTATTTTTATGTTAATAAATGTATTTTATTGATCCGTAATTAATATAAAATAAAACTGTAAATCTAAATTATTTAACTCTATTCTTTAAATCTGCAAATATTACCGTAAGAATCGAAGGATTTCAAAAATTTCCTACTATGTGGCACGCTGAATGATACTGACAGACTGGTTTGGCATGTCTTAGCTACACAGTTGCCACACCTGATTTAAAATGTTGGGTAAGATAACCATTATATTTTAAAATTTTACAAATATACAAAAGGAGAGTATTTTGGCAATACATGTTTTAAAAGGAGTAAAATTAACGAGAACGAAATATAAAATTGCGTTAAAATTATTGGTACTCAATCAACCGTACTTCTTATATATATATATATATATATATATATATATATATATATATATATATATATATATATATATAAGAAGTACGGTCGATAGAGTACCGTAGTTACTGCCAACTCGTGACAATGAATTGTAAATTAAGTTCACAATTCATTGTTATTAAAATATATAACATTTTACATGACTTATTTTTGTATTTGTTATTTTTATATTCCTTACTGAGAAGAAAGCAACAAATAGGGAGTTCATTACCTGCCAAAACTGCAGAGGCCTGGTTTTTACTCCACAAGCTCCTACCTTATGCTTACTCTGCCCTACTAAGTAAAAATGCCGTCTTCTGCTTGTCAAGATCATGGAATTGCAGATATTGTTTTCCATATATTTTAAATATTAGTTTTCTAACTTCTACATCAGCCTTTTAATAGTCTACACTCCTGCAAAGAAGTCTGAATTCAAAATTATAAAAACTTATTATTCCCAACAATGTCATTTATATATTTATTTTTTATAATCTATGAATGCGTTAAACTATTAATTTGTTATCGCGACTATTTAATATTAAATGCGAAAAAAAACGTATAAGTTTCAAACTGAAACTTAAATTGAATTTTTCAAAAATTGTCATCGATATTCTCATAACATTTACATATTGTCATTTTAGCATATCACACATCTATCTTCTATGCAAAAATCTATTATAAGTTCATCAAATATTTCAGTATATTTTTACTCATAACATGCAGTTTTCAACCACATTGTAAGGCCGCGGTAGCCTAATGGTCAAAGTAACGGACTCGTAGCTGGCGTGTCATGAGTTCGACCCCAGCACCACTGAAGGTACGCCGTGTAAGGGAGCGATGCTCAAGCGTCATCCTCGTCGTCACTTGACCATGGTTTAAAATTATGAGGTCCGTCACCAAGTGAGTGAATATTAACGTCGCACTGTTCAGCTACACGAGGGCTTTTAGTGATGGACCTCGTAATTTTGAAGCATGGTCAAATGACGAGGGCGACACCTGAGCTGGCACCCCCTCTCCTAACTACCACACCACACCAACGAGAGGACATTTCAGCTCTCGATAGATTTAACGTGCATCGCTGCCCTACACGGCGGGTCTTTTGTGGCACTGGGCTCGAACTCGAGACATGCCAACCATGATTCGATACCTTGACCACCTAGTACCTCGGCCACAGGTCCGTCGCCAAAAACCCTCAAGTAGTTGAGTAGAGAAGAAAGAGAGTGCGACTTTAATATTTAAATTATTATGAAATTTAAGGAATACTTGAAAAATATTAGAAATCGAATATATATATATATATATATATATATATATATATATATATGTATATATATAAAAATTAATCTAATGATAATTTTAAATATCTAAAGAAGGATTATTAGTATTTATGGTAAATATATGTTTTTCAACTGAGTATGTGAGACACGCATAAATATCTTTTTCGAAATTCCAATGCAGAATTTCACAGTGGAGCTAATACAAAATTCCTAGTTTTGCATGGTTAAGATTATAAAAATGTCCAAATTTTAATAACCTTTTCTTCAGCCAACCACTAATGGAACATGAATGATGAGGGATTATGCACATAAATATATATATTTTTTTAACTTGAATTTAAAAAAAGGATCTTTATATTTATTTATATGCGCAAATGTTAACTGTAAATTTGTCCAGATGCTTTTAAATACTCTTTATTTGTAGATTCATGTTCAGAAATATAAGCTTGTATGAAATTAATGTTCAGACATTCAAAATTCAAAGATAATTTGTTATCTGAACAATACAAAACAAGGGATTCTATGTAAGATGCCCTGAATATCTGGCTTTAAAATTATGAAAACTAAAAGATTTAAATAGGTTTTTTTTTTTAACGATACATATAATTTTTTGCAAATAATGTAATACAGAAGCTTAAAAAATTATTCATGTTTAGAAGTGTCCGAAATTTTAAAAGATTTTAAATTTTGAACCTTTTTTTTATTTTTTGACACATAACAAAATAATCATTTTTAAAAAATCCCTGAAAGTATTGATTAAAATAAGAAAAATGAAACAGTAAATTATCCTCAATGTTTTAATATATAATTTGAATTTAAATACTACAGATATTTTTTAAAAACTTAGACATACATTATAAAAACTTAATTCCATTTGAGAATTTTAAGGTAAAGAAAAAATGAGAATTCTCAACTCGTTGACTTGCAATTATTTCCGTACACTTTAGGGTTTAAAGAAATTCTTCCCAGTTTTTTACGATTGCTACACGGGAAGAACCGGTCTCCCCGTGAGCCATAAAACTTCCCCTCAATGCCCATTGTGTCTCCCCGACCGTCTCTAATTATCTTTCAAGATACTAAACCTTTAAAGGGGGAAGAATTCGGAAAAACACGACTTTACCGTTTTTGAACACATTACTTGAGGAGGAAAAATCAGTTTGGTTCATTTTTGGTGAGTCCCCGGCTTTACGAAAAATTCAGTGTGGTCCGTTTTCGAAGCCTCTCTAGTAGGGCAGAAAAATCCGTGCTGTCCGGTTGAAGGGTTAATTCAAAATATATTTTTGCATAATATTGATATAGCATTTGTTAAGTGTCAGTTTATTCAGCTTTATGTCTTAACCTTATACTTTAACAAAAGTTTTGAAATATGAAGCACTTATGTACAAAATACTAATGATACTAACTTTAGCTAAAAATAGTCAGGTTTCCTCATAAAACTTAATTTTTTTCAGTTTTAATTTGGGACAGTTTAGAAAATTTTAGCTCTTGTTGTACGGCTTTAAAATACTAAAATATAGTACTACAATATGTTTAGTATAATTCAGTTTGGTATATACACGAAGGAAATATTCAGTTATATCTGCAACTTTTGAATTCAGAATACTTGTATTCGGAAGTCTAATGCAGAATCAGCTGAGTACTGATTATGAGATACATCATTTTCAGTAGTATTCCATCTTTTCGTAATATTGTTTCTCACAGAAACCTGAGAACGCATTTGCCATGGTATTTTCTCTACAGGAAAAATTAATGATAAATCTTTTAAGCCATATAAACTATTTTTAAAGCAAAAATTGGCCATGAAATTAATCTTAATTTATTAATTATTGGAACTCAACACATAATCAAGCATAAATGGTGTTTTAGTAAAGAAAATTGGAATTAACAACCATTTCAAACTAAAATCTCAAAAATATTTTTAATCATTTCAATTTAAGAATGGAAAAATGCTGTAAAATGAAAGCGAAATGAATACTATAGCTCCCAAAACTTCAAATATCTTAAAAACGAATTTGCCAACAGATCTGAAATTTCGTGGCAAGCTTCTCAATGATATAAACCACAAGAAAATGCAAAAAAAGTTTTTTCCGTAAAAATGAAATTTGTAGGGTGTTGTGTAGCCTTAAGATTAAAAAGGCTTGACTGTGAGGCGCTCCTCCCTTAGGGGGCATGACAACTCTACGAAAAAGGGGTAAGCTCATTAAAAAGTCGAAAACAAAAAATTATTAATTTACTGAAAAAAGTAAACAAACAAATTACATTCAGCCTATACGTAATAAAAATAAATACACATTTACAATGATACATTACACTTATAAATGTATCAATGCTACACAATGTATTTAATATTTAATTTAACAACACTAAGTTACAAAAAGTTTAGTAATTACCAGTGACCCCATGGGATTGTCATATATAAAATTTGTTTCAAAAATTAACACTTGTATTGATAATGCGCACATCTTTAAATCCTTTAACTGTCAAATAAAAGTTACGCTGATTGATTGATTGATTGAATATTAACGTCGCACTGTTCAGCTACACGAGGGCTTTGGCGACGGACCACGTAATTTTGAACCATGGTCAAGTGACGTGGACGACACATGAGCTGGCACCCCACACCAACGGGAGGACGTATCAGCTCGACAGATTTAACGTGCATCGCTACCCTACACGGCGGGTCTTTAGTGGTACTGGGATCGAACCTGTGACAAAGCAAGCCACGGTCCGATACCTATACCTATACCTATACCACCGGCTACCGCGGTCACATAAAAAAGTTACGCTATTCGCTTCCCAGTACTAACCGTTTCCCACGTAGACGCGCGTATGTTATATATTGGGGGGATGAATAAAGAAACTGAAATTAGTAAAATCATTCGCAAACATTTTCAAGGTGCATTTTTGCATTCCTTCCCAAGCCTTCATAATAATTTCCTCGATAGCAATACACAGAAAAGATCATACTAAAGACGTATATAAACGCGTCCGGGGAAATTAAAGCTTTGATTGAGCGCAACGGTTATATACATTTTTGAGACATAAGAGATTAAAATCGAATCATAATTTTAGTGTCAAATATACTGTTATTGAATTCAGTACATTGTTAGTGTATGAGGGGGGCGGTGAAATCTATGATTGAATATTGGGTCGCGAATATTGAAACTTTGAGAAGCGCTAATTTAGAAGACTACTACATTAGCAAACATATAAAGAGTGTTTTTTTTCAGGTATAGAAGTTTAAGTTGGCATTACTTTCCAAGATGGCGACAGATTTAACAGCAGTTAAGTGATTTATTCTCTCAGTTTGGTTTGGCAATTCATCAAAACGGTAATCAAGCAAGGCGTAGATTAGTCGAATGGGCCCAAAACGAGATTGCCGTTGTTCCCGATTTTCATAACCGAATTTTGTTTAGCGATGAAGCACACTTCTGGTTGAATGGCTACGTCAACAAACAAAACTGCTGCATTTCGAGTGAGGCTAATCCACAAGTGTATGTCGAAACACCGTTACATCCAGAAAAACTGACTGTTTGGTGCGCTTTATGAGCTGGTGGAATCCTTCTTCAAAACGATGAAGGCCACAACGTTACAGTCAATGGTGATCAGTATAGAGCCATGATTACTAACTTTTTCATTCCTGAATTGAACAATCATGATGTCCAGGAGCTGTGGTTCCAACAAGACGGCGCAACATGTCACACAGCTCGTGCCACAATCGATTTATTGAAAGACATGTTGGGTGACCGCCTAATTGCACGTTTTGGACCTGTGAATTGGCCTCCAAGATCTTGTGATTTAACACCTCTAGACTGTTTCTGTGGAGCTATGTAAAGTCATTGGTCTATGCGGATAAGCCACAAACGCTTGCCCATTTGGAAGACAACATTCGCCGTGTTATTGCCGATATACGGCCACAAATGTTGGAAAAAAAAAGTCATCGAAAATTGGACGTCGAATAAAAATTCATGTCAATCGAATAATACATCGTTGTTTTATTGCAATTTGAAATTCTATACCATAAGATTATCTTTCGAATAAAAAATTCATGTCATATCGAATAATATATCGTTTTTATTACAATTTAAATTTTATATATATATATATATATATATATATATATATATATATATATATATATATATATATGCAATCTATCAGGTAAGGTTCAAAAGCAATAGGACCGGATTGTGTTATTGTTCGTAATTTTCTTTAACTGCATATTTGAATGTAACAGTCTTTCGTTCAAGGCAGATCAAATCAAAAGTTGGTCATCAGAACGCTTTACTTAGTGTTTTTAAGGAAGGGTTACTCATCCAGACATATCATAAATGATGTGTTCTTCAATGCAAATTATTGTTGCAAACATTTTGATTTAATATATTTAGAATATTCTACCTTAACCTACAAAAATAATCTTTAGGGTCTCAATACTCTTTCGACCGAGAATTGAACGAAATTTTCGAAGTGTGTGTGTGAGTGTGCATGTTTTTGAGATATTAGAAACGAGAATTCAGCATCGCTACTCAAGCATCAAGAAATCAATAGTGAATTGTCCTATTCTGGATTTAAATACAAGGAAATATGTAAAAGAAACAAGCAATCGTGTTCGAGTAAAGAGAAATATTAGTCATCTTATGGGTGGTCGGTACCCCCCGTTACCGACAATGATAAATATAGCGTTTTTAGGAACCTGTTTCTCAGAAACTGTTAAATATAAAAACTTCAAATTTTGTCTGTATATTAATTAGGCTTTTATATTTAAATAATGCAAAATGTTTCAAATATATTTTTTACTTTTTATCAGAATTCTTCGTAAAAGTATCACTTTGAAATTTTTGAAAATTGTCATTTTTGTACGATAACTGCTTTTCAGCAAAATATTTTGGGAAATTCTCCAACAAGTAGCTTCATTACATATAGTTAAATATTATTTATGTGAAATAAAAATTGCATGTACTTTCATTCAGTAGATTCTGTGAAAAAGGTACACGTGGTTTAAAAACAATCATTTTGAGAAAATTGCATCTTTAGTGTAAAAAGGCACTTCATCACAAAAATAATGAATTACAACTTGCATTTACCCTAATTTACTAAATATTAGCTTATCCTCTATTTCCTTTAAGACTTTTTAGACTTTTCTTTTAATTTGATTTATCAGAAAATACATATATAGCATTTGTTACTTTTAATCTATCGAGGATTTTAGTAGCGGATACATTATTTTACTTAAATTCTGTATCAATTTTTGAAGAATTTTCAGATCCAATACATTACTTTCATCAAATTTGATTGTAAAGCATCATAAATACCATTTGAAAATGTGTCAATACATGAAAATACAGCTTTCGTAATACATGATTATACACAATGTTTCCAAAAATTTCATTAGTGTTTTATATATTCACCTGTAAATACAATTTTTTTAAGCATCAGAAATAGAAAATTTTCTTTAAATATTAGATAAATGATATTCAAAACAACAAGAAATTTGTTTTTATTTTATTGATAATGAAATTTATGTATTTGTATGTATGTAACGAGCTACGTGCAACGAAAAAAGTCATTGCATTTTGAGATATTTATGTATCTTTTGCAAAGTAATTATTGAGCACCAAAACTTAAAAATTTGTATAAATACACAATATATATGAAATATATAGTAAATTTTAATGCATACAGTAGATTTATAGAAAAAAGAATATACAATTTAGTAAAAATTGTCATTCTCTGTGTTACAAAATCTGTATTTTATCAAAACATGTTTGATGAATATTTCAAAAATTTCACAAAAAGAGTAGGAAAACACAAGAGTTTATTATGAAATATATAGTAAAAGTTTCCGGTCCATGCATTCAGCAGACTTATACAAAAAATAATACACAATTTAATAAAAATTGTCATTTTCTGTATTACGAAGTCTGCTTCTTCGCTAAAAATGTCTGAGGGATATTTCAAAAATTTATAGCTTTAGTATCGCCCACCCTAGAATTGTACTAAAAAAATTGCGCCAAACAAGTGCAATAAATGATTTTGTCAGGTAACCCGCTCCACACATTTAATAAAAATTGTCATTTTCTGTGTTACGACAAATGCTTTTTAGCTAAAAATATCTGAGAATTTACATGATTTTTCACATATTCTGCATCAATCTTGAAAGAATTTTCAGTTTTGAGATGCATTACTTACACCAAAGTTAACCATAAAAAATCTTTAATGCCTTGCAATAATGCATCAATATGTAAAAGTAATGAATTGGGAACATGCGATTATACGACATTTCGAAAGTTTTCATTATGGATTTGAATGTTAATATACTCACAATTTTCTAAAGTATCAGACAATTCAAGTTTCTCCATACATTAGACAAGTGATTTCTAAAACAGCTACAAGACTGTTTTTTTTTTGAAATCTGAAATTCATTTTTTTATGTATGTAAAAAGCTTCTCACAACGATAATGAAAATATGCCTTTTGTAACTTTTTCTCAGACATTATTAAACATTAAGACTCAAGATTTTTTCTATGTATTGAATAAACCTAAATCTTTTTACTTCAGTGAAATTTTAAAAATTATTTGTTTAGTTTCTTTTTTTTTTAAAAAAAAGCTAATTTTTGTGAAACATAATTAGGAATTTCATAAAAATTGTAATTTTTTTTAAATGACATGATTTTTCTAGCTAAATGGTTTAGAAATATTTTAAAAATTTAAATTCAAAATACACAAGTAAACATCCATGCATGCAGTAAGTAGGTTTAGGTAAAATAAAATTTTTAGAAAACAGTAAATTTTATAAAAAAATCTTACCTTTTCAAAGAAAAAGCTTAAAAAAACCTGTATTCCTATTTATGTTTATCTACAAATTTTATTTTAAATCAGTGTTTCTCAAACTGTAGGGCGCGCCCCCCGGGGGCGGTAACCTTATATTTAAAATAAAAGGTTTAAAAAAAAAAATTTTTTGGGAATGAAGTAAAACAAGATGTTTTCTGACATAATAAAATTTTAAAATAATTTATTTTTATCATCTGGTTTAAAAATAAAAAGATTCCACTTTAAACACTTTTCTTTTTTAAAAATTAAACAAATATTTTGTTTGCTTTGCGGTAATATGAGAACGATGAGAGATTTTTTTTTTACGTTTCTTTTAACGATAAAACGATGATAGATTTTTTATTACGTTTCTTTTAATATTACTTTAGCTGACCTTCGAAACTAATATGGTTATCTCCGTCTTTTTTTGTAAATATATAATATATTTATGATCATGTGAAATTTTTATGATATATGGATAAGCATGAGTATTCTAGCTAATGAAAAGCGTTTTACAAATTTTTTTTAGAACATGCTACACTTTCCCCATGAACAATTTTGTACTTTGATTTTATAAAGAAATATTTTAATGCTGTGTTGTAATGACTTATTCTGGTTTATAAATGTAAATAAGCAGAATATTAAAAAAATGGGCATCTGTGAATTAAAAGTTGAAACTGATCAAGTTGAAGAACCTACTGAAATAATGCATAAATCCATGCATAGCAGTAAATATCAGAGGCGTTATATGAAACGTTTGAGTTGATTTGAGTAAAAATAACGTTCCTGTGTTGTTATGCCTTTTATGTCCTTTAAAACATTTTCTTTATTTTTATTGGATTTTTTTTCTCAAATTTTCTACGAAAATTTTATAAATATTTTCTCTTAATTAAATTATTCACTGGAATTGTGATTTTTATAGTGTATAGTAAAAATAACTATAAAATAAATTATAAAAACAAACTAAAAACACGCTTTTTTATAGTGAATCAAAAAAATAAGATATACAAAAATTTAATACTTATCTTGTTAATTTGTTTTATAATTATATCGTATTGTAGCAGTGTCAATTTATTATTGCATTCAGTACATTATTAATGTTAAAATTGCTGATTGAAAAGGGGGAGCGTCAGTAGTGAAAGTTTGATTCTTAAATTTTTTATTGGTTAATGATTAAATTTTGAATCACACTCTAACTGTAAGCTATAAAGTTCCCTCCAAAACCTAACACATTTAAGCTTGCAGTTAAAAGTTAATGGTTTTTAATAAATGAAAAAATAGAGGCTTTGCAACAGTTTAAATAGCCAATATTGCCAATTTTATCTGTCAAAGTGGGCGTGGTCACCAGCTGATGATTTTTTAATAGTCATTTTAAAATACTTCTAATCCATAAAATGGCTAGTATGTTATATCATTGGAAAGGTCCCGATTTGGAGATTTTAGAAATATCAAAAACTCAAAATCGATTTCTCAAAGACTTTTACCTGACTAACTGCCTAAATATTATTTTACTAGGAATTGCAAATAAATCAGGACATTCAAAGTGTAATCCCTTTAACGAGGGAAAACGAAAAATTTGTCAAAATATAGGTTGTTTTAACCTATAGGAACTATTTAACCTAACAAAGAAGAACTAACCTATTTAACCTCACCAAGAGGAAATGTAAGAAGCGTTTCGAAATAGGGTATTCGTAATTAAGTTTAAAGAAAAAAAGTATAAGATTAGAATTTCATACAAATATTGTTATTACGTAAAAAAAACTAAACCCAATGGCGCAACAGCCCTTGAAGGTCAAGGCCTTATTTGCCCATCTCAGTATTCGTGACTTTGGGTGCAGTGGTATATCAGACGTCCCGGTCAGGTGGTCAATCTGACAGGAAACCCCCAGTGTTTAGTCTCCAAGCAAGCTTGGTACTCGTTTATTTACCCACTGAAGGGATAAAAGGCTTATTCGACCTTTCCCAGACCGGAGATTGAGCCCTGGACCTGTGTTGTCGAAGTGTGATACACTACCACTCGGCCACTCTCCTCTCTGGGCTTCTATTACATATATAAGTACATCAAATATTTATAAAATTTCAAAAAATTTAATTTATCTGGAAAATATTTCTGAAAATTTAAAGAAACAGAAATCCTTAGCAAGTAATTAAAGTTTTTATAGTCAAAACTGGCATTTAATAGTATTATACATATTTTGAAGTATTTCAGTTACAAGATGAATAAAGCGTTAACAAAATGTGCACTGAAAAATAACAATAGCAATTGGCATGATATTATTTGTACCAATGATAAATACTGTGAGAACTTTTTTTTATTTTTAAAAAAATTATGATACAAAACTAAAAGCATATAAACAACAATAAAAAAAATAATACTTTCGTTTACATTTCACCAAAAAAATATTTCAATAATAACTGTCTCTAGAATTTTTTAATGATAACTGTATTTACTTTAAACTATTCAAATATATTTTACTCTTTATGCTTATGCATCTAAAAATTATTAATTGTCAAATTTTGTACATTTTTTATATATTTCTTTAATCATTTTTCAGAAATCCTCTCGGGTAATTAAATTAATGCAGTACAATCTTTGTCGCTTGAAAATATTTTTTTCACACATGTTTATATCTATTTTCGATAGGAAGAGGCTAGGAAATTATAGTTTTTACCCATTTTTCCTTTACTCATTATTTTGTTTGTTGAAAAAACACAGTAATTAGCGTGATTGAGATAATTTAATAAAAAAACAAAATCCGCAAAAACTGTGTTTTCTAGAATTCCCTTGGTCGAAGAGTGCACGTATATCTTAATTATTTGAATTGGTCATTTTTAATGTACCGATACTGTGAATTAATTACATACTGAATTATTTAGAAATGGCAAGAACCAAAGATGTTATTCATTTTATTACGTACAGCTAAGTTATTAATATTTCAGGAAATCAATGAAGATTAGTAATATTTATAATTAATGAATTGCATTTTATTTTATTTGTGTTTTTTATTGTAATATATATTTAATATCATATGCAATGTTATTTTCTTCTAAAAAATATTGTAAATTTTCAAATTTTTAAGAAAAAAATAAAATTATTGATTTGTTAAAATGTTAAATGTAACTATTGAGACTCCCATTGTTATTTAACTATTCCAAAGTAAAGTAAAATAATTTTCGGGAACAAAAAAACCGTACAAAAATTGTTATTGAATAACTAATTAACATTAAGTAATAAAATTAATTATAAATAACAAATAATTAAATTTTACGTAGTATATATATAGGATTAAAACCAATCAAAAAATCAAGAGCTATGGAGGTCCGAACCTGACAAACCCCCCTTGTATGCACTACTGTGCAGTACTTATACATTTATAAGTGTTTTATATCAGTGTAAATGTGTATTTTATTTTTTATTATAACAAAATGAATTTTATTTGTTTACTTTCAGTAAAATTACTTTTTTAATAAGCATTTGTTTTCGAACTTTCAAAGTGCACGCGCTCTTTTCGTAAATCTATCACATCCCCGTAGTAAGGCGTGTCCTAGAGTTCGACAAACGCTGGATTAAATAAATAAAAACAAACTAAATACATGAGTTAACTTCAGTAACATATATCGTTAAAATGGATTGGAATATCATTATATATATTAGTGATAACTTGTATTTAAATTCTTAAGAGCAATGGTATGAAAAAGACACATGTATAACTTAAGCCATAAGAAGTTTGAAAGCGTGTAATTTCACAGATCTAGTAAAAATAATTTGCATAGGCTTTTATTTTTATAAGATGACATTTAATTTAACAACCTTTATGAAGGAATTTTCTTACCTCCCCAAACCTTCAATAAAACTTAGAAACATATTTCCACCGTTATTTTAAGCTCATTGGAGTCATACCATTTTCGAAAGCTCAAAAGATCAATCAAGTACATTTTACAATTTTTTAGAATTTGATAAAATCCCATTCCATTGTTTCAAATGCCTCAGTTGGCTCATGGATAGGCAATGCCGTTGCACAGTTGAAGATATTGCTACCATTAATCTAGCTGAAGCGATCATGGGGATGACACTTGCGACGAATATTAAAATAAATCCCATTGGTCATCGAGAGGACATAGATTGCAGTGCTCAGAGAATACGCCTATTTCTCGTCTCACTCTCAAAAGCATTATTGAAGTAAGTTATGTGGCACCTCCGAGACGAGACTGAAGATGCATTTGTCTTCACTTTGTGACACTTATGATTAGTTACAGGATTCAGCATTCTTCTAGCAGTCATTTAGTTAAAAGTATATATTCCCTTAAAATAAAAATGAAAGTAGTTATTTTCACTTTTATTTTAAAGCAATACATATTTGCTTTTTTAGAATCTAAGTTAGTGATGTTTATTTTTTGTTTTTAGTGATGCTATTTTCTTTTCCTTCTTTTTAATTTATATTTAAGGATACTTATGAGTGAAACTTCTTGAAAATATGATAAATACTTCCTGTGCAGTTCAGAGTATATTTATTCTATAAAAAAAATTCAAAAAATTCTATATCTTCTATGAAGTTTCTCCCTTTAAAGAATTTTTTTTAGTTGTAAATAATTTATTTCAAATATACATTTGCATATTTTTTTGAAAAAATATTCTACAATAACACTTGAGAACTGTTAAGTTTTTAATATGAATTTACAAGTAATACAAAAAAAAATAAAGTCAATTCCAACTTAGTTCAACCAAGAAAAATTTTATTTTAGTCACTTTCTATTAAATAATTACAATTAACATACATATGTATATGCATATGACAGAATCACAATATTAAGGGGCAAGATAGAAAGCTATTTTTCTGTAATTTTATCTTTAACTTTTTATATAGGGTGTTGGCATATTATTTTCGTTCATTACTGTGTATTCATTAATTAAAATTAATTATTCCAATAAAATAGTATAGTGAAAAGGAATCACATCCTCATAAGTTAGGCCAACCCAAATGAGATTTGAACCCACGACCTTTGTATTAGAAGTCTTACGCGCTATCCATTGCGCTGCTTTTTTTTATATATAGTGTTGGACTCTTATTTTTGTTTGTTACCAATAATTTATTAATTATTGAATTAATATTTGAAGAAACTGTATTAACATCAAGTGACATCTATTACATGTTTAAAAAGAGCATTTAAAACTTGAGTGGATGAATAAAAAGTATTTTATTAATGACTGAGAATTTGAACGATATATATATTTAAATATATAAAAACAATCACAATTATCAATTGAAATATATATATATATATATATATATATATATATATATATATATATATATATATATATAAAAACAATCACAATTATCAATTGTGATTGTTTATATATATATATATGAAATATTTTTATAATATTTCTGTAGATTGGTAATGATAACTATAATGTCGGGGCGTGTGGATGGTACTGTAACGAACGCAAGTATAGGGCGTGGCCATTGGAAGTGATTTCTTAATATTGGATCCATTTTTAATTATTCTTGATGTTGCTTACTGATGTGATTGACGAGACAGTTTTGTGATTAATTAAATCCGTTTTATTCCACATCTTGAAACACATAAGCATATTAAACATAAAGCATTGAATAGACGACACAATATAGAACAAAGAAACTACGATGCTCTAAAGGAGATTACATGGTTAAGGACAAATACATAAGAGAGAAGAGGTGGGATATATATATATAATGAAGATAATATTTTTTGGATAATCTTGATAATATCTTTTGGAACATGGAACGCGGAGCGTTCCTCCGTCCCATCACAAAACGGTGAATGTAGCCTGATAACGATGAGAGACCTGGATGGTGAGCACGAAGCTTCCTGATTGGCTGGCTGGAGAGTTGTAGTAATCGATTTGGTGGCAGGGAGTAGGAAGGGGGATAAACCTTTGGAGATTTTCGTGCGATGTGGAGTGGAGAAGAATCAATGCGGTTGGTCGAAGGAACTGAGTGAGTCACCTCTCGATTGGCTGTACCGGAGTTGTTAAGAAGAGGGTGGGCGTGCCTGATGGGGAGCAGAAAGAGTTAAAGTAAATGAGAAAAACAAAAATTTAAAATTTAGCAGTTCGTTCATCAAAAGATGAATAAGGTAGAAAAATTAAGGTGGATTATAAGAGTCTAGGAGTATTCTCCTAGTCCTCTTATAGCTATCATGATGAATATAGTTGCCTAGGTTAATTAAATTAGCGTTATTGATATTTGGAATGCTAGCAAAGAATTTCTTTGCTAGCAGTTGGATATAGTTTTTAAATTGAAGTAGCTTAAGAGCTTTATAAATATTAGAATTTTTAGTATATCTATTTGCCTTTGTAATAGTTCTAATTACTGAGTTTTGAGCGGTTTCTAAAATGTTAACACTAGACTTTGCTGCATATCCCCATACAGAACTGCCGTAACTGATAATGGGCCGCAAAACGGCTGTGTAGAGAAGCACTTTGTTATACATATCCATTTCGGAATTCCGGCAAATTAGGGGGTAAAATTATCTTAAAGCGTTCCGGAATTTGTCACGCGAGTGTAAGATGTGATGTTTCTAAGTGAGATTTTTATCAAGTACGATACCTAAGTATTTTGTAGTCCGAGACCATTGTAGTGGTGTGTAATAGAACGTTGGTGGTGTTACTGGTTTAATTCTTTTGGTAAAGATCACTGCTTCTATTTTGTCTACGTTTATTTTTATTTTCCACTGATTGAAATAATTTCTAGGAGAGCCAGGTGTTTGTTAAGTGCAGATGTAATTGTTTTTGGATTTTTTAATGTCGCGAGAATTGCGAGAATCATCCGCGTACAAGTTGAGCATTGTTTGTGTGGTGTGAGGGAATGTCATATAAGATATATATTAAATAGTACAGGGCCCAATAAAGAACCTAGGTTACATCAATGTTGACGTTGCGGGGAAGTGAGAGTGTGTTGTTGACTCTGACTTTGAAGGTCCTGTTGACTAGATAGGAATTGATAATGTGAATGAGAGGGGGAGAAAAATGATTAGTAATTAGTTTGTAGATGAGTCCGCTGATCCAGACCCGATCAAAAGCCTTTGAAACGGGACTCCCTGGAGATCTCACTTTTTTACCAAGCGGGAGATCACATTATTTGGGAGGGTTGGATGGATGTAGTTCCAGAAGTCACCGTTAGGCGGGTAACTAACTAAAAAAATACACAGTTGTCCTGAAGGACTAGACCATAGTTAAATCAAAAGCTATTCAAGATTGAATTATTGGGAATTATTTCATATAATTATACACACGCACATTTATTTATTTATATATATATATATATATATATATATTAGTGGAGAGTGTGAACTAGTTGTACGAATTGAAACGCGTTAAAGAAAATGATAAACAGGCATATTTCATTACATTGATCATGCCTAAACCATTTTGAAATCATACATCATACAAATATATTATTTTCAGATTAATCTTAATCATTATCACTTGTTAAACCTTTGAACTCTGATATTTAATAAAATAAAGGTTTTAATTTGTGTTAAAGTTTTGAGAGAATAAGTCTATTACTTCCCATTCCCTACCGATAACTAACCTTGTTTATATAATTTAATTCTAGTTTATTTCAGTTCATAACTACGTGGATTTATTATTAGATTGAAGCATCCAATGTATGAGTCGAATTTCTCTCAAAGTTGTTATCACATACATTTGATCGATTATTTATGTATGTAGCGTACAGCTAGCTGTGAAGAGCGAATAACCAAGGGAATCCACTATATGACAACGAAAGTGCTAATGGTGTTGAACTATTTTTTTTGTTACTATTTATTAATTAAATAAAATTTAATTATTCTAAATAAATAGTATAGTAAAAAGGAAAAAAATAGGCCATCCCAAGTGGGATTCGAACACATGACCTTCGGATTATAAGTCCAACGCGCTATCCATTGTGTTACAGGGACTCAACGAATGATTTTCCTTTCTATATATACTGTTGCACTATTTTAATTTCGTTTATTACTATTTATTCATTTTTTAATTTAATTAATGAATTAATGATTGAAAAAACTGTATTAACATCAAGTGCCATCCACTAAAAATTTAAAAATATGTATTTGAACTTGAATAGATGTGAATAGAAAGTATTCTATTAACGATTGAAAATTTGAATTATATATAATATATATATATATAATATATATATATAATATATATATATAATATATATATTATATATATATAATATATATGTATATATATATATATATAATATATATGTATATATATAATATATATATATTATATATATATATATATGTGTGTGTGTGTTATGTATTGTAGTAGCGTTGGCCGGTGTTGGTCTGTTGTCATATCTGGTTTATTGAAAATATCTTCAGAATATAACTTTCATCCTTTATTATGAAGCACACATCAATAGATTGAAGCACAATTGCAGTACATTTTGACATTGAATAGAAAACTTTCAACGATTACCAAGCAAATCAGGCAACGACAAGCAGCAACGGCATGTTGGAGGTCACAACACAAAGAGCTGCAGTTATTTACATTCTTACATGATGAAGGCAAGCAGAGAAAAAGAGGAGATAGAGGGATTTCCAGAGACATCGGTTTTTATACCGGACGGAGAACACTGCATGACATTTTTGTAATAAGAGCTCAGATTGGCTACAATGGGTGGGAAAGGGATTTATGATGTAATAATATTAGTCGATTACAATTAAGGTCAGGATGTTAGTTTTGAGCTAAATAATTAAAAGATTATTTAAATATTATTAAAAGAGTTAAAAAGTATGCTAGGGAGAATTTTATATATATATATACACTGCTGGACAATTGCTAAGGACAGGTAACACTATCATCCATAGCAACCACGAAATGAAAGGAAGCAAAATGTGGAAAATTAGAATAAGTGCGGGATATTAGTAAGAAGTATGAGTATGCAATTTTTTTTCCACGTCTGTTCATCACGTGATAGCGTTCGTAAGAGCTTTAAAGGTTTTGACGCGTATGGAGAGTTGTTGTTTCAAGTCAAAGTTTTACAGGAAAGATTTAATAGACGAACTTAAAATTTTTGGCATGTCTTCCCGACATCACATAGATGATTTTATACGTGGCCGAATTATTGGAAAGGTCGAAGAAGGGCGAAAAATAACAGATGTTGCCAGGGAGTTCAACATCATTCACAGCGTTGTTTCACGGCTGTGGAAGTCATTTAAAACTACTGGAATGTGTACTAGACGGCACGGGGAGGTCGTGTTAGCAGTACGACGCCTGCAGAAGACAGATATATCGTCCTATCAGCAAACCGGAACAGGCGCACCACAGCTCAGCAGGTGGCATATCAGTTTCTTGCTACCTCGGGAAAGCAGATCTCCCGAAAAACTGTTGCCAGACGTTTGAGGGGAGGAGGACTATACGTACAGACCTGTTGTGTGTGTCCCATTGACCAGAGAGCACCGTACTGCCCGTTTGCAATGGTGTCGTGAGCATCACAATTGGACTATACAGGACTGGGCATGCGTACTATTCTCAGATGAGAGTAGGTTCAGTCTGTTATCGGATTGTAGACGCCAACTGATCTGGCGCGAGAGTGGTACTGCTTATCGTCCAGAAAATATCCAGGAAAAGGACCGATATCCGACATGCAGTATCATGGTGTGGGCCGTCATCATGATCAATGGCCGCACGCGCCTACATGTGGTTGCGAATGGGACTATGACGGGCCAACGATACATTAATGAAGTTCAACTTTATCATGTTCGTCTTTTCCGTGGTGCTGTCGGTGATAAATTTGTTTTTATGGACGACAACGCAACATGTCATCGAACACTCGCTGTTCAGGATTGTCTAGACAGCGAAGGTATTCAACGTCTCGTATGGCCAGCGCGTTCTCCAGATCTAAACCCGATTGAAAATGTGTGGGATGCATTGGGGAGGCAATTTGCTGGTCGAAACTATCCTCCGACAAACAAGAACACCCTCATCCGTGCACTCACAGAGGAATGGTATAAATTGCCTCAACAGCTGCTGGATAATGTTGTGCAAAGTATGGTACGACGTGTGGAATGTTGCATCACACTCCATGGTGGACATATCCCGTACTGATAGTTTTCTTTAAGGTGCCTGCTGACTTTTAGATGCATCGTTCCATTTCTCCATACGCAGATCAAATGAACATTTTTTTTCTTTCAGATGTTTCACAGCTTTTGTACTTTCCAGAACAATAAATATTCTTTATTCTAATGTCTGAACAGTGTGGCAACTATATTTTATCCTACTAGGCCTCATGTCTCGCTTAATGTTATGCTATATACCATTTTGTGATCCGTCCTTAGCAATTGTCCAGCAGTGTGTATATATATATTGGAGAGCGAACTAATAGTAGGAATTGAAAATAAATTGTATACAAGTTTATTCAATTAAAGTAAAACTATTTAAATTAACAGGCACTCTTTAAATCCAATACACACACACAAATGTATATGAGAGTGGGGTTTTTTTTCAACACTCACATATCCCGTATATTTAACAAAATATGACTTCTACAGATATTTCAAGTTTTTTCTAATTCTATTGAAGCCACCTGGTAAATAAATCTGTTCAAAAATCTAGACCAAACAAGCCTGAAGCATCTGTAGTATAATGACGTCGGATCGAATCGAAATTCTTAATATTTCGATTTTCTTTGCAGGACCTCAAGGAATATTTCTAATTTTGGCACCTGCTAACTGAGTTGAATCAGGAGAAAAAATACATTTACACAAAATGAAGGATTTTCTTAAATTATTACACATTTTTTAATTTTCAATTTATAAGGTAGAAGATTTAAGTCAAAAAAATATATTAAGATTTGTATGGTTTGAATTGATAGCAATGCTATTTCTTAAAATAAAAGTACAGTTTCAAAGGGTATAGAATGTATCAAATAATTGTATAAATTAGAAAAGTTGAAATTGGCATAATGCGAAAATTGAAAATTTAAGGAAAAAAAAGTGACAAAAACGGTCATTTCAATGTCATTCAATGAGTATAGTTTTTTGCACTTCTTTTAATGAAACAATTCTCTTAATAAATGTATTTTAATTCATATATTAAATTATTACTGTTAAAACTGAAATATGCTCTAAATTGAAATCCTTATAAAAGGGATTAAAGTGAACATTAGGATGACATGTTACTTAAGAAAGATAAATTACTGGAAAAGAGTAATACTTAATTTAAAAAAGAAGAATAATGATAAAACATTTAAGGTGTGTTAAAAATCACAGAAGAAATATTGTTTTGCATTAAAGGTCTACAAAATCTCGTAGAATTTGACACTACCAATAATTTATATTACTATTACTATTCTAATTTATAATATGTAAAAATCCCTATGGACATTTTCAGAGATTTTTAATTCGAAGCTTTTCCACCTTTAATGAAATCATACTGTCGCAAAGCATAAGACAAATTTCCGTTTTTGTACTCTAACATTAATTTTTATTTATTAAATTGTATAATTCAAATACAGTCTTTTCATGAGGAATTGTGTTTGTGAGTATGAAATAGTTCCCGACTTTGTGATGTTAAATTTTGTATGAGGTTTAAACAGACTACAGCAATTACTTAAATTAATCATTCATTTCTTGAAAAGTTTGGCAGAGAGATTTTTAAATTAACTCTTAAATATCTTAATATAAGATTACTAAATCTAGTTAGTTTTGCTTCAAATGGATTGATTAATTGAATATTAACGTCGCACTGTTCAGCTACACGAGAGCTTTTGGCGACGGACCACGTAATTTTGAACCATGGTCAAGTGACGTGGACGAGACCTGAGCTGGCACCCCCTCTCCTAACTTCCACACCAACGGGAGGACATTTCAGCTCTTGACAGATTTAACGTGCATCGTTGCCCTACACGTTTGCTTAAAATGGAAGTCCCAGCTTAAAAAATGGAAGAACTAAAACGCGTATTTCAGGCATGTTTTAGTGTATTATTTTTGAGAAGTCAGAAACGCACTGAAATCATACAAAAAATTGGTTTACGCATATGGGAACGAAGACTTAAAAGAAAGACAGTGTTAAAATTGGTTTACTAAATTTATTTCTGGGGAATTTCCACTCAAAATTTCGCAAATCTCCGGCCACCCAGTTCAAATTGATTAGAGTCATATCAAGACAATTATCCAATCAAGTCGTCGTAGTACATGGTCATGAGATTGCAAATAATTTTAGTGTTCCATATTTGTACTGAAAAAATATAGAAAATATCTTGTCTCTATATGTTAAGAAACTCGTTTTATATAGATTCTCGTCAATTTAAGAATTTGACGTAATGCTGTGATTTACTTATGAAATGTAGCAGAAAATCCATTTCTGAAACAACTTATTACTGGCCACGAAAATTGGAACGTTTATGACAACGTTAATCGAAAAGATAGCAGATGACGCAGGATTAGCCACGCCAGGCGACATCAAAAGTTAAGATAAAATTATGCCTCCGGTTTGGTGGGACATAAGGAAACTTTGCATTTTGAACTTCTACCAATAAACCAATTGTTAATTCAAACGTCTGCATTCAACATATCACTTAACTGAGCGATGTTGTTATAAACCGGGAATAATTGACAAATCGTAGGGATGTTGCATTCTAACAAGATAAAACAAAATCCCATATACCTTCGGCCTCTCGTTGAAAATTCTAGGATGAGATGTGTTGTCATATCCACCATAAAGTCCTGACAGTAGACCTCTAGGTTATCCTTTATTTAGTTCTATGCAAACAAATTAAACGGTAAAGCTCTTTTTTTATGTTGATTGCATAAAAGAGGGTAAAAAAGGTCACCCAGAGAAATGGACGCCTAACTTCATAAAGTTATATTGTCATCTAAAAGGATTTGTATGGTTCCTATCATTTAAAATCGGTAATCACTTAGTTGCCTATTACATGCGTATATATATCATGATTTTAAGTTTTTTAAAAGTTTGGTTTGTCTTGCAATGATCGATTAAAAATAACCTTGCTGTAATTTTGTAAATAATGTAAATAATTTTTTAAAAAATAGTTTTAGAGATCAAATTTTCTTTTATGCATTGGGAAATAAATGAACCAAAATATAAAAAGGGAACATTTGCTTTCAATGCATCGAGTTAACAATTATTTTCTATGAACAAATAAATAACGTACGTCACAAATATCGATTACTTACTGAAAATTATAGCATGTTATAGGATATTAAATGCATCCTTCTGGTGCAATTTCTGTAGCTAACATAAATGAATTTTTAGGCTGGGATGAGTTTAAAATACTGATTAATCCAACACAATTAAATATGCAATTTAACCACAGTCTCCTCTTATAATTAAGAGAAAAGACAATATATACGTTTGCAAGAAATCCAAACACATAGCAAGAAGTTAGCTAAGCTTTTATGAATGTATTCCCATAAAGACCCGCCGTGTAATAGATGGAAATCTGTAAAAAGACAATTGGTGTACGTTAGTGCAATTAAATCCCATGTGATGATATAACGTAAATTAGTCACTTAACTTGATGTTACAATTTTTTAGCTGTAACTTTTCTTTAAAGAGACGTAAAAGATTATTTTTTTAGTAACAAGATCTTTTATGGTGCTACTTCTTTTACATTATATGCTTTAGAAAGTAAATTTCAACAAGCATGTTTCTTGTATATTGGTTTCGTTGCTACTTTATTTTCTTTGGCTAGCAAAAATATATACGTAATAACTATTTCTTGTAAGTCTTTTTTAAAAATGATGTCATTATACTTAGTAATAAATAAAACGAATATTACTTTGATTCTTAAATTTTAAAGAATTGATGGGTTATTAATTACCTGTATATATAACGTTAAATTTCCGCAATCCTTAAATTACAAGAATAAGATATCTTAACACGATTTTTTTTATCTTTACAAGAAAAATTGACTTTTGCTTAAAACTAACTATTGCTTATATTCTATATAAATCACAAATGTTGAATGAGTTAACAATAAAACTGTAAAAGCTTTTCCAGAGATATACCTCATTTGATATAGCTTATGAGATTCAATGTTCCTGCAAGTGCCTATACCGAAATTCACGACATTTAATCATAACATTAAATATAATATTATGGTAAACAATCCAGTAATGATCAGACTTGTAGAAAACATATCTTTGAATTTTTGAGTTCAGTCAAAATTCATTGGGAAGTATCAAAATGTTTAGATTAAGATTATTAATTTATTGCAATTCATTAGTGCCAATTTCTAAAGATTTAATTGGTGATTCCAGTGTTAAGGTATCCGACTATGTACGGAACCGTGATTTTGAAAAAGTATATAAATGGATAATATTTATGATATTTATTGTCACATAGATTAGAAAATGTATGTAAAATTGTTTTAAGAAAAGTATTACAAAAAAAATTATTAAATACAATATTTTGACAAAAAATAAACATAGAATTACCCATTTTCAAAATATCCTCCTTTTGTGAAAAATGCTTCTATTATAATAATATTTTGCCTGTATATAGCTCAGACCTCTGTAACTTAGAAGTGGGTTTATCCATGTTTTACGACAATAGAGGGGAGAAATTTTAAGAAAACACCGCGATAGTTATTTCAGTTGGTTGTAACTCTGAAAATAATGTGAATTTTTCAAAAGTCGTAGTAGAGTCTATGTAAAGAGCTCTAAGTTTTATACAGGCAAAATATTATTATAATAGAAGTATTTTTCACAAAAGGAGAACATTTTGAAAAAAAAGGTTATTCGAAGATAACTTTTTGCAGAAATATTGTATTTAAATAATTTTTACTGTCAAAATGCCCTTAAAACAATTTTATATATGTAATCTAATCTAAGTGACACTAAATATCATGAAAATTATCCATTTATGTGCTTTTTTAAAGTCACGGTTCCGAACGTAGTCGGATACCTTAAAGCTAATTCCAATATTAATAGAAAGAAATCTATATGGATGAATAAATTCATATAGATTGTTTATTTAGCATTAAATTAAACATTAATTGTATCATTTTAATCAATCAATAAGTTAGTTAAATTTTCCTTTTAATCAATTCTTAAATTAATTATTTTTTATCATTAAATGATAATATAAATGTTGAAGATGAAATATATCATTGTGATATAAAAATATTATTTCAGATATTTTTAATGACTAATATTCCATAAAATCTGTATTAGGTATAACAAAAATACTTATTTTTATTTATTTTTCCATTTATTTATAGTTATTTTAATTATTCAGCAGTTTCCGTCGAGCGATGACTTCTCCTTTCCTGTTTCTTTAAAATAACTCCCTAAAAAGTCTTTAAAAGATTTGTTTTCAGTTTTTCTTTTCA
Organism: Trichonephila clavipes; assembly: GCA_019973935.1. NCBI lineage: Eukaryota > Metazoa > Arthropoda > Arachnida > Araneae > Nephilidae > Trichonephila > Trichonephila clavipes. The sequence goes on along the minus strand of BMAU01020727.1, from coordinate 334,651 downwards.
AAGTTATTAAACATAGCTTCCGGCAGAGAGTGAAAAGGATGTCTCGTTTCAATATTTTCTTTGGAATTCCCAAAAGAAGTTTTTTTTTCAATTAAAAAAGTTGTGCAATTTAAACACATTTTCTTTTTTATATATTTTTATCTAGTCGCATTTTTTTTCGCATTAAATCACGCTTACTTAGGTATTGGAGCTTAATTAGGCATTTCAATTATTGATTTTTTAATTTAAAAAAGTACGCATTGTATATGTTCCCAATTTCCGTTTAAAATTATAATTTTATTTTATGTTTTTTTTTGGTGGGGGGGGGAGTAAATCGTAATGAAAAATGTTATTTTAAAGTTATGTTTATATTTTGTTTATTTTAAAGTGTAAATATTATTTATTTCCATTTAACGTTTATTCTTTTCTTTAAACAGTTTTTCGCATGAAATGTCACTTTTCTTTATCTTTTCAATTTTTATATTATCCTTTTCTAATAGCATCTTGATCACATCAGTTGCTTTGAGTTATGACTTTTAGAAATACACAGTTTCCAAAAATATGGGCAAAGCTGAACAAGTAGCACTTTAAAGGCAGATTTGATAGGTCTTAGGTCTTGTATATATATATATATATATATATATATATATATATATATATATATATATATATATATATATATATATATATATATATATATATATAATTGAAATAAATAACCGATCTAGAAAAGTAATCAAGAGATAACTATACTAAAGTACGGTAGATCATGGGAACATACGCAATATGGCCGCTGGACAAATACTAGAAAGGTACAAAGCAACTGCTGGAGTCAATCAGCATTTCTGTGGAAGCTATTACATGGTGTATATCAGGTTGATAGCGTCAAGTTGTAATATGCTCAACTAGCGGTCCTGTACATGACACCTAGATACTCTTATCCAAAGTAGTGTCATTGGGAAGCTGAAGGAAAGCAGATATTAAACTATAGAGAGAGCGGAGTTCGTTATCGCACATAGAATCATCTCATGAGATTAAACAGCATTTCACACACACACACATGCGGCATGAATTAATCTCAGTAATGGCACAAATGTTCATTAGCAGTCGTGCAGTGATTAGTGACTGTGAAGATCTATTGGAGAGGGAATATAATCAGCGCATGGATTGGTTAGCATGGTAGTCTTATCTAAATCCGGTGTGACAAATTCACGCCAGTCAGATGATAAATGCAATCACGTGTCCTCCATTGAATTCAAAACTAACGTTAGACTTGCACTTGTTGTTCTACTTGTAAAATTTCGAATTTGATGCTGCGTAAAGATGCTCCAAGTATTAAGATTCTTCAAAATATAAAATGAATTCTTATATTATACGTATATATTTAATCAAGTGTAGTTTGCTTACCTATGTGCATCATTGCTGTTGACAAATTTCTATGCTTAAAAGATAGTTTCTACAAAAAGCAAAAGTTGGCAACAGCGAAATGAATGAACTGATTGGCTGGAAACACGATATTGTAATCATAATGTGACTGAATTTTGCCTATTAACCTTTTTGCGACGATGGAAATGGACGGATAAACGAAAATTGTTTTAGAGATGAGTGTGTCGTATGAATCCTTCCAAAATGTCGCATGCAGCCGGGTGATGCACTGGTGAATCACACTTCGTATTGGTTCTACAGATTTGGTTGTTCCCCATGGAAAAAGTGCATTGAATGGCCTTTCGTCCAATAAAAGGTTTTGATACTGGTACATATGACACACCCGTCGCAAAAGGTAAAGCACATGTAGGACGTCATAGAGAGACGAAACAGGGATGACGATCTAGTATCAATCCAAAAATCAATTTCTCGGTCAGAAAATATTCATGGTTTTTGGTGTTTGGGTTACCTTACTACAATCAGCACCGTGGGAGGGCCCAGGGTTCTAGAGAGCCGAAAGCCTGACTGCCGCTAAGTACCTAACTCTTTAAAAAATCCAACCTGGGGGCCCAAACCCTGACTATGCAGGGAACCCAAATGTGTTCCCTATGACTACAATGATTATGGTAATATTTGATAATTCAGGCTAAGCATTAAGTTTTCGATTGTATTAAAAATTGATATTCCTCCCATCGTGATTTGAAAAAGTCAGGATTTAAGTTTCTAAAATTGAAGTATATTTGTCTTTTACGCCTTCCCTATCCCATCCTTGAAGTTTGGTTTTCGTGTAATTTATTCTTAGCGGTTCTCAGAACAAAATAAACGTGCTTGCCCAGTTTTAAATCTGTAGGTCTTTTAGTTCAAAAACAAATTTATTTCTATTATGCCCCGTAAACCCTTCCCCTTGGGAGTTTTCCACAAAATCCGATATAAGCGGATCTCTACACAAACGAAAGAAACATGTGTCAAATTTCCAGCGTGTATGTATGTATTTATGCAATAATTACCTTTAATTTTTACAACTTTTAATTTGTAATGATTTTTATTTATCCGTTAGGAATCTCACGTAAATAATTATAAGCTACCCACCTAATAATCGTAAACTGTATCGCTTAAAAATTAACAGCTCGGCATTTTTAAAGTAAGCTTACATAAGTTTCCATCGCGCGCGCGTATACTATATCTTTCCACACAACAAAAATCTCTGTCCATGGAAATCACGTAAATTCCAAGACTTCCGATTAAAACTTTTTTTCCCCACTTTCTAGTTTTTGAAGTTTATTTCTAATGGCACGTAAGGGAGAAATTTTCGTTACGCGTTACCAGTTACGGTTAGCGATGGACCTAAGGTAGAAATGAATGATGTTCCGAATTTTCTCCCCGTTTTAAAAAAACGCCATCTAACTCATACTATCTACCTCACACAAAAAATAATTACAGAATCGGAAAGATCATTTTTTTCGCCACGATATGGTATATTTCTTTAAACAAAATAATGATATTTTCTATTTTTTACGATTGTTTTTTAAAATGAGTCAAAATTTATACGCTTTTATAAAAATGGTTTCTAAATCATTCCCTTTAAGTTTCCTTTCGAGTTATGAATCGATATTTTATTCTCTTTTAGAATCAGTCATAAAAAAAAATGACGAAATCCTTTTTTTTGCGATTTTTCAAAAAATATTCAAAATTTTAATTAAATATTTAATAACTTCATTATTTATAAAAACAATCAAACGAAGTTTGTTCCCATATGTAGAATAGTATTATCCATAATCTGTTCAAAGATTGAGAAAATAGATTAAAAATTACGGCTTTTAAAAAAATTTTTGTGTTTTTCGTCTATTAGCCCTGAGCTAGCACCCACCCCCCTCTCCTCATTCAACAGCAGCTTTAACAAGCCTTTCCTCTTTTAGATTTGCGATAATACTACTTTGTTTTGTTTTTACGTTACCTAGAAGTCAAATTATAATCAATTTTATGAATTTAAAAAAAATCGGAAGTGAGTCTTTAATCTAGCCGAAGTAGGCATTTTAATTGTTCAGTTTTAAAATTCTTTTAAGGAAATAATACAAGCAATCTATTGTTTTAAAATTTAGTTGTAGAACAACATTGCTTTCTATGGTTTGGCAATAAAAGATTGTGTTTACTAAATTTTCAATCGAATGGAATTTGTAAATTAAGTTTAAGAAGTGAGGTTTTAAATTATATATATGCTTTGATATAATTAATTTGATTGTTGTGAAAGTGTTATATAGTGCTTCATTAATGTGTATTTTAAGACTACAGTGGGCAGTAAAATTTTTTACAAACATGCCCAAATTTTTACTGGCTCTATGTACGACCAAATACGAGAGCAGGAGGAGTTGCAATACATCAAAATTCTAGCGACGCTGTTAACGTTATAACTCCATCCCTGGAATGTTCTGTCAGTCAATCCGACATTTATGATGACGTACAATCTTTAGTGGGGGATTTCTGCTTGGCTGAATGCGTAATAGATAATGGACAAAAAATTATAATTGTAGCAGTATATATTACTCCGAACAAAAAGGTGAACGGCATTATCGAGTTCCTTCATCGATCATTATTATCATACACATCAAGAGGTTCTGCTTTACTTAATAAAAATTATGATTTAATACCTATGATTTTAAGTGGAGATTTTAATGTCAATTTTGCTTTAGACAAATCTCTACAATTGATTGAATTTTAAAAGACAATTTCACCTTATCTCTACAAAACCACATAATAATATCAACGACAAAATCAAATACTGTGATTGATGCAGTCTTTTCGAGATACTTAAGGGGACTTGGCACCCTTTGAGCAAACTTCTTTATTTACGTATTTAAAAATTATATTTTAGCATTTTATACAATGTTTCTATTCAAGAAAATGATACCAGATGAAAATTTTCATATATTATTTACACAATTTTAAAAATTTTAATTTTTTGAAGAAAATAGGGAAAATTTTAAAATCCTACTCCTTTTGTAAAAATTAATTTTTTGACCTGAAATTTTTTATAATACTCTTATGGATGATCTAAACTTTAGGGATCGATTTTAGAATAACTTCATTCGTTTTCGAGAAAAAAAATAAAATGTTGATATACAGGCTAAAAATCAACGAAAAAGCCAACATGTCTTACATTTTATTTTTTTAAAAAAAAAAGTATTCAGTTTATAGCAAAACGGATCGATAATTTTATTACATGCTTTATTTTCAACACGCAAGAAAAAATGAAAGTGATTGGTAAATAATTGTCGAAGGAGTAGCATTTTGAATGCACTAAGGTTTCGAAAAACACAAACTGAGAAAAACAGGTTTAAAGTTTATAATTCTGAAAAAATTATTATTATAAGCTTAATTAAACTTAAAATACCACTTTAAGATATTAGATATACGTTTTTCATTAAAATAATTGCATTTTCATATTTTTTCAACCCACACATTTTTATAAATGATCAACTTTTAGAGAGTACTAATTGCCCATGAAAATTCAAGAAAAACGTTAAAAATTTTTTTTTTCTGTCACGACAGAAATTTTAGCTGTTTTTCTTATTATAATATTAAAGTATTACATTTGTATGAAAAATATATCAGGAAGAAGAACTGAAATTATAAAATTATTAATATAAAATGCCTTAATTTAAAAATTTTACATGCACACATTTCACAAGGAAGAAAAATTACATTATTGTATTGCCTCGGAAATATTCTGCTTTTAATACTACACATTCTTTTTTATAGTTATTATTTCTATTTCTAAAATAGATCTTTTTTATCATAACGCATTTTTTAGTTTTTTTTTCTAAAAAGGGTGTGTGGCTGAATTGCCTAATTTGTTTTCAAATGAAGTTTTAGTCAACTTCTAACTTTCCGACATGCACAAGTGATATATCAATCGAAAGATAATAATGCAAAGAATAAGATTAAATGAAAATAAAAAAAACGATAGGTTTGTGATTTTTAGGGTACCAAGTCCCCTTAAGCGATATTGAGTGCAAAACCTACATTTCTTACTTTAGTTACCACAAGCCTTTGATAACAAAAGTATGTACTGAAGCACCCATAAGCATAATGGAAATAGACTAATAATGATGATACTTTTCTCAAAATACATACTACAATAAATTTTTTTTTAGTATTATGTATTGAAAATGAAAATTTTGTTTATACTTATACCTTTTCCATCCTAATTATTTTTTAAATAGTTTGAAATAATAATGATAATAATAAATTTGTTAATTATATGTATAAGATTACTTCAAAAAATAAAACTTTATTATACAATTCAATACATGTAAGCCAAAGAAGTTAACTTCTAACGCGTGTTCACACTGATACGCGCTTTCTTTTTTTATATGTGTACGTGAGACTGTAAATAAATGTTCAATGCTACTTAAGACGATGTTATTTTAAACAAAACGATTCATCATTACAACAACTTTTACAACCACAAACTTGCTAATAGGAATAAGTAAATGTAAAAAATATCAATCGCCAACTACTACATTATATATATATATATATATATATATATATATATATATATATATATATATATATATATATATATATATATATATAAACTGCTGTTTGTAAAAAATGCACACAACATCATGAAGAAATCATCAGAATTAAATGAAATTTAATGCACAAACGACTTGTATTAGTACAAATAAATAACGAAATTTTCGAACCAAAAATAATATTAAGTGTCCGAAATCAGTAGTTGGTGTAGCCACCACGCGCTGCAATAAGTGTTGCTATTCGACGTGGCATAATGGTGTTGCATTTTTTACAAACAGCATTGTATATATATATAAATAATAGATTAATCTCCAATGCCAACTGGTGGAATGCTTAAATAATTTAATGTTTCTAAATTTTAGAAATAGAATTCTGTAAAATGGTTCATTTTAACTATATCCAAATCTATATTTATATAAGAATTACTTTTATAAAAGTAATTTTTTTAACTGAACCACGGTTTGTAAATACGATTTTAATTTTTCAAAAATTATTTTCATGGGATTCAAAAACACTCATTTAGTGATGCAAAAAAGGAAAACAAATGATTTAGTCCTGATTACTCCACACCACACAAAAAAATATCGATTTTAGATAAAACATATTTTGCATATGATCGCTTTCAAAACAAAATGCTTTAAACTTATTCCAGTTGACAAAGTTTTGAACACCCAGAATTAAGAGGCGAAAACATACTGAAGAACATAAAAGTTTTAAATAAGATTATTTCTGCTCCACTGACTCATTGTCGATTCATGCTTTTCACGAATATTCATTGTTCGCAGAGAATGAAAAGTACTTTCAACTCCTTCGATTCTTTAATTTGATTTTCCCAGAGAAAGAAAAAGATTCTTGTTCAAGTTATTGGAAAAGACTTCAGTAGAAGTTCTTTGAGGCTCATAAAATAAAAAAGGGAACGAAAATCTGTACAAAGCGTTTGCTTAGACAACAATTCTAAAGAATATTTAATGAAATTAGCCAACCACAATGAGAGATTTTTGCATTTTTGCCGTGAATAAAATAATCGTAAAAACAGGCATCTATAGAATTTTTTAAATTTATCCTAAAGGTGTTTATTAACTCTTATATTTAATCAAACTAAATGCAATCATAATATTCATGTTTTTAAAAACTTGTTTTGCTGAAAGTATTAATGGTGTCAGAAATTCCTACCAATAAAAATGTCTTAATTATTATCCAGAGCTGAATGTACTAAGCACAAGTATTAATATCTTAGAAAATACGAAGCTAATTTCCATATTTGTTTCCTAATTTGATTTCAATTCTTGTAGAGGAGTAGCACTAAGTAGCTGATTGGTAATGTATCGCACTCCCAACGCCACAGGTCCGGGGTTTAAATCCGGGCTGAGCAACATCGACTGAGCCTTTCATCCCTTCGGTGGGTTGATAAATGAGTACTATGGTTTCCTGGAAACTGAACACTGAGGGTATTGCGTCAGACTGACCAATTGACCGAAACATCTACACATGCACTCCAGTGCCTTATTGTCACGTAAACTGAAATAGGTATCGTAGACATTTGCCCTCATGGGCAGTGACGCTACTGAGTTTAGTTCAGTTCAGTTCTAGCCTATCTGGCAACAGGTCGAACAAGAGACGAGATAGAGAAGAGGATCTGGCATCGTGACGAAAAAATAGAATGAACGATGTGTAATCCTCATCGCAATATATTCTTTATTTTAAGAAATGAATTTGAATTCACACATTCTTCAGAATTTAAACATAAATTGCCAGGAAATGACATTAAAAATGACCCATCCGCAATTTTACAATTGATGGATGAATGAATTTTTCGCAATAGTTCTTTTTGTTTTAATTTATTTTTCCACGGATAAAGACATTCTACATTTCCTGTGTCTTATGCTATAATTATGAAGTTACGATTGAATTTGCAGTTTAAAGTATATTTATAACATTAAAAAATAATGAGGGTGCTGTATGGATGAAAATATAAAACCATGTAAAGTTTTTTTCAATATTTCTACAAGTTTGATTTTTCTACAATTAAAGAGATTTTTAATCTTTTTATTTTACTCTTATATGCAATTAAGGGTATTTTTCCGTTAGCCGGGCGCAGGCGAAAACTCCCAAAATAATGTGGACTTTAACCAAATTTCTTACAACCATGAGGGAATGCTCGTTTGGGGTCATGAGCTCTATTCTCTGAATTCATTCAAAACAAAGCCCTTTTTCTTTTTCTTTCTTCCATCTTAACTTTTGTTTTAAAAAATGGTGAAAATTTGGGATTTAGCTTAAACTGAAGACGATACAGTCTCTTTTTTTTCAAGAGAAAGGTATATTGGCAAAGAATGCAACATGCGATCAGAACTATAAAATGACTGTCTTTTTGCGATGGAGGACGTTGGCGGTGCAATCTTTCAACATTAATTAACAACTATTAATTAATATTTGCTTATAGTTGAACGTTTTCCACTATTACTTCGTTGACTATTTTGTCATTCGCTTTGCTTGGCTCTCGTTGGGTCCACAATTGGCGACATTTGCGCCCGGCAAACGGAAAGGAAGGAGTCAAGTTAAAACGTTCGTGCAAAGTCTTTTTCAAGTTTATTAGATATTATATAAATTTAGACTTAATAGCACAATGATAAGAAAGTCTGACTCAAATAAAAATTTAGTTTAAATTTTTAAAGTGAAATAAAAAAAAACAGATATAGTATAGGATTCCATACATTTTAATGTGAATAAGGAAGAAACTAATTATCTCCCTGTTGAATATAAATATTTGAAAATGTTTCATGAAATTTTAATATAGTGTTATTTTTCTCACCACATTATCATTGAATAACATGAACAGAAGCATCTTTATATTTAAATAAAATAAGCTTGATAGCTGTGTTTTATATTTTCTGATTATTGATATAACCATGGATCATACCTGAAATACTAGAATTAAAAAAACAACACCATGTATTCTTTATAAATATAAAAATTATAAAATTGCTTATTCGATTAAAAAAATTCTAAAGCATGTTTAATACAAAATATTGTATATTTACATTTACTCCACATGCTTGAAAAAGGGACGTATTTCATAAAAGATTTCTCAACTTAAGAAAATAACGTCTTTAACATTTTTTTTTCTGATATAGCTGCAAAATATTTTTTAATGTTTTAAAAAATTATAAACCACTTAATGATCCAATCTCTGTATATAACTTCCCTTCCCTCAACCAGCAAAAATTGCACCAGGTTAAAATATCTATGTAGAGGAATTTTATTTTCACAACATTGTGTTTAAAAAAAAACTCAAATATACTTTAATTATAATCTCACAAAGTATTAAAACTCCCTATAGTATGATTTTGCTTGGCTTAAATACAATGTTATTGTAACAATTATATGATTCAATAAATATAATAGCTATGAAATTTATCCGAAATAATAAAAAACTTGTTATATTCTGGTTAAAATATCTTAGTCATAGGATTTTTTTAAAAATTTAAACCAATGTTTTTATAAAACAGTATCATCGAATCCACGAAATATAAAAGGTTTAATTAAAAAAAAGAGCTAATTACGTTTCTCTTTAAAAAAAGAAAGTTTATCTATAGCGATCACTGAATTTCTCAAAGATTAGTATTCAAAGAGCATTGAACTAAGGAAACAGTTGCGGTTAAAAATCACTTGCTTTAATGAAATCAGTTAATTAGAAAAAAAAATTTTTTTGTCTTCCTAATGATAAGCAAATGAAGGATTTTTTTTTTCAAATATAACTTTCTTTCATTCTTACAATTTAGAAATCCGAATTCCATCGTGAATTAAGTAGGCAAAACCCACCTAATTTAATTAAGAGTTCGTAAATGAAAAATAACTCAGTTTAGAATTAAAATATTTATTTGCCAATAATAAATTATAGCATTTTATTGAGGGTGTTTAGGTGAATTTTATTGCTGATTAATTTTAATTTCATTTACATTTATTACTTTAAATATGCATTTTAAGGGCTAAGGTTTATTTTTTGTAATGACATTTTAAGAGGCATATATCGCCGTGGTAGCCAGTGGCCATGGTCACGGTATTCTGCCTGTATTTCTTTGAAGTCATAATGCCACGAAAGATCCGCAATATAAAGGGAGTGATACAAATTAACTCCTTAACTGCCAATTAAAAGTCATTCGCTTCGCTCCACAGCGCTACGATGTTTCACATAAGCACGCATATGTAGCATATTGGTAGGAAGAGAAAAGGCTCATATAAGCAAATTTTTCTCTGTGAAATAAGTAAATCCTTTAAAGACACTATCGAAGTTATTATATTGCATTCCAAAGCTTATTGACAGCAGCACAAAGAAAAGAAAAATAATATTTCGGGAAGAACTATGTATTCGTCAAGGGCACTCGACGTTGTAGTTCAGAGAGACGAACTTATACGCCGGCTTTTGTTAAGGAGTTAATTGCCGAAGATCGAAGTCCTAACATGTTTCTCATGCCACCTGACCTCGGAAGCGTCAGATCTAGGCCCACGAAATTCAACATGGCAAGGGGCTGGATGTACACCAGTCGTTGACCGTAGCTTTGAACACCTACAAGTGACAGTACGATTTTAGCTCGGTTCTACGCCAATGTAGAGGGAGAACACCCTGGAGATTGTCAGGGATCTTTCACCTCTTTCCCATCCACCAACTTCATGAGAGGACTTGCAGATCGTTAGCTATTTAGAGTACCCCATGTCGCAAAGGTACTATACACTTGCAAACATACATGCCTTCTCCGGGATTCGAACCCAGGCTCTACGGAATATCAGTCACTGTCGCTAACCACTATACCGGATGGGCAACTAACTGTCCATAGATAACTGCCCAACTAAATGCTCTATAGATACCACCGTCACACACTCCCCTGCTAGTGAGTCTGCAGATAGGCGAACGAACGATACCGTTTTTAAGGCAAGCGTGTGAGTTATTGCTGTTGCGCCAAATGGGCTTTGACGGCTTGATGTGCTGCGTCATGTGAGTCTCAAGGTTTTTGGACACTCTTGTGGTGGATAGATGGCGCCACGTATGCTCCGCGAATGTTGCGTTATTTCAATGATCAACCAAGGTTACCAATGAAGGAATTTAGAACTCGGTACCTTCCGATCACTAAGCGCATAACATATCCACTACATTAAAATGATCACTTCAGTCCGGAGGCTGTTACTGGCTTATATTAGATACCACAGACACAGTAATAAACAATCAGTCATTCGGGAGACACATACAAATTACTGCATATTTCTCAATTTAAAGACAATACTGTTCAATTGACAAAAATCAGTCAAAAAATCGCTTTTAATCTTTTAAGCCTAAATTATTCTTCATATAATGTTTTATAATATCACCAAATTTGAAAAATCTCTAAGTTTAAAAAAAAACAGAGTTATAATAACTTTACTCGTTTTTTTTTCACATGACTTGATTTTATTCACATTCTAAAGGCAAATCAAATCTTTAAACTGACTTATCTCAAAATGATAAAATTACTGGTTTATCTTTACACAATACTAAGGTTTTTTTTTCTATTGTGCCAAAAGCTTTAACATGCAACATATACAAGATGTAACAAAAGTTGGTATGCATTTTTTGAATCAAAGCAATACTTATATTTAAAAAAAAAACAATTGAACTTAGAATTCATACATTTTTAAGGAATTTTCAATAAGCTATTATAAAAAAAAGTACTGCACGAATATTAATCATGTAATCCCAAAACCCATAGCAGCTTTTGTTATATATAGTTTAACGTACTCGTTAATCAAATTTCAAGTGTGTATGTCAATTTTTGTAGGAGGAATAACGTTTTCAAATCCCTTCAATATTTTTTTTTCCTTAAAAATTAAATTGGTAGCGTTTTATGAAATTTTGAGCACAAAATCTATTTTACATAGTACATACACGCAGAGGGCAACAAAAAAATTTTTGAAAATCATTAAATTAAAAAAATTGTGTAAATCGTACCATTTTTCTTTAATTAATCTTTTCAGAGCTTATGGCGAAAATAGCACAAATGATATATGCATACATGAAATGAAAATAGTTTCATTGAGAATAAATATAGTCCATGTGTGGTTCTATAAAACAATACAAATAACAAAATCCAATGGGGATCTCTTCTATTGATTGATATAAAAAATTTAAATAACTTCATAAAGTCAATCAACAATTGAAAAAATGAGGAAAGTTATGTACGTAGACAAAACTATCAATTGCCACAATAGATGGTATTTAAATCAAATTTAGTCGGTTTGGACTTATAGTCCCATGAATCTATAACAAATTAATGTTTTATACGTTGCTAAAGTGCGTTGTAAAACAATAAGATTTTCTTGAGGGCTTAGAAATTATTCTGATCGCAAATCACTGAATTTATTTCAAAAGATATATATGATGCTATTATTTACATAGTTGACAAATCTGTATTTAAGGTAACCAAACACGTTAAAAATGACCAAATTCACTTAGGGCATTTTTGTTTTCTATTTTATTGAAAAGAGCTATATTTTGGCTTTGTAAAGATTTCTTTGTTTTCTTTCTACGCTACCTAGAGAGTCCGAGTTACAATCAATTTTATAAAGTTAGAAAAACCAGAAGTGGGTGTTCAAATTGCTCGAAATCTATCATGGTGAGTCTAATAACAAAATGTTTTACAAATGTATATCTATAAAACGTTTTGAACCTGGTATTTGTTTTTTTCTAGAGAATGCACTAAAATATTTCTTATTGTATGAATACTTTTTGAGTTATGGCTTTTTATTTAAATAATGGTCTCAAAGAAAGTCAAATTTCTTACAATGTTGTCTCAATTATCTCCATGAGATTTACAAATTTTAATAAAACGTTACAATTTTAGTACATTTTCTAGAAAAATGCATCTAATTGGTTTTAGTAATATTTTTACTAGCATAAGTTTATTACTTCTTTCTCTAATTACTTCGAAGTTTTTCAAAAATATTGCTAAAACTTCACTTATAATTGCGATTTTTTATAAAATTTAAGCACTTTATTTTATGTATAGTATTGAGTAATAAAAAAGCATTTATAATGTTTAAATATGTCATTTTGTTAAAAAGTACTCCGAACTTGTTATGATTTAGAAGAAATATATATAAACTTATAATACATAAATAAAATCAATAAATGCAAAATTTTATGATCAGATAATTCTGTCACAGTATATATATTTGAAAACTGCATGGAAAATTTTACTCAGAAAATAAATTCTAAATTTGGATTTAGTTTGGTTTTTCTTGAAATATGTGTTGTAGATTATTTTAGATTTCTTTTGAGCAAAGCTCGAAAAATAAAGACCAATTTTGACTAAATTTTTATAATTCCGTTAATTTATTAATTCTTAGTAATTAACTATTATATAATTATTAGTTTCTTTTAACATAACTACCTACTAATGAGAGTGATAGTTTGTCTTTAAAAAATATTATAAATTTATATTTATTTAGTCTGCAAACAAGTACTCATCTGCAATCAATATATGATAATATTTAAAGTACATTGCGGATGATGGTAAATTATATCACGGCATTGCTTTGCTTTCAATAATTTGATAGATCTTCGCAATGCTTAAAATTTAATTACTTTAAGTTTTGCATTTACATGAATGAAACAATTTACATACAGTTGGAAAATTTTAATTACTCTCTTATTCTGATTATATATCCATGTTTTAAAAAATCCATTGGAATAAATTATAGACACTATACATAACTAAAAATTAAAAGCGTTAATTAGGTAGAAAGATATTTTTAAGATAAGATGCAATTGGAATATATTCTCTATTTCTGCTCATATTTTAATATTCAAAATATGTGATCAGAAAATAATTATTATAAGAAATACTTAAAGTTGCATAGCTACAGTAAGAGTGCTTATTAAAAAAACCAAAAACAAATTACTTTTCTTTGTAAAGAGACCTCCGTGTCTTGAAACTTTTCTTTGACAATATTTCCTTTTCATTTATAAAAAAACCCACCTGGGTATCTTCCCTTAAAGTCTTTTTGTGTTCGTTCTTTATTAGCTTTCTTTTAAAAAAACTATTTTGTCCTTTTCTTCATGGAAGATTGCGTGAATTGTTAAGCACGCCACACGAAACATTCGATTTTCTTAAAATAAAAAAAAAATCTTCTTAAGAATTACTTCAAAAAATATTTTGTTACTTTACTATTTTTCACATCTAAGTTACAATCACTAGATGGGGTAAAAAGTCTGGGTGTTATTGTGTTTGCTACATACGTCTAAACTTTATCTAAAACTTACTTTTCTACGTTTAAAAACACATCTTATCAAAATCTTCATATTTAGTTGACTCAAGCAATATCAATTTTTTATTATTCAATACAATAACCTTCCATTAAATCATTGTGTGGTAAAAAAAGCATGAATCACTATCGACCGACAATGAAACTATTGACATAAATTATACGGTATGAGAATCTTATGCTTCAAAAATAGGAGAAAAAAGGAACGAACTTGCATATTTTTCAATTCCTACTATTAGTTTACTCTTTCCTTATACATATATATATATATAATCTTGTTCAAATTTTCAATAATTAATAAAATACTTTCTATTCATCGATTCAAGTTCAAATAATTTTTCTAAAAACTTGTAACAGATGCCACTTGATGTTAATACAGATTTTTCAAATATTAATTTATTATTTAAATTTTACTTTTTGATTTTAACTTTATTCAGGAGTTATTTCTATCGTAGTTACAACTGCAACATATGGTGCCAGTACGTTTTTCTAACAAAGTACGTATTGGCGTTAAAAAAAAATTATATTACTTGTTTTATTTACATCATTGAGTTTTTTTTTTCAAATGTTGTCATGTATGATTGTTTAACTTATAAGACAAGAATCGAAACAGTGATTCTAAAGTGAGTGAGTGAATATTAACATCACACTGTTCAGCTACACGAGGGTCTTTGGCGACGGACTTCGTAAATTTGAATCATGATCAAAAGATGAGGACGACACCGGAACTGGCATCTATGTAACCTAACTAACACACCACACCAACAGGAGGATCTTTGAGCTCTCGATACATATAACAAGTATCGCTCCCCTACCCAGCGGGTCTTAAGTGGTATTGGGCTTGAACTCATGGCACGCCAGCCATGATCCCATACTTTAATTATTAGGCTAGTGATTCTAAAATTGAGCCCCCAAATATGTTACCTACTTTTAGCAAAACTTACAAAACTGATTTTTATTTAAAGATCAGGAAACTTATTTTAAGCAAAAATTTCTCGTAAAATACGGTTGAATCTTTGGTCGCCAAATTTTGAGCGATAAAGGTTACAATATGGTAACCCTTCCATTGCATCAAAAATTTGGATTTCCAAATCACCGAAAAAATGGCAACCCTAAAAAAGTGCAACATTTTTCGCCTTTTCGAAAAAACGTCATTTTGACATTTGACTTCGCTGGAGAAGGTTTGCTCTCCATCGGTTGTTGTTAAGAATGGCGTGTGAAAGGAAATTACTTGAAAGTGAGGCTACGATAGGTTTCTTTGTGCTCCTGGGCACATAGGGAAGAAAGAGACGTTAGAATGGTGTATGAAAGCTAATTTAATTGCTTCTCGTTATGAATGTTCGAGGTGTAAAAAATATGCGTTTGCAAAAGCGAAACGGTTGACGGCTACGAATGGCGTTGCCGCAACCAGTCGAAAGATCGCCACGACGTCGTTCGGAGTGTGAGAAAGGGCACTTGGTTTAGCGAAAGCAAACTTGCTATAACTATTATCTTGCGTTTGACGAGATATTGGTTTGGCAAGAGCATGAATGCGTTCGTGGTGAATGACTTGAAAGTTAATAAGAATATGACAAAGTTAATAAGACATGTGGCGGCGATCTAACGATCACAAGGTGGTGAATGAGAATTTTCATAAATTCCTTTGCATCCATCGCAAGGGTGTATCCACCAACACGTCATGACGAAATGCAAGCGTAAGGTAAGTGCTTTTTAACATTTTTTAAAATGATTGATTTCATGTATTTCTTTGATTTTATCTTTGCGAAACGCCCCTTTCGTCCTTTTTAAAAATGTAAATCATGCTGTACACACTGGTTTTAGAATGCTTTTTTAAAATGAATTTCATTGCTTTCTCCGTTTTTCTTTATATAATGATTAATTTAATGTATTTATTCGATTTCATCTTTGCGAAACGCCCATTTCATCCCCCTTCTCCCCCGCTGACGCATGCGCTTCCCAAGAGTTTTTCGTCATTGACGCCTTTTTGAAAACCTTCAATTTGGCGCTTTTTGGCGAAAACTTTTTGGCGCCAAAAACAGCAGTGGGTCCTCCAAGGATTTTACCTTTTTAATTGAAAATAATATACACAAATTAGCTTTAGAAATATACTCATTTTATGTTAAGTAATAGCAGCAGTTTCTCAGGCAAGACATATTTCCTTCCTTATTGGTGACGCAGCAGAAAATGTAAAACGAAAAAGGCTACAACCGAAACGTACGTTACAGAAGAGATTCAATTTAAGTACATTTCATGTATAAAAAACAGTTGAAAAAGAACCTAATGTCAGTTGATAGTAATGTTGAATTGAAAATTGGAAAAAATTCGCTTTCAGAACGTAAATAAAAATTCCCGAAACCATGCTTTTATAAATGCATTATATGCGCTGAACGCTAAGTCATGGCGTGCCTCAGAATAAAATTAACTGAAAATGCACAAAGAAAAAAGCATAGGAAACACTGATTTATGTAACAAGATAACTAGAATCTATGAAATTTTCGAGATGATCAGAACACCTTCACTACTAAGCTACTCGAATAAATAATCGGAAAGCTTTTTATTAATCAAGCTGCAACTTTTGAAAAATACATGTAAGAATTGTACTTTTTAAAGATTAGTAAAATAATTATCATGAATAAAAAGGAACGAAAAATTTGCTTGAATCTCAGCTAATTATAATTATATACCATTAAAAACCAAAATATAGTATTTGGGTAGCTTTATATAGGATTTAGAATGTATCGTATCTAGAGGCTATGAATTTAGATGCACGGGTACTACATGAATATTAGAAGTATTTCAAGAAACGTTTCGACACCAAATTTAGCATTAAGAATTATTTCAGATTGCATTCGATATGAATTTGTTTAAATAATCAATATAACTTCGTGTTTTAATATTTAGTTTTCCAATTTCATTTCATTTTTAACGAAGAGTAACTTATGCCTATTTAATTGTTCTGGATAAAGGTTTTCATCTTAAGTGGTCATTTATTTTAGGCATTAATTTTGTTGGCTTATAGTTCTAAGGGTTTTTTTGCTTTCTTTTTCAATGTATCAGTATTCTTAACAATATTAATTTAATTTAATTTAATTTAATATTATACACTTCGTAATTATAACGAATGGCAAGGCTCTTAAACAAAACTATTTCAATAATTTATAAATTACACATTTTACATTAACTAATAATAGGTATTCAGGATAACGAATGCATAAATAATAATTCGATAATTTGTACATATTCAAATGCAGAAAAAAATTATACTTGAATTAAATTGTGACACGCACAAGAATAACTGTCGGTAAAGTAAAATAATGATCAAAAGCAAATTCGAATGTTACATCACCGAATACGAATGTGATTCTACTTACCGAAAAGATTGTTTCCCACCAGTGTCTCTATGTATATGTTGATTCTGACGGGCCTTTTAAAAACAAAACAGAGCTGTTCCTTCTAAACGTTGTAAGCGAGATCGTAAATATTTATATAAAACATGAATAACAGGAAAAATAAATGGCACAAATTGTGATGTTACATGATAATGAGCACCATGTTGCTCACCGTCAAATTATTGTCAACAAAACAGTTCGTTGCCACTATACCATCCTCTTTAACTTAAGAATCGATTACGATTAAAAACATACCACTGACATTTTTATTTTATTCACATACTTTTATTCTTTCTTTGGATAGAGTTTGAGGCAGCGGTAGTCTAGTGGTCAAGGTAATGGACTCGTGGCTGACTTCTCATGACTTCGAGCCCAGTACAGCTAAAGACCTGCCGTGCAGAGGAGACCGATGCACATTAAACATGTCAAGGCTCAATGTGTGGAAGATAGAACAGGCAGTATACCAACTCAGGTGTCGTTCTTGTCACTTAACCATGGTTCAAAATTACGTGGTCCGTCGCCAAAAGCCCTCAAGTAGCTGAAGCGTGTGATGCTAATATCCACTCAATCGAATGTAGTTTATTAGCCATGATAGCTTAGTGCTCAAGGTCTCAAGCTCGTAGATGGCGTATCATGAGTTTGAGTCTATTACCACTAAATACTAACCGAGTACAGGGGGCGGCTGAACTTTAAGTATGTCGAGTGAATGAGTGAATATTGACGTCACACTCTTCAACTACTCGAGGGCTTTTGACGAAGGACTACTTCATTTTGAACCATGGTAAAGGGGCAAGGACAACACCGGAGCTTTCACCCCCTCTCCTAACTTCCACACCATACTGACTGGAGAACGTTTGAGCCTCGACATATTTAACGAGTATCACCCGCCTCTGCACGGTGGGTCTTAAGTAAACAGGCTCCAACTCGTGACACGTTTGCTGCAAGTCCGTTATCTTGACCACTAGGCCACCACGACCATGTTAAATCTGCAGAAGCTCAAACGTCCTCCCCTTGGTGTGGTACGAAAGTTAAAAGAGATGGGTGCCAGCTCAGGTGTCAACCTCGTCGCTTTTGACTGGTTTAAATTTACGAGATCCATCGCCAATAGCCTACGTCAGTGTTTCTCAAACTTTCAATACTGGCGACCCAATTTCCACTCATAATTTTTGTCGCCCCCCCCCTGTACAACAATAATGTATTTACTGCAATAAAAATGCACTTTGACGCTAAAGCTACAATACGATCTCAATTATAAACTGTATAAGTATTAAATTTTGTATATGTTACTTTTAAGTAATATACATATTTTAAGAAAATTACTCAAAATATATATTACTTACTTATTATTATGTTATTGGAACAGATCGCAAAATGATATATTTAATTAAGATTTATTTCCTTCAGCATCCATTTCTCAAAGTACAAATATCATTAGAAAAATAGTCTAGTCTATGTTGCTCTCTATCATATCCATCACATCTGGCATTATCGGGTACGCTTGCGTGAGTCTGGGCAACCTATCGAACGTCTGCGCAAAACATGTAAAAATGCTTTTCCTCGTACAATTCCAGTCAGTTTTGGTCGACTCCATACTTCTATAGCTACCGAATCTAGCTTGAATGTACATTTTTTAATTTTCACGTTAATAGTAAATAACGTTAATTAAGTATTTACGGCAGTAGGTTAAAACAAATTCATACATATATTTTTAAGTCGTAAGCAAACATTCGACGATAATAAAGAATTAACAAGTACACAGACGAACATGGTTCCGAAAATTAAATCAAGGAAATATTCTCAAAAATACTTAAATTTTGGATTTACCACTACTGAAGTAAATGAAGGGGGAAAATGCCCCAACTCGTTATGTGTTAAAACTTACATATCCGAGGAACAACATATGAAAGTTGTTTTTAAAACCATGTAAAATCATTTAGCCATGTTGGCAAAGAATTTTAAAAAGTATTTTCTTGATGAGGACAACTTGGTTGCAAGTTACGAGTGGATTAGAGATCTATTTCAAGATACTCCAGAAGAACTCTCAGCTTCCGAAAAAGAAAGCTTCATAGATTTCACATCCAGTGAAAAATTAAAAGGCAATTTTGTAATAAATCGCTCTTTGAATTTTGGGTAGAGGTGGAATGAATTTCTTGCACTGAAAACAAAACCACTTCCTACCTTTGTTAAACCGATTTTCTGCGGTGGCTGCTTTGAAGACAAAATATAGATCTCAACTAAATATAGAAAAATAACTCAGAGTGTCAATTTCTGATATTAAACCTTCCTTTGAAAAACTTTGCTCTACAAGACAAGCCCATGGAAGTCACTAATAATTATTAAACTTGTTCTTAATTTAGTATTAAGAAATTATTTGTGAAATAAATTATTTAGTACTGAGAGATACATTAAACGTATACTGGCTGAAACACCGGCTCTTCGCACGAATTCATTTTTTTAAAAAATAAAACATTATTCTTGATATAATAGCTGAACTGTAAGGAGAGTAAAACTGCGTGCACGTCATTGTATACAAAAATGTAAAATGATTTTTTTTTAGATAAATGCTATAATTGAAAATAACTGTTTAAAAGAACTGTAATTTTAATCCTCACAGAATTAGCATTTAGAATTAAAGTTAAATAAGGAAAAAAAAATATAAAATTCCGGTGAATAATAAGTGAGTTACTTTTTAATATTTAAAGCAGAAATACTTCAAAATGTTTTAACCCGGGAGCAAGCGCGCACTCAATGCCAACGCTAATGGTAGTGCGGGGGGACTCAGTCACCCCAATCATTTGTTTATGATTATTTTTACTGCACACGATAACAATCGGTATTCCAATGAATAATTTAATTAAGAGAAAGTATACTTACCGGCTTTCAAGGACTATTTAGTTTTTCTTTGATGATTTGAGAAAAAATCCAATAAAACTGAACTAAAATGATTCAAAAGTGCAAGACCTTAGGACGCAAATCAGAGACACTTTTCACTAACATTACAGAAATGTTATTTGCTGGCAAAGCTGTCATATTTTGTTCAAGAAATGGAACTAATGTAAAACTAACTATAACCTAACTGGAGGTATACTCCCATAAAGTCATGTCATTTTCAGTGGTTAGGCGAAAGCGAACATCAGCCTTGGCTCTAACCAAGTTTCTTAGGATTGAACCCACTGTCGACAGAGTTTCCCATGACTTTTCAAAGCTCTTGGCGTTTTGGGTCAAGGCAGTATATTTTTCAATGTATGTGTAAATAATGATCTGAGATTCAAGACAACTTCCGGTTGAGAAGACTCAGCTACCTTCTGGCTTTTTGTGTGCCCTCTCATTGCGGGAATCCCAACATGACTTGGGACCCGCATAAGGTCACAGTCCTGTCATTATGAGAATATCACCGCAGTTTGTAGGGAAAAGCCCTGTATCTGTAATTATTTTTGAGATCTCGCTGTGATTGTGTCGCATTAGTTACGTATAAGAGTATTTATTTAGCAACTAATTTTATGTTTTTTTATTCAAGTGATGACTAAAATATCTATCGGTTGACGTAATGTTGATTGTTTACTTAGCAAAAATATTCCGTTTAATAAAGTAATAAAGTAACAAATAAATACCGAAAAACAATTATTTTTATTATGAAACAAGTTAATCACTTGCAAAATTAATTATCAATTAGACTGCTTACTGTTTCATAAAGCTATTAAGAAAGGAAAATAGAAACGCTAAGATAAAAAGTGGCCGTTATAAACAAAGCTAACTCGTTGAGAGAAAATATCTATAAATGAAAAAAATGTGGAGTATGTATGTTTGAACCAATTTTCTACTATAATGGATTTGAATGAATTTTGATATATTTTTAATAAGATTTGTTTTTTTTTTCAACTGTGAACGTGGTTTTCTATGACTATCTGTATTTTGTTTCTTATATTATTGTACAAATATTTTTCACCTATTGGACCCCATAATGGCAACAAAGCTTTTGCAGGCTCGGCTAATCCCAAACTGTAAGAGCCATTTTTATGGTGTCGCTATCTAGTGATGGCTTTCGATAACAAATTGTGGACGCTCGAATTAATCTGAACCCAAGCTCTTGTCGAATGCTAAATATTGCCGTGATTTAATTTTGTTCAGAGTAACAGAGTCAATTTATTCCTGAAAAACTAAAATCCCGCACGCTGGAAACGATCGAAGAAAGATATCCAGAAAATGAGTGGTTCCATATCTACACTGACGGATCGATCATTCCTGCATGAACCAAACGGAGCCAGCGCAGGATGGTTCTGTCGGTTTTTGTAGGGCTCATTGGCCGTGGGAAAGAACGCCACCAACTACGATGGTGAGGTTTTGGCTGTTTGTGAAGTTGCAATGTGTTTACTATCCACTGGCCTAACTCCTGCAAAAGTTGTCTTCTTCATAGTCTCTCAAGCTACAATTTTAGCTTTAAGCAGTAATACACCAACTGACTGTCAATACAATTCAGTGCCGAACTAAAATTGTGGAGCTCATCTCATATGGCTGAACTGCGGCCTTCCAGTTGGTCCCAAGTCACGTTGGGATCCCCGGCAATGTGAAACAGTCGACCAAAAAGCCAGGGAGGGAGCCGAGTCGACTCAACCGGATTTTCCCTTGACCTTCAGAAGAGCAAAGAGTATCATCTCCCCACACATTGATAAATATACTGCCATGACTCAAAAAACGAAGAGTTTTGGAAAGCCATGGAATCTCTGGCCACTGTGGACCCAATCCCGAGGCACCTGGAGAAAACCGAGGCTGTTGCCCGCTTTCACCTAACTACCGAATATGCCTTTTTGGAAGTATACGTCCACTGGCTTGGCGTGACTGCTAACGAGGCCATGCCAAATGGATGGCGACCACCTGATTCAATGTTCTAGACTCGATGAATACCTGGCTGATGTTATCGTCAGTCGGTACTGGGAGGCTCGGCGTCAAATTGTCAAGAAATCAACCACGCGCGTTGGATAAATAAATAAATACTTTATTACTTTAGGGATCTCTGGCATACAACTATACGACGTAAAAAGCTACGATTTTCACAACGAAAAAATCCATCCATTCCACAATGTTAGACTTAAGAAGCCAACACACACGCCGCTTCTAACCCGAGAATGAACAAATATAAAATACTTTGCAAAAAGTATATTTAAAATGATGTTTCAGTTTGAAGTTGTTAACTAAAGCATAAGAATATTAGGAATGTACACAGGAGAAAAATTTTCAGATTTGGATTTGGATTTGTGATCAAGAAATAATAATAATAATTGGAAAGAGACCTCTATATATTGAAAATATTAAAAAAATATAATGAATAGAATAATTGATAAATAAATGTAAAAGTAATTTTAATAAAGCACACTAAGCATTTACTTCTTTTTAAGAGTTTATAACAATTAATTACTGATTGAAACTTCACATTTTTTGCAATGTATTATGTTTGTGTGTGTTTTAGATTGTATTGCCTAACTAGCATTTTTTGTAAATATATATATATATATTCAAATAATGAAGATTAGGATTATACTGACGGTCATTATTCATTAAAATAATTAATTAGTGACAATTCGTCTAAATATGTTCCTTCTGCAATAGTTAAATCTTTTTTGAAGCATCTATAATTAATTTGTCAAAAAGATTAACAATCATATCTCATGTTTTTCTTTGTATTATGTATTAGCTCAGCAAATTGATGGCATTTTACACCATTTGATGGAGAACATTTTTCCGATTCTACAATAACTCTCGCAGAAAAGCGTGATTTATACCAAAAACAGAATATTTTGTTCGTTATCGTATTTTGTTAATGTTGTAAAATATTTGATCTTCTGTAGGACCTTTAGGAAGTTGATTGATTATTTCATCACAATGTGCTCTAGCACTGTATTAGTATGTCAAAGTTTCATATCAAGGTGGTGTATTTTCCGGTTTCATATGAAAGAAAATGACGAAATAGTTTCAGATCATCTCCTGTGTATAGAAAATATTTGTCCATGGAAAACAGTTCGTGTTTATTAAATAAGCGTCTATATTTTAAGTTACGAAGTAATAACTCTGCGTATTTCATTTTTATATCTGTGTCAGGAATAAATATTATTCATTTAGCATAAATTTGCCCTTTTAGAATTTACCACCAACTTTTTCATTTTTTCCAACAGTTATAATCTATCATTAATCAATATTTATAGTTTTATTCACATTACTAACAAATAGTTATTACTTCGACGAAAACTATGCGTATTTTTCTTTCATTTTTAAAAGTATATCATGCTGCTTCTATTTAACATAACCAATTAGACAGTATCGGTAGATCAGTATTACTTGCAGAAGTATAAACTCAATACACACAAGCTAAGTTTTCATGGTTTTCAAAAATACACGACTTGAATCTCTGGTGAATGTTTTCAATTATATATACACTTAGGAACATTGAAAATAGCGACCCAAGAAGAAAGCATCGGATTGAAATGAAGTTTAATACACATAATGACACAGATGAGAGATTGACTTGATCTCAAAAACAAGACAATTAAACGAATACAGGGTGTGTAACGACACAAACACTGGACAACTTCATTAACGCGTTGGACCACCTCCAGCTGCAATACATGCCGCCACACGGTCCGGCATTGAGTTGATTAGACACCTTATGTTGTCCTGAGGCAGATGGGCCCACAAATCTTGAACAGCCAACACTAAATTATGTACAGAGTGACACGATGGCATCTGCCGTTTTAGCTGATCTCACACGTGCTCTACAGGGGACAAATCGGCAGAGCAGACCGGCAATGAAAGAGTCTGAAAATGACGTAGGAAGTCTTGAGCAACTCTTGCTGTATGCGGACGAGTATTATCTTGCTGAAAATAGCCCCTGGAAGACCCTTTAGGAAAGGTCCTACATGGGGTCAAAGAATATCATCAACGTAACGTTGGCCCATTAAGGTTCCACGCAAAACAATTAAAGTGGACCGGTTATCATAGTCTATGGCCTCCCAGACCATTACACCAGAGTGTACGGGCAGTGTGACGTAGAACAGTGTGGGGGGAATTATACCGCTCTCCAGGGCACCTCAACACCCGTACACGGTTATCATCTGTCCCCAAAATAAACCGGAATTCATCACTAAACACAACTTTTTGCCAATCTGTGACATCCCACATTGATCTGGCTTGGCAACACTGTAAACGCAGTTGCCGATGTTCCGGTATTAAAGGGAGTGCACGGAAAAGCCGCTTGTGGATATAAGTTTTACTTCTGAAAGGTGTCTGGAAATTGTTTTTGAAACAATTGCTAAGCCTACGTCTGCTCGTATCGTTGAACGAGTCACTGTGGGGTCCACAAGTGCTTGCCGCATGATCCTTCGATCCTATCTCCTTTTAGTCTTCCTGGTAGCTCCAGACCTGGTTTTCCGCGCGTGGATACCTTCTCGTGTCCACTGCTCCCAACAATTTCTAACGGCACACACCGAACAATCCCCCTGGCCAGCAACACGGCGCCGTCGACTAGCCTGCAGTTTTCATCCCCATGATCAGGTATCTCTCAAACTCTCTTAACTGTGAGAAATGTCTTCTAGCACGTTTACCTGGAATGTTTCAATTACCAAAGTCTTCCTACAATTGGCGAGTAATGGTCACGTTTATGAATCTTCGAATTTGCGCTGGCTTATGTAGCACCCTCTTCCTGATTGTAGCGCCACCTCGGCGTGTATGAGCATGCGTATTGGCACAAAACTTGGATCATTTCCATATCACATTACGCTGTACTTATTTGCAAATTTTCGCGATTTTACTTAGCTTCCTTCTTGGGTCGCTATTTTCAATGTTTCTGAGTGTATTTCCGGATTTTTCCTTCACTGAATAAATTCAGACATGGAAGCATTTTCTTTCGTAATACGTTTTATGAATTCTCCCAGGCGCAATTGAATTAATGCAAGGACATTAATCAGAAACAATATTTCTACCATTTTGGAAAAGGAATTTGTCGCAAATACAACGTGTGATTGCTGTAAAATAAATTACTGTTTTAACTTGGATTTTGTGATTGAAAAAGAATTAAAAGAAACTTGTATTTATTAATCAATTAAGGTAATATTTTTCGGTGTTTGAAGGCAATATTTTTCGAAAATAAACTGCCTAGTTAACTGCCTAAACTGTTAGTGTTTCTCAAACCTAGAGGGCGTGATACCCATACAAAGGGTGTACAAGTATATCGAAAAAGTCGAAAACAAAAGATTATTTTTTTTAAAGAAAGTTATTAATTTAGTGAAAAGAAACGAAACAAATACATTCTGACATAACAAAAAATAAAATACACATTCATACTCATATAATACACTTACAAAGTATCAGTGCTGCGCAATGTGTTTCATAATTTATTTAACAGTACTAAGTTAATAACGTTTAATAATTACAAATGATCCTGGGGCATGCCATAAAATCATAAACAAAAATTTGACACTTATCTTGATAATGTGTATGGTTTATAGTTAAAGTGTCATATTGTATTTTTACGTCTAAGTATATTATTGTTGAAATCAATAGATTGTTATTGTATGGAGGGGGGCACGATGAAATTATGATTTAAAATTGGGTCGAAAGTATAGAAAGTTCTAGAAGCACTGCGGTATGTCATACTTTGAGAAAAATTCTTTGTTGAATGATGATTGCATTTTATATTTGTTAGTGGTATCTACAACTCTGAAGATAAGTATTAAGTCTTAGGTGTTTACTGCTTAGAAATAGATTTTGGTTCTTATTATTTAAGAAAGTTCTGAATAAATTCCTTTATAATATTAATGAATGTTAATTAAGTTCGCACTATAACGAAATGCAAGGGTTATTGACAACGTACTTCGTAATCTTTAACCATGGTCAAATGGCTTGGATTACCACTGAGTTGTCATTCCCCTGTCTGAGCTTTCATGCCACACCAATGGGTGGACTTTAAGCCTCGTCAATTCAACGTGTATCATCCCTTCTACGCGACGAGTGTTTGTAATATTAAATCTGACAAAAAGTATCTTAGATACAATTGAAATAAAAAAGTTATGCATAAATATCCTGAAATTACGCAATAGGTGGGATTGAGTGATAACCATCTAAGTCGGGTTATAATTTTGCATATGAATACTTATAAATCACTTGTAGTCGGGGTATTAGACGACATAAAATAATAATTTAGAAAAAAAATGCTTCATAAAATCTTGGATAAAAGGAATACAAAATGGTAGACCAAAGTTATTTTGATTTAAATGGTTTTATAAGGGCTAACAAAGTAGTCTTCCGTTAAAGTAGTCAAAGTCAAAACCCAAATTGTCCCCGTAGCATGCTAATATTATTTCCCCTTATTTTGATAAAAAAATATGCTCTTCGTTGGAGTTTGTTTTTCCTAAAATGTGTCATCCTTTTTCACTTGAACTGAATAAAGTTCTGTCAAACTACCAACCATCATTCGTTTTTCTGATTAAACTGGGTCTAAAGATCCATGTTCTTTAAAGTCTTGATCGGGCTCATGCATTTCTAAGAGCTCCTTAATTGTCAACTCCTGATTGTGAGAATCCAGCAGTTCTTGAACGTCATTACCATCCACTTCTAAATTTATTTGCCTGGCAGGATAGACAATTTCTTCAATCACATTAAGGCTCTAGCATTATCAGGCCCTGGCACTGATTCCTTCTGAACTTCAGAATTAGAAAAAAAAGACGAATTCACGAGATCTGAAAATCACGTAAATCCGAATTCTCGTAAGTTGGGTTAGCATAAAAGTCGAGGTACACTTCTGGACAATTGCTAAGGACGGATAACACTATCATCCATAGCAACCACAAAATGAAAGGAAGCAAAATGTGGAAAATTAGAATAAATGCGGGATATTAGTAAGAAGAAGTATGAGTATGCAATTTTTTTCCACGTCTGTTCATCACGTGATAGCGTTTATAAGAGCTTTAAAGGTTGTGACGCATGTGGACAGTTGTTGTTTCAAGTCAAAGTTTTACAGGAAAGATTTAATAGACGAACTTAAAATTTTTGGCATGTCTTCCCGACATCACATAGATGATTTTATGCGTGGCCGAATTATTGGAAAGATCGAAGAAAAGCGAAAAATAACAGATGTTGCCAGGGAGTTCGACATCGCTCACAGCGTTGTTTCACGGCTGTGGAAGTCATTTAAAACTACTGGAATGTGTAGTAGACGGCACGGGGGAGGTCGTGTTAGAAGAACGACGCCTGCAGAAGACAGATACATCGTCCTATCAGCAAAAAGGAACAGGCGTACCACAGCTCAGCAGGTGGGAAATCAGTTTCTTGCTGCCTCAATAAAGCAGATCTCCCGAAAAACTGTTGCCAGACGTTTGAGGGGAGAAGGACTATACGCACGCAGACCTGTTGTGTGTGTCCCATTGACCAGACAGCACCGTACTGCCCGTTTGCAATGGTGTCGTGAGCATCACAATTGGACTGAACAGGACTGGGCATGCGTACTATTCTCAGATGAGAGTAGGTTCAGTCTGGCATCGGATTGTAGACGCCAACTGATCTGGTGCAAGAGTGGTACTCTTATCGTCCAGAAAATATCCAGGAAAAGGACCGATATCCGTCATGCAGTATCATGGTGTGGGCCGGCATCATTATCAATGGCCGCACGCGGCTACATGTGGTTGCGAATGGGACTATGACGGGCCAACGATACATTGATGAAGTTCTACTTCATCATGTTCGTCTTTTCCGTGGTGCTGTCGGTGATAAATTTGTTTTTATGGACGACAACGCAACGTGTCATCGAACACTCGCTGTTCAGGATTGTCTAGACAGCGAGGGTATTCAACGTCTCGTACGGCCAGCGTGTTCTCCAGATCTAAACCCATTGAAAATGTGTGGGATGCTTTGGGGAGGCAAGTTGCTGGTCGAAACTATCCTCCGACAAACAAGAACACCCTCATCCCTGCACTCACAGAGGAATGGGATAAATTGCCTCAGCAGCTGCAGTATAATGTTGTGCAAAGTATGGTACGACGTGTGGAATGTTGCATCACACTCCACGATGGACATATCCCGTACTGATTCCTTTCTTTAAGATGCCTGCTGACTTTTAGATACATTGTTCCATTTCTCCGTACGCAGATCAAATGAACATTTTTTTTCTTTCAGATGTTTCACAGCTTTTGTACTTCCCAGAACAATAAATATTCTTTATTCTAATGTCTGAACAGTGTGGCAACTATATTTTATCCTACTAGGCCTCATGTCTCGCTTAATGTTATGCTACATAGCAATTTGTGATCCGTCCTTAGCAATTGTTCAGCAGTGTATTACCGGATGAAAAAAAAACATTTGTAATTCTCTCCTTAAGATTCGTTATGCAATGTTAAATAAAAGAATGTAATATGAATATAAAATATATGAAAAATTACTTAAATTCTGTATCAAGCCAATAAAAATCCACAAAAATTTAGCCAATATTGGATTTTATGCTCTATGTAACTGTCAGTTGAATACGTCAAAAATTTTATTGTATGAATGATATGGATTATATAATCGCGAAATGAAAGGTTGATTTTTGAAAGACTTAGATGATTATGAGCTGTTTTCTAATTAGAAATAAAATTATTTTAATTATGTCCAACAATTATGCCTCAGAGCTCTGTACTTTGCTCCTAAAAGGCTATTTATACTATTAACACAACTTTCTTTAGTATGTTTTTTACATCCAGTTTATCCTCCCTCAAAACAATTAAAATAACATAGTTATAAAAAATAATTAAAATAAATTACATATTTAACGGTTCTCTTACGTCATTACTGGGTAAACCAAAGTATTTTTTGACAGAATTTCGGGGTAATTAAAATATTTTAATGGCATAAAATAACACAGTTACAATGGACAGACATTTAGACACAATACAGGTTAAACATTTAAAGGAAATAAGGTGAAATTAAACATATTACATAGTCCAGGATTGGACAGCGAGACGAGTAACGTTTACTCATTCAGTTCCCAACTCTCTCTGGCGGTAATACAGAGCTTCGGTCGGTAATGCTTCCGTTACAAGTACTGCCATCTACATTTCGGCCTTAGTATTAAACCGTGTGTTACAGACTCTCCCTCTAGTTCCGTTGACGTCTCGGCTCGGAACCAGGAGATAATTCCTTTTTTGGGCGTCGTCTTTTCCTTAGAGGAGCAACAAATCCGGTGTTTCTTTCTGTTTCAGGTTCTTGATAGTCCTTTAAGGCAGAAACATGGTAAGTTCCAAGGGCTTTATCTGGGTTGGCTGGGTCGGCAATCTCATAAGTTACTGGTGATCTCAAGGTGAGTATGAGGTAAGGACCTTCTCTCTTGGGCATAAATTTCCTGCTCTTGTTGTTACGATTTATGGGATGAATGGTTACCCAAACTTTGTCACCAGGTTTATAATATTTTCTTCTTCGTCGATCGAAGTTTTCTTTCTGACAATCCTGTTTCTTTACTGGATTCATCCTGTAGGGATACGTTGCTTTTGGGGGTTGATCAACTGTGTCAAAACGGTGTTCAATGAAAGGTGTGTGCTCTCCCCCTGGTTCGAAACATGTCTCATTTCTATCCAGGAGTATATTGAGTGTTTTTGTCTGTTCTGGAGATAGATTTTTACACTCATCCTCTCGAAGTTCGAATGCGCTGAGTTTTATATCTTCTAATGTCTTCTTGAATAATCTGTACTGTTTCCGAGGATTTCCGGAAAAGTGCCATTTTCCACCCTGGACGTCAAGGACGATACCAGCTGCATTGAGGAAATCCAATACTAGCAAAGTCTTATTTCCTTCGGCTTCAGGCAATATTAGAAATTCTGTTGGAATAACTTTGCCTTCAATGCACAGATCGACGACAGTACTCACAGCCATAATGGTCTGTCGAATTCCATCAGCCATCATAAATGAAATCCTCTTGTTCGTAAAGGTGACATCTTGCTCTTGTAGGAATATAAACATCTTTTCACCTGCAATGGTATGTGAAGTACTGGTATCTGCAATCAGCAATTTTTCTCCAATAATTTTGAGAACAATTACACTTGTGGGATACAAGTTTGAATTCAATTTGAATAACGTCATACAGTTCACTTCTGTTTCCATTTCATTAGCTCTCGTGCATTTAGGACACTTTGACTTGACGACAACAGGAGTCCCACATCCGTAACACTGTATCGATTTTCTTCCTTCAGTTTTGTAACTTGGGAAATCTAGGTACTGTTCTAGAGGGTCCAGGTGAGTGGTTATCATGGGATCCATCAACAGGTTGACTTTTTTCTTTATTGGAAAGGGTTTTCTGAATTCTTCTTTCTTCTTGAAAGTCTCATTTGAATTACTTTTCATTCCAGTCTTTAGGTTGTCATATGCGTCCAACTTCTTAGCTTATTCCAAAGGATCGTTCAAATCCACCCAAATATCCAGAAAGTGTTCTTTGATATTTGCTGGAGTTTTTCTTTTTTATCTGATCAACAATTATCAGACTTTTAAGTTGATCAAACGTGGTTATCTTCAACTCTTTGATCCAACCTTCAAAATAAGAACTTAATTCGAAATAAAAGTCTCGCTATGTTGAATCTGGGTTTTTCTTCTGTTGGGAAAAGTACTACCTAAACCAACCCCCGTAACTCGAAATCTTTTGAGAAGCATTTCTTTTACCTTTTCATAGTTTTGATCATCATCTTCATCCTCTCTTGCGATGAGCTGAGCTATATCAGGTGGCAATGAGCCAATCAGGTACTCTGTCCAAGTTTTTTCAGGGATGTTCAAGAACTTATCTTGACGTTCGAAAATTGTCAAGTATTGACCCATTTCCTCTTCTTTCGAATTGAATCTCGGAATAATTCTATTTAACTCAAGCTTTGGGTTTTCTAGCTGTTGGCTTGTAACAGGTGCTTGTGACAGCTTCTGCATTTCGAGTTGAATTTTCATTTTTTCCAGTTTGAATTCTCTTTCTCGTTGCTGAGCCACAACCACGGCTTTCTGTTTCTCCTCCAGTTCCGCAGCTTTTTGTTTTTCTGTTGCTGTACGTTCCTCTACAATGATGCTGAGGATGTCTTTGACGAATTCCTCATCATACCTATCACTGTTGGTTATGAGATCTTTTAGTTCAATAATTTTGAGATTGTCCGACGGAGCCAGACCCAATTCTGTTGCCAACATTCGTAAATCCTCTTTTCTGGCCCAAAAAAGCCATTTTTCGTCACTTTTAGACTATTTCAAAGTTATTTAGTAAAGTTCAATTAAAGTTATTGAATTAAAGTTCACTCAAAACTGTTAATTCTTTTATCTGAAAATATTATAATCAAACAATACTTATGCACTTAAAGAGGCACAGAGGTGTTAATCTTGGATTTTTTCGAATTTTCGAAAAAAAATATATGTTGTTTCTCATTTTATTTTGAACATTTTGATACCAACCATGTGTTAGTACTACAAAAACTTCGAAAGTTATTCGAAAAATTCCAAACAGCAATTTAGTAATAACAATGTTTAAATGGCCACATGCCACACTCATTTATTCTTGATTTCCGCATGCGTTTTATTTTTCTGTTTTTAAAAAGCCTCATGAAATATTTTAAACACTTGGTTAAATGAGAAGGAAGCTTGCAACTCAACACACACTTTTTAATGTGTTTTGATTCTGTTTTGGTAATGCTAGCACGTTGTTTGAAATAACTTATCGAAATTTAAAACAGCGTTGTTTAAAACCGTTTATCAAAATTGAAAACAAAATTCTCTCGATTGAAATGGAAAATACACATCGTAGACCTTCAGGTAAACGTCCTAAGAAAAGAAGAGAGATTTAGAGGGAACCAATTCATGAAGGTATGTCCTCATACATATGTTGCAGAAAGGAGAGATACAAGTAAGTGTGCTTCCAGTAATAAAATCTCAGGAATTAAGACTTCATTAAAGTCAAATCTTGTTAAGGTAAGTGAAAACTTCAAAGGATATCGTATTTTTGATTTTATTTCAATCTTTAGCTCTATTTTATCAGTATCATGTTGTTTAAAATGTCATAAACCATTAACAATTAATGAAAAGTCCACTCGTGGTTTGTGTTCGAATTTTGAATTACGCTGTAAAAACTGTGGAAGTGTTTGTACTTTTTCAAGCTGTGAAAACACTGGGAACAAAAATAATGCTCCAAAAATTAACAGAAGATCTATTTTAGCAATGAGATGCATAGGCCAAGGTTTAGAGTCGTTAAAAACCTTTCGTGCTGTAATGAGTCTTCCTAATCCTGTTGAACAAAAATCATATGATGTTATTAATAATAAACTTTCACGTGTTATGAAGGAAGTCGCTGAAGAAAGCATGAAAAGGGCAGCTGTCTAAGTAAATTCTTCGTCACCTGATAAACTTTTAATGGTAAGTGGTGATGGTACCTGGAAGACGAGAGGACATTCATCGTTGATTGGAGTATGTACTGTAATAGGGGTCGAAACAGGTAAGGTTTTGGATAGGGAAGTGTTGTCCTCATTTTGCAAAGGATGCGACAGTTATAAAGGGGTAAAGTCTGGTATCCAGTACAATAAATGGCAAAGAGCGCATAAGTTTTCATGTAGGAAAAATTATTCTGGCTCTGCTGGTAAGATGGAGGTTGACGGGATGTTGAGGATTTTTAATCGATCAGAAAAGCTTCACAACCTGAAATATTTGAACTACATAGGAGATGGCGATACAAACACATTCAATGCCCTTTCTGAAAACAAGCCATACGGCGATGACCATCTTATTCAGAAAATAGAATGTGTAGGCCATGTGCAAAAGAGAATGGGTTCAAGACTTAGGAAGCTTAAATTAGTATATAGTAAAAAGAAATTATCTGATGGTAAAACTATTGGTGGTAAAGGTAGGTTAACTGATAGTTTAATTGATAAACTTGCGCATTACTATGGTTATGCTATTCGATGCAATTCTACTAGTGTAAAGGAAATGCGGAAAGCCATTTGGGCTGTTTGGGGTCATTCTTGCAGCACTGATGATGAACCGATGCACTGGTTTTGTCCTACAAATCCAAATACATGGTGTAAGTATATATATAATGCCGCAATTAATAATAATTTACAAAATTATAAACACAAACCCTCAGTTGCTAAAGCTGTTCGAGATGTAATTAAGCCTGTATTGGCAGACTTATCTCATCCGGCACTCCTGAAGAAATGTTTAGGAGGTAAGACACAGAATCCTAATGAAAGTTTAAATTAATTAATTTGGAAGTTTTGTCCTAAGATGATTGGTTCTAGTCTTCAGATTGCAGAGATTGCTGCAAATCTAGCAACCAGTGTTTTTAATGATGGAAATCAAATACTTATTACTATTTTAGAGAAATTTGGCTTAAAAATTAACAGAAATGTTTGTGTGTCCCTGGCTGAACGTGACAATCTCGTCGAATCTTTATGTCAAAAGACAGAGGCGCTTAGAATCACCTTTTG
Organism: Trichonephila clavipes; assembly: GCA_019973935.1. Lineage (NCBI taxonomy): Eukaryota > Metazoa > Arthropoda > Arachnida > Araneae > Nephilidae > Trichonephila > Trichonephila clavipes. Next base: position 300,579 of record BMAU01020727.1, on the reverse strand, counting down.
AAGCTGGCAGAGCCAAGAAAATTAAAAAGAGTAAAGAAATTGAGCTGTTTCAGGAACAGGAAGGTATATCTTATGATCCTGGAGCATTCTAGCATGTAAGTCTTAAGATTTATTTTCTCAAATTCAATTTTAAAACTTTAAAGTCTTTTTTCTCAGTTTGTGTTTTTTTCAATTACGCGTATTGCGTTTCAAAAACTATCATACTTTGAAGTATAAAACTTTACAGAATTATAAATTATATCATAATCTTCAAATCCTAGCTATTTATAGTATTATAATTTTTTTATTTTTTGCAATATTTTAACAAAAATTGAATTTTTTAAAAAATGTTTTAAAAAATGTACTTTTTATTTAAAAAATATTATTTTTTATTCTATTTATATAAGATAGACCAGCATGTAATAAAGATATATTTGACTTTATAGATCAACTTATTGCTAGTAATTACAATTATTATTGCAGAAAATATCATGCGCGTCGGAAAACTTACTCTTTGTTTCTTACAAAAAACGTTCTTATTTTTATGTGCTTATTATTTTTAAAATTATGATTATATTTTAGATATTTTATACTTTTTCGAAACTGTATTCCTTTATAAGAAATGTGTACAAGAATCAAATTATTTCATTTTAATCTCAAAGAATTATTTCTAGTTGAAAATTGTTTGTATTTTGTGCTCTCGAAACATTTTTAACACCCCTGTGACCCCTTAAAGTTTCCGATACATACAAAAAATACTCTATACTATAATACACTCTTCCTGAATGACAATATAATTCTCTAGTTTCAAAATGTGCTAATTAATTTTCACATCAATATTAATGAGATTAAAAAAAATGAAAAATTCTTCAATATCAACTATCTTCTAATTTCGTTCTTCAAAATCAAAATAATAATATTTCAATAATATTCATTATTAATCAAAAGAGTATCAGCAATTAGCATGAAATCGTTTAAATTAAATCAAAGAAAAATTTCGTTTTCGTTAACTTAAATCAATTAAATTGTTTTTAATCAAAAGCAATTCAAATACGTTTAAATAGAAATAACATTCATGAATTATTTCATCCACTCCAAAATTAACATTATTACAAACTTGTTTAACTTAGAAGTACTTGAAATTATTTTCCAAAAATCTTTAAATAAAAAGCATAAATGTTTATACTTTATCAAAACATACAAGTTTTCAAATGTTATAGTAATACTTCGTAATAAATCATGTACTTCACAAGATAATTATTTTTATATTAGACATAAAAAGTAAAAACAAAAAACATCATGATAAAAATTGTATTCAACTTAAAACTTAAATAAAAGTTTAGTAATCAAACAAGAATCAAAGTGAAATTATTTGAATAAATACAAATCCCAAGAATTTCTTGATAATAAAAGTATATACATATATTAATGGCATTAAATTCTTAATTAGTAAGAAAATATACATTCATTATTAACCTTCAATTAGCTTTAATGAGAACAAACAGTAGAATGCGAGTTTTGTTTTAGAAAAAAAGTATTAAGAATACTGACAAATAAATAAGTGAAAATATCACTTAAACTTCAATTACATTACTATATACCGTAACACACAAAATATACTAAGAGCAGTAATATATAATCACTGTTCTTATACAGAGTAACAGAGCAAGAGTATTTAGAATAAACAACACTTATCTGTTCACAGGTTTTCTGGGTGAAAACATTAATTATTCGCAGGGTGCGAAACCTCTATTTGTTGTCGGATGACAACGCCTCAACCTGAGTGGAAACAGCGAGAGAAAGTTGGGAATTGTGTTCGGATCGGCCCGACGTTTGGCGCCAATTTGTAACGGTTCTCTTTCGTCATTACTGGGTAAATCAAAGTATTTGACAGAATCTCAGTGTAATTAAAATACTTTAATAACATAAAATAACACAGTTACAATGGACAGACATTAAGACACAATACAGGTTAAACATTTAAAGGAAATAATGGGAAATTAAATATATTACATAGTCAAGGATTGGACAGCGAGACGAGTAACGTTTACTCATTCAGTTCCCAACTCTCTCTGGCGGTAATACAGAGCTTCGGTCGGTAATGCTTCCGTTACAAGTACCGCCATCTACATTTCGGTCTTAGTGTTAAACCGTGTGTTACACATTTGCATTTGCTTTAAAAGAGGTTGAATTCATTTTGGTATAAGAATATTGTAATATACATTAAAACTTATAAATAGGTTAATACTTTATAGCACGTTAATTTTACTCTTAAAATTTAAACTAAAACACCTAAAGTTGTATAAATAACGGTATTGAGAAATAACAAATAACACACAGAAAGTACTTTTAGTAAGAATTAATAACTTACGTCATAATTATTTTCACAAAAGTATGTAAATATTAGGAATGACAAAATCAGTTATTTATTTTAGTTCTGTAAAGGAAGCAATTTTTTTTTCTTTTTTCCTAAAGAATCAAGATTTGAGGTTTAGTGTTTACATTTTAGGCACTTTGGTATTTTAAAAAAACTGGAGTAATGGCTGGTTTTTGCTTCTTTTTAAATCCACATTTTTTTTGGAAATCTATTTTTTTTTCTTCTCTTTCTAAATACTTTAAGCAGGAATATTTGTAAAAAATATGTATGCACAAATTTTCAGATAAAAATGAATAAAACCCCTGATCAAATAATTTTATTTAAAGAGAATTGTTTCATGGAATTATCTTAAGTGCTTAAAAATTAAACGTTTTCGTGTTTAAGCAAACGCGAATGTGAAAAAAAAATTGCATTGTTATGTATGAAAAGAAATTTTTAAACCTACATTTTTCACCAGAAACATGAAAGAAAAAAATGATTATTTCTTGAATGCATTTCTTTCGAAATACAATGCAATGCACACAATGCATACTAAGAAAATCTTTCATTCAAAAGCGTATAAAGTAAATATTTAAAACTTATAAAATTTTTAAGATAAAAAAAACTTCTTTAGGTTATATATAATCAGGTTATAAAGCTCTTACAAATGATCCTTACCATTATTTTTCTTAATGTAAAATACTTGACATTTTTTCTACATAACACCTCTCGGAAATTCAATGGCTTTACTATTCCCTATACCTTCAGTCATTTTGTTACAGTAACCAACTTATCAATATGTTCTAATTTTACGTAAACCATATAATTACCATCAATGCATGTCAACATGTCATTGTTATCATCATCATATCACAACCATATAACTATTATCATTACACGTCAACCATATAATTACATTTTGGTTTATGATAAAATTATGATTTTAGTCAAATAAGAATATGCATTCGGAAATGAACCACAAACCGTTATTTTTGGAGAAACCAAAATCGGAACTGAACTGATCTATTTTTTTAGTTGAACCGGAATGAAAACAGGATCAAAAAATTACGTTTTGGAGCCCTGATTACTACTATCAATACTTTGCTGGAATATTTTATTTCCTGAAACTCAAGAAATATGTTCAATGAAGACCCTCCTTGCAGAAAGGCTAATGAACTTTACATATATCGTGATACAAAGTCCTCCCGTTAGCGTGGTGTCAAAACTAAGAGAGAGATACCTCGTCACTTCACCGAGGTTCAAATAGCATGGTCCATCGCGAATAAATCTGGTGTTGCTTTTAGTGTGATGCTAATTAACATTCATTAACTCACTAGATACACACTGCTGCGTGCGCGGGAAAATAATCACAACGCCAAGAAAAAAATTACTGTAGAGTAATAAAATTTGGAAAATGCAATTGTCTAGTTAACGTGTTTAATTGATTAAATTTTCAAGATCACAAGTTGATTTAATCTCAAGAAAATTCATTTCTAATGTAAAATGGTGTTAAATTAATTGCCGATGTAAACTCCAGATGCAAGCAAGTATGCATTGTGTCATAAGGGTGCCTAATGTCACTTGTGTCAAAACTGTGACGGTTAGTGCTTGCTGTGAATAATGCTGAAGTTGCCGTCCAATAATATCCCATACGTGCTCAATTTTAGACATATCTGGTGATCTCGAAGGCCAAGGTAACATGTCTCCACTTTATACAGTACGTTGCGCTGCAACAGCGGTATAAGAGTGAAAGTTATCCCGTTGAAAATCTCCCTTTGATTGCTGTTACTGAATGACAGAATTATAGGTTAAATTACTAGACTGACGTTCAAATTTGCAGTCAGTGTGTTTGGGATAAAACCGAGAGTGCTCCAGCTGTCATAAAAAATTACTCCCCAGACAATGACTCCAGGTGTAGGTCCAGTCTATCTAGGCAGCAGACAGTTTGGTTGTAGGCGCTCCTCTGGCCTACTTCTGACCAACACACGACCATCACTGGCACCAAGACAAAACTTGCCTTCATCAGAAAACACAACAGATCTACACTCTGTTCTCCAATGAACTCTCCAGCTTGACGCCACTGGCCTCGCAGAAAGCAATGGCTTGGATTCTGCGGAATACCGCTACAGGTAACCCAGCTCGGAATTGTCCTTGAAAAAATTAATATATAAGTTTGTTGTGCCACTGTGGTTCCAACTGCAACCCAAAATTTTGCCGCTGACGAAGTACTATGCACCACAACCGTACCCCAAATACGGTGGATTTTCTTCTCAGTACTGCCACGTGACCACTCGGGACCCAGTCTTCTTGAGGCAGTATTATCCCGTGACCACTGATCCCGACAATCATGCATAGTGGATACATTCCGACCAAGTCTTTCTGAAATATCACGGAAAGAAAATTCACCTTCTCGTAGCCCTATTACACGGCCACTTTAAACCTCAGTGAGCTGATGATAATGGCGTCTTCGTCTTCTCAAGGTATTCTTGGCAAGCATCAGCTCAATAGGTCAAATTTTACAGACGAATAATGCTCACAAACTTTACAGAAAGCATTTAAAGCAACTCTGATTGGCAAGTTCTGAGTGGAGCTAAGAGCACAACACTTAAGAGTTAAACGCGAAATTTGTATCGATATCATATCTTAGATTTATAACCACGCCAACCAAATTTCGTTTATCTAATTCAAATCTTTCTTGTGGTTAGGATTTCTTCCATCAGTGTATGATTTTCAATTACATAATTCCTAAAATTTCTTTCTACATATATAAGCTTTTTTAATCCAAAAATATATGTCTTCTATATACAAAAATTTTACATGGATCTCAAAGTCTTATTCTGAGTCTTCGCTGCATTAAAAAACGGCCTTGTAGAAGAGCTGATAGAGGTTGAATCTGTCAAGGTTCAATGTCCTTAGGTACCCGTCATATGGAAATATCGAGAGTGGGGTGGCAAGACATAGGTTTAGCTTCACTTCATTATGCTTCATAATTACGGGCCCGATAGCCAGTAGCTTCCATGCAGTGACGTTAATAAACAATGAAGGGATATCGGTACTAAAGTCTAGATTATACTAAAAAGTTATTTAGAAAGTTATTTGAAGTTGATTAGAAAGCTGACTTTGATCTGGCAAAAAGAAACAAGGATTCATCGAATTATTACATCATCAACTTATTTCTGCCTTGTATGAACAAGGCTAGGATAATGAATGCCGGAAATTATTGGAATAGTTAAATGATTTTTAATCTTAAGTCGAAAATACAGTATCTCATATTAAGTAAATGAAAAATTATTCATTGAAAAAGCCCTCAAAAGAAATTTTCAATCAATAATTAGCTAACTAGTATGAAACGTGGTTTGATTAATTGTTTATTATAGTAGTATTTCGGAGCAACTATAGAGTTTCTGATGCAGACTCGTTATTTTGAGTCACGCGGTCAGTTAAGTGATAAATATAGCCCCCATAAGCTAGGGTTCCTTGCAATTCATAACTTCCTCACCATTTTGAACTAAGACAGAATTAACTTGTTTCCTCTGTCTCTTTGCACTATATCCCTAACCAATGACATCCAAGTCCGAGCCCCCGATTCGGTAAAAAAACAACGTCGATCATGAGTTTGGCATAATGGATGTTCTCATCCTGTGATCTCAGTATGAAATTAACATTAATATTATAGAGTAAAGGGGAAAATAAGAGTAGCATGGTTTTATCTGTAACCCCTTATCTACCGCATTATGATTTACTGCAATTTTTTGTCATGTAATATTATTTTTGGATCACTACATTGAAAATTAAGGGATATTCATAAACAAAATACTCAACTTTGGGAAATTTAATCCGCTAGAGCCAATTCATCAACTAAAGATATTCAACTGTAACATTAATTATATACACTGTTCACTTAAAATAAATAGTCTAATCGTTTTCTAATGTCTACATTAACATACAAAAAGAATAAGACACTTAAAGTTTGATATTAACTTTTTTGGGGACAAAAATGATAATCTTCACAATCGCTGAAAACGCCGTCAGTTGAGAACAGAATTTCTGCTATAAAACTATTCGCCCTCCTCGCTAAAATACTCACCATAGAACCCTTGCTACCATATATCTTAAAAGAGTTGATTTCAAAGAATGTTCCTGCTAAGTATCGTCAGAAATTTCGTAAAAATAGTTATTCTATGTAATTTTAACGGGAGTGGTACTTATAAGTACCGTCGGTAGATAAATGGTTAAAGTAATTCTTTGTTTTCTATGTAAGCCTTTTAGATGTTTGGATTAAGACAGTTAAAATATGCATGTATTTTGAAACACAAGAACTTTCGAAAGTAGTTGAAAGTACTTATATTTATGCTTCCAAATCACTTTTTTTCAAAAAGAAGGAGCTATTTGAATTATCGATGCTTTAGAACTTATCTTTGAAAACGGTCGAATGGAAACATAATCATATGCATTCTTTTTAAGTGAATCGCATATTATACTTTCAATAATTTTTTTTCTTGAAATGTAAGATATTTAAATAAAAGTTTTATATACACACACATAGTTGGAGTAATGTCTTAAAGTAAAACATTGATTCTGCAGAAGTATTAGTGTCTTTTTCAGCACTGGAAAAAATGGATTGAGAGACAGATTTTCGAAACATTAAGATCATTCTATATTATGAAAATGGAAACATAATATCGGCAGCATATTTTCTAATTTTTATTAAAATGCAAAAAATATTTTTAAAGGTACATATATTTATTGAGGAAAAATATATATTGACATAAAATTAATGCAGTTCTTGTTATAAAAGCAACTTTAAGTAGTCTATGATTTCAAATTTAATGGCTTAAAAATAATACCAATATAGAGGTTATAAAAAATGCCCCCCATTATCTTTAAAATACCTTATCCCAATTAAGAACAAAATTTAAGTCTATTAGGAAAAGAAGATAAGGCAGAAAAGAATATTAAAGTAAACATTTTTTCATTGTAATAACATTTTTTAAATAGCAACAATAATTTATAACTTCTTCAGCAAGTACATTGAGAATAAATAAACATATCAAGCGAGTTTAAAGATTATTCTTATATTAGTATCCATAGAGAACGAAGCATATTTTTACTTTATTTCGTCTGTTTCAAAGTTTAATTAGAGTTTAATTTGAATTCCCTTGCAAAAATTATTGCATTATTTCTTGCTCTATTGCTTATTTTATGAGTTATGAATATAATTAAAGGAGGAAATGTAAACATTTTAATAAAAATTCCATTATTTTTAGCTGTTGATAATATATATATATATATATATTGGATTATACCTTAAAATTTAATCATTTCGTGTGTGGATTCGTATACATTCTTACACAGTTCAGAAAAATCTGAAGAATTTATTTATTCATACTTATTTTCTATCTTGTTACAACTTTTTATTGAATTATTTTCATCATACTCCGAATGGATTTAAAAGAAAAAACTTTATATTAACGACACATTTTTGCAGTATAACTGATATCTTAATACCAGTTCCTCGTTCTAGATTAAATATGCCTTTCAAAATTCCACAAATTATTTCTTTTACAAACACACTGTATGATTTCTCAAAGAAACAGTGTCGACGACACAACAAAAGTAAAAAAAAACCGGCTATTCAAATTCTCTTCTTGAATAACACAAACTATTTCACCAAAAAAAAGTTCAGATGATTGCACTAACGCTGCATTAAAACGGTGACATAAATGACTCAGGAAGAGAGGTTAATAAATGACCAGATAGATAAAGATTAGTTACTGGGATGATAGTGAGTAATTACATTTCCCTCTGTCTTTGCTACGAGGTTTTTGATTGCTTTCTGTCCTGAACTTTATCTGGATGAAGTCATTTGTATGCAATTAATGATGTTCTATTTTTTTCTTGTATAGACAAATGATTACGGTCTGATTGATTGCGAGATAGTCAAAAGATATTTGAATTCGTAAAAATGACCTTTTAACTCATATTAAAGGATTTAATTAAAAAGGATTTAAAGAAAAGGATTTACCTTTATAACTACGCTGTCCGATTTAATTTTTAATTTAATTTACGTCTCACTGAAGAATCACGAATAATATTCTCTACTGACCCTGTAATTTTGAGCCATGGTCAATATATTAGGACAGGGGTCAACAAAACGTGGCTCGCGAGCGTCGTGCGACCGTTTGCAAAGACGGTTGTGGTTCTTCATATTTCAGACTACAGGAACCATTAAAAACAATTATATGTAAGAAAAATTGTATCCCTTTCTCTTTTTACATCTATATCTATCTTACATGTACCATACTTTCAAGCTGCAATTTTTAATTTTTAGGTATATTCACCGTATAACGCGCACCAACTTTCTTACGAAGAAATCTGAAATATACATATGCAATGCTGTTATGGTTTGAAGCGATTTATTGGATTGATTGATTGAATATTAACGTCGCACTGTTCAGCTACACGAGGGCTTTTGGCGACGGACCACGTAATTTTGAACCATGGTCAAGTGACGTGGAGGAAACCTGAGCTGACACCCCCTCTCCTAACTACCACACCAACGGGAGGACGTTTCAGCTCTCAACAGATTTAACATGCATCGCTGCCCTACACTTCGGGTGTTTAGTGGTACTGGGCTTGAGCTCGTGACAAGGCAAGCCACTATCCGATACCTATACCACTCGGCTACCGTGGCCACGCGATTTATTCGAGGTATTTTCCTAAGATTTTGCAAAAATCGTATACTTTTAGCACTACAACCTTTTAATTTCATTAGGAATTTTTTTTCATTTCTTTTAAATAAACAATATGTCGAAGTATGTCAAGAAATCTAATTTTTTATGTTCATCTCTTTTTATTTATTTTTAAGTTTTTATTTTTATACACGGCGTATAACACGCATCCATAAACCTAGATCTTGTTTTGGGTGTTCAAAATGGGTGTTATATGCCGGATTTTACGTTAAATATTTATTGAAAAGAAATTATATACCTCATTGGCGTCTACAATATAACGTTTGCCAGACTTATGATTTCTGTATTAAATTGTTTTCCATTGACAAAGTGTAATGAGAACTAGTGAAGATAGTAAAATTGGTTTTAAAGAAGTACAAGTCTGACTTATTGATAAAAATGCCGCCACGAAAAGACGCTCCTCTAAGTGATTTTTAGCAACATTTGCTTATTTTGACGTATGTTTTAGGGCAATGTTTCTCAAAGTGTGGGGCGCGCTCCCTTGGAGGGCGTGACAGCTCTGCAAGGGGGGGTGAACATATTGAAAAGTCAAAAGCAAAATATTATTAAAAAAATTATTAATTTACTGAAAGTAAACAAACAAAATACGTTCTGACATAAAAAAATAAAATACACATTTACACTGATATATTATACTTATAAATAAATCAGTGCTACATAATGTATTTTATAATTAATGTAACAATTCTAAGTTAGAAACAAGTTTATTATTTACCAGTGACCCCATAGGTTTGTCATATACATAATTTATAACAAAAATTAGCACTTATCTTTATAATTTTTGTACGGCCGATCATAAGTTTCGCGATTCGCTTCCAATTACCAACCGTTTTCCATGCAGGCACGTGTATGTGATGTGGTCGGGGAGGGGGAGGAATAAAGGAGCAAAAATAATCTGGAATAAGTAAATCCTTTGCAAACATTGTCGTGGTCCTTTTATTGCATTCCTAAGTCTTGGAATATTTTTACGGATAGCGGTGCACAAAAAAGATCCTACTTTGGGAAGACGTATATATACGTCTGGAAAAATAAAGAATTTGGCTTAGCGAGATGTTTATATACTCGGCGGGTGCTTAAGAGGTTTAAGTCGTATCGTAGTTTTAACGTCAAAGTATAGTATTATTAAATTCAGTACATTATTATTTTATTGGGGGCGATGAAAATTATGATTGAAAATTTGGTCACGAGTATTGCAACTTGAGAAACACTGTTTTTGGGAACGCTCTTTAATGTGAGCAAGAGATACACCAATAGAAGTGATAAAAACACACTCCATGTTTTGAGATATTCTTAAGGGTCAAAATATGAAAATAGAGTTGAGACGCCTATTACATGTAGGAACAATTGAAGCTAACTTTAATCAATAGTGTAAACATAGAATTTCAGAGTGAAGTTCTTTCTGCATTATTGTTAGGGATATTTTTCGCGACGCTTAAAAACTTATTTCTCAACTTATGATTTTTTGACAGGGTTTTCTCTTGCAGTAAACCATAGAAATAAAAATATTTTCAACAGCTTCTAATTTTCTGGAAGGAATGTAAAATTTTACTTTTTGTGAAGATTAATTTAAATATTATAAAAATATTAATTAGAGCTATAGTTTTGATTGCGAACGCTACCAGAGGCTTCTCTTCCCTTGCTGCTCCCAAGTATTTGTCTCTTGGTAAAAATGGTTGTTTGTGTAAATGGCTCTTTGACACCCTATTTATCATGTCTCGCTTAAAAAAATTGGCTCATCTCTCCAAAACTTTACCAACCCATGAATAAGGGTGACACCTCCACCCCTTTTCTAAACTTCTACACCATGCTAACTGGGAGAACTTTGAGCATTGACATATTCAACGAATTATCATCTCTTAAAAGTTAAAGCAATATAACATATCTTTTTTAAACAGTGCTTCATTATTTTCATAAAAAAATCAATAATAATTTATATAGCCAATTTCATTCCAGCGTTACTGGACATATAATACAAAATATTCTTACTTTGTATTCTAACAACCATCTATGACTGAAAAATATATTTTCCAACAGTGAGTACTTTTATATATTTTTGGGTTTATACTTTTATTTCAATGGAGAAATAGGTTAAATCTATGATACATTGCCAACATCTGCTTAACTCTAAATATTGTTCAGTAATTTCTAACAAAGAAACCTTTCAATGACTACAAATTCAAGACTCACGTAACATAAATGCAAACACGAAAACTCTTTTCCACGTAATGCATTTTTGAATATTTGAATAAACCTCTGAAATCCTTCTGCTTTTAGATTTCCTTTCGGATCTTTACCATTTCAAAAGTTTAACATTCTGAGTAATATACGTAGGAAATCGTAGATCGTAGCTGACGAATAAATTCTCAACACCGAAAATGTAAATAATTCGTTTTTAGTTGTAATTCGTAGGTGGTTTTTATATATTTTGTATGTAAATGTGCGGGGTTTTTTTTTCGTAGTATTTTTTTTATCTTAAAGAGAATTATTTTATGGAATGTAATTTATTGCTTGTTATTTATGGCGTGCAGTGCCGGGGGAAAATGTATATCTCTTCTGTAAGGCTAAGATAAGTCAAAGCTTTATATATATATATATATATATATATATATATATATATATATATATATATATATATATATATATATATATATATATGTATATATATATTATATATATATATATATTATATATGTATATATGTATATATGTATGTGTATATATATATATGTATATGTATATATATATTTATATATATATGTATATATATATATATATATATATATATATATGTAGTTTTAATAATTTTAACTAGACAAACTGAAGTGAATATTAAAGGTAAAAGGATCATACAGATTTTAGAATCTTAAAAAGATGGATGCTGCAGTATTATAAGCAATGCTGGCTGAGAAGAGCTTTTAAACTCGTATAAAAAGGAGTTTCCAGTTTTAAAGCAACCCAATTTTTTCCCCATTCGGTTTATAATAATGGGCGAAATTCAATGGAAAATAATGGGTATAAGTTCTATATCCGTTACAAATAAAATGGTAATTGCCATAAAAAAAGTGTAGATTACGATGATCAATCAATGAACAATAAACAAGTTATAGCCAGATTAAAGACCGAGAGAGAGAGAAATACAGACTCAAAGCTGCAATAATACAGGCTGGAATCCAGAATAGCAATAAGAATATGATTATTTTTACTAAAACAATTATATAAAAGTATTTATAGTTAAATTCCAAAATAACGGAAGTAACATTAGGAAATTTTTTGTATTTGTCTACAATGTAATATTGAAGGCTCAAAATCAAATAAAAATATTGGAATATATTCTTTTTAAAAGCTTCCGTAACGCCATTTATGAATTAAATATATCGGCAATTATAATTCTAGATAATACATAGAAGTACAAAATAATATACATTATTTAATAAAATGTATAACTAGTAATCTAAAAAGGTAAATTTAATCCATACAGTTTATAATATCTTCATAAAAATAACTACTAATAAAATTATTTGGATATTTTTTATCTATGCAGTATTAAATTATTATACTTTTTATACATTTTCTGTATATTCTGATAATAGAAATATGTTACGTTGCAAGTAAATTACAACAATAATAATAATAATAAACACATATAAGAGTAATTAAATTATCTTCAATTCCTTCCCATTACGTATTCGCATATGACGTCCAACAACTACCATTTTACACATCAAGGATCAGATAACCATAAATTTTTCAAACAGGAATCGCATTTCATCTTTCTTTATTGCCAAGTACTGAACTGCTTCACGCATCACTGTCCAATTGAATATTGAAGTATAAGATGCTGAATAAGCAATAATTGAAATAACTATATTACCCAATCCGAAGTTAAATCAATGTTGGTTTTTACTTTTGAGTGGACGATCTACGATTGTATGTCCCCTGGTATGATCATAAATGCATAAAAAAGTAATATCTAAAAAGACTCTATGCTACTTTCGAAACATCATAGGTGTATATGTGTGGGTATGTGTGTGCATACGTGTGTGTAATGTAATCATTTTTGTTGAGATTTAGAGACAAAACAAATAGACGAGAGGAAAGCAAGGACAAAAATAAAAAAAAATATCCCAAACACTCTGGCACAAAGAAATACAAAATGAATGTCAAAGTCATGATTTTAAGTGAAGAGAAATAGAATTTTTAGAAATTGCGTACGAGGTTTTATGGAAAAGTTTCAGTTACAAAGTAAGGCACATGAAACTATTACTATATTCTTTTTCTAGAAATAATTATCTCAACTTACACGATGTAATTCTTTTAACTCGAGGTAAGAGATGAGACTGGCGTTTAGAAAAAATGGTGTTTATAATTAGGAAAACATATGTTATAAGGTTAAAAATTAAATTAATATTAAGTCAGAATGTTATATAAATATGTACAAGTGCGCGCGTGCCTGCAGAGTAAAAAAGAAAAAGGCAGGGAAACAAACGGAGAGAGAGAGACTATATTGAAAGAGTGGGGACGGACTGAGGAAAAAAACAGAGACAGAAATTATCAAATAATTTTATTGTAACTGTAAATATGTGATTTAGCATCTGTAAGTTAACAAAGATCATACAAATATCATCCATTTGGGTAAAGTTTAAAATTTGATTTAAGAGTTCTTAAGAAAAAATCAGGTAAATGATTCCCTTCGAATGTATCTAATACTTTGTACAGTTCACGCAACCCATCTTAATTTCAGCTATAAAATAAAATTCATATCAGAGATGTGCATTCTTACATAATGTTATCACTAATGTAATGTGGAATGCTGGAGATGGTTAATTGGTTTTATTGATTCAAAAGTTGTTATTCAACTACGCCAAACATAATATAACTAATTGTTACAAATATATATTTATGACCTAGACAGAAAGTAAAGGATAAACAATACAAGGTAAGTACCAGCATTTGTTGATTAGGAGAAGGACAACAAGAAAAAAAAGTTCACTCAAGGGAAGTATCACTTATGATTACTAAAAACAGTAAACCTTCCAAAAGAAAGGAAAAATCAATCAGGAAATGATAGTAATTTGGAGTCGTAAATTCCGTACTCTAACCATAACAAGATAAGTTCACAGTCGGTGGAAGAATATTGAAGAGAGCTGTACTTTAAATTGAACTGGGTTTACTGCCTCCGTTTTGTTTGACGTATAATTTTGGGAAGGAAATTGCCTGGTTCTGTTATGGTCGTCAAACTACAATGTATGAGGTCAACCGCTAATAGGACGTAATGCAGTGGTATTACGAAGTCAATTTAAGAAATAGAATCAATGCTTAGAAAATAAAGTGATGTCACCGGGAACTTTGCTGACGTAATCAAAAGTTTCTCATCGGATTCCAGTATTTATTTTGTTAGGATTTTCATTCTTTAATTTCAAGTTTTATGTATTTTTCTTACTCCCTGGGGAACGAATTGAAGTACTATAAACACACAGCCGAAAACTACTACACAGACGTCGAGATACTTATTTTGTAAATTGTGGATCTCCCAAAAGATCTTTATAACTGTCCCTTACTGGTCTTCTGGTTGAACGTTATAAAATGTATGTAATTTATGTGTGTTTATGTAATTTATTTTGTGTAGTTACTCTGATTTATGTGATGTGATGTGTCCGTCTATTGTCCACCAAAAATAAAAGAAGTTTTAACCTAATTTCGATGAGCGTATCTTCATTCAAGTACTCCAAAATGAACTAAACTCACGCATACAAGACGTTACATCTTTTAAAACGGTATTTTGGTTTATTTTGCTGAATTATTATTGTTTATTTTCCATGACGAGTACAGAACACGGATATGATCTAGACAAGAAAAAAATATTTTAACTACCAGACGCATTTTATGTTTGTTAAAAATTTTATAACGCTTCTTTGAGATATAAACCAGACAATCATCAACAACATTCTAAAACCTCTTTCTATTCATGGTCTGAGTCTTGTCACGGACATTAATTAAAAAGAACCAAATCCCCTATATACAGCTTTGGCAATCTGCATACAGTTCTTTTCGTATAAATCCTCACGGGTGAGTGAGTGAATATTAAAGTCGCACTATTCAGCTACATGAAGGGATTTTGGCGACAGACCACGTAATTTTGAACCATGGTCAAGTGACGTGGAAGACGCTAGGGCTGGTACCCCCTCTCCTAATTACCACACCACACCAACGGGAGGACGTTTGAGCTTTCGACAGATTTAGCATGTGTCGCTGCCCTACACGGTGGGTCTTTAGTGGTACTGGGCTCGGACTCGTAATAAGACCATCCACGATCCGATACCTATACTACTCGGCTACCGCAGCCACCATGAATGTCAGGAGAAATATGCCGAGCTCTTTTTTTCTGTAATTAAAGTTCGATGTAGCGTCACTCTATCAAGTGTTCGTAATGCTGTGAACAAATGTTTATTTGTCGTCCACTGTTACTTGCTGTGTCAATTGCAAATGATATGGCTTGAAATTTATTTATTTGAGAAACTTTCCATGGCGTTTTCTGGGACATTCCAAGTTTTCAGGTGGCAGTTCTCGAAGACTTCCGTGAATTTGGAACAGAACTTTATCTCACCCTCTCCACAACTAACGTGCATCGCTCCCCTAGACGGCGGGTCTTTAGTGGTACTGGGCTCGAACTCGTGACAAGACCAGCCAAGAATCGATACCTTGACCACTGGGCTACCGTGGTCACCAAGTCTGTACGGGGATTGTTGTTAATGTGCTGCAATATTTCCAGAATGGCAAAACAGGAGAAAATATATTATGTGCTTTCCCTTAATCTGTTATTTATATGATTGTTATTTAAAAATTATCATGTATCATGAAAACTTTACATACGTAGACATGAAAAATTGAAAGTCATAAATTATTTAAAGAAAAATGAAATTAGTGCTGCATTAATATGTGATATTTCAAATATACCTTTTTATCTGTAATATTTCTCAGAAAGAATTTTTGTACCTATAAAAACAATTTGAATCAATTTATTTTTTATGACTAATATTCATGTCTGGTAAGTTTTTATAATCAGTATTACAAATCTATAATTTGCAAAAATGAATTATTTTTACATGTAAATGTGTTAGAAACTTTACTTTTTTTTCTTTCTGTATTACCTCAAGATATGTGAAGGGTATTTTATTTAACCTATAAGATGTACAGAAATTTTTAAATAGCTCTATTTTTATATAACTTAATGATGGCAATAAATAAAGTACAATTTTAAGATAGAATTTAGAAGTATTTATGGAATTCATGATATTTGTCAAAATATTAGCATGCATGACAAAAACCAAGAGCAAATAATTAAATTAAAATAATGAAGAATTAAATATAATCTGCGATTGAATAAAAATTATTTTTCTTATATAATTTCAACAAAGAATTTCCCATTCTAAAAGAGATGTTCAATATTAAGTAAAGTTAAATCTAGAAAAAATCCTATTTACATAATTTAGAATTTGCTGCACCTCAACGTTATGTATTATAAAAAAAGATTCTTACAAAGTAAATGATGGATAGATTACTATAGAATTAAAAAAACGTTTTCCTGTACAAGAAAAACCTAAATGTATATTTTCAAAGTAAAAGAATGCCAAAAAATGAGATCATTTTTAAGTTTTCCTTGATTTTCACAAAAATATGAAGAAAAAAAAGAAAACTTCTTTTTAACATACAAAAAGCATTTTCAGTTTACCTTAAGAAGATTCATTTTTTCCCCTATGGTTACATCCGCATTCAAATGCTGAATTTTTACCGAAAAGGTATTCAAATCTCACAAAGAAAATTCTGTGCATTTACTGTTTTGACATCAAGAAACATTGTATTTTTTTCTTCAGAAATTACTTCTTTTAAAACATTACTCTATTGTAAATATCTTTCTTTTTTTAAAAACGCTGGTGTTCTGGAAATGAAACTTTTTATATAAAAATATAATTTTCGCTGCATGATAAATACTAAGCAAACAAAAGTCCGTTAAGGTATCCGACTACGTTCGGAACCATGATTTTAAAAAAGTGCATAAATGGATAATTTTCATGATATTTAGTGCCACTCAGATTAGAATAGATGCATAAAATTGTTTTAAGAACATTTTGACAAAAAATTTATTTAAATATAATATTTTGGCAAAAAACCAACTTAGAATAATCTTTTTTTCCAAATGTTCTCCTTTTGTGAAAAACGTTCCATTTTAATAATATTTTGCCTGTATATAGCTCAGACCGCTCTACAGAGACTCATCTAGAATTTTTGAAAAATTCACATTATTTTCAGAGTTACCACCAATTGAAATAATTATTTGCGTTTTTTTCTTAAAATTGCTCCCCTCTGTTGTCGTAAAATATGAATAAACTCACTTCGAAATTATATATTTCAAAAATTCTAGTTGAGCCTCTGTAGAGAGGTCTGAGCTATATACAGGCAAAATAGTATTATAATAGATGCATTTTTCACAAAAGGAGAACATTTGGAGAAAAAAAATATTATTCTAAGTTAATTTTTTGCCAAAATAGTGTATTCAAATAACTTTTTTTGTCAAAATGTCCTTTAAACATTTTTATGCATATATTCTAATCTAAGTGACATTAAATATCATGGAAATTATCCATTTATGCGCTTTTGAAAAATCACAGTTCCGAACGCAGTCGGATACCTTAACATATGAAAATTCAATAATTCCCTGAAAAATGCAGATAGAGAGATAAAAATTGACTCACACATGTTTGAAATACACATGAAGTTTTATTGGAACAGAAAAAAGTGTAATAAATGGATCACCACATCATACGTGATCGGTTTCTTTTTCTTTAAGAAAATGCATGGTCCTGCTTTACAAGTTGCAAACGTGATGGGTGAGAAGCATGCTGATACCATATTGAATCACATCATCGCTAGCCTGGCTAATCAACACATATTGGAAAGTACGACTTTTATTTAGAATTACACTTCATCCCATAGTGCTACACCTGCATACATTGTTTGGTGAGGATCGCGTCTTGAGCCCCACTTCCATCACGTTTGCACTCCCAGGTCCACAGACCTCAATCGCAGTGATTATTGGCTGTGTAATTACTTGGTCGAAAGTCTATCATGATCGTCCGACCTCAAAATGATCCTGAAAAACAACATCTGTATTGTTATAACTAGTGTTATAACAAGGTTTATTGCTATAACTAGTTGCTTTTTCTCTCTCAAATCCTTTTCTTCACTTCACAGTGTAGGAAATCACGAAAAAACAAATGCGCGGTTTAAACGTTCTATTATTTGCATTAATGTCCACAAGGTGCCTTTTCGTACTTAATCGATGATTCTCTACTACTTTGTAAATCCCTTTTTTACCGTATTTCGTTCCGCTTTCGAGATAGGAAGGCTAACTCCACAGTCTACCACCAGGTGGCGTCGTAGATGGTTTTATTCAGTGGAACATGACTATTTTACTATACCTAGACACCACTTTAAATATGATAGCAGCTGTTCCAAATTAAGGGAGAGAGTGGCCAGGAACTTCAACCGGCACATACTGTATATGTAGCTTATTTTAACTTGTAATAACATTAAGATTGTTTAATTATACACTAATTTACTTAATTAGCTAGTTGTATCAGGTTGTATTTTGCAGTCTATTAAATTAATTGCATTCCTCACGGTCATTTATGCTTTATATGTATAATTTTTTTTTAAATATTTTTTAACATTACTTAACAATAAATAAAAGTCTTATTTAAACTATGAAGGTATAAATTTGGTTTCTACTGGATAGAATAAAACAAGAATATAATTCCCTTTATACAAATATAGTCGGCGATGAAATTCAATACATTACGTTGTTCTATTCACGAATTCTCCTTTAGGCGTCAATACAAGGCACTTATTACCTCCACCTCTGCACAAAAGGTTCAAATAATGTATTCGTAAGTCATTGAGTAAAGAGTGAATATGTGAAGAGCTTGATTAGAAACATACATAAGCCATTGCTTTCATACCTTGTTTCGAAAGTTCCTTCAATGTTTCAATGTCTTTGAAACTATTGAGCAACATTTGCGTTTCAAATCAAATGAAAATTTAAACCATTGCGTGAATACATTGTATCTCCATCTTTCAATGATTTAAATGTCACAAAATTAGTGTTTTAAGCTGATTTTTAAGAAAGAAAATAAATTCAAAATTTGAGAGAAATTCCTAGCTGAATATATTACATCAATTGTACAATAATTTATTGTTGTCCAAATATATTATCTATAAGAAACATGCACTTATGATCTTCTACGTGCTTCATATTTTATTTTCAAAACATTAAGAGCCAATGTTTTTATTTCCTGCTCCATATTTAAGACCATTTTTTTTCAAATCTAAGTGAGACAGTATTTTTATGCGGTAGCGATAGCAGAACGATCCTGCTCCCGAAACTGTGCCTTGCATTGTTTGGTCATGAGTTCAATCATCGGTGCTACTGAAGAGCCACCAAATAGAGGAGCTGACACATATTATGTCTGTCAAGAATAAAATTCTTCATGTTAACAAGATGAGGAAATTCAGAGAGTGGGGTGCAGAAAAATAAAATAATTGCCATTCTTTAGCCATGAAAATAGTTGCATTAAGGCAATCTTTTCTAGTATAATTCGAGAAAGTGTTCACACTAAAAATATTTGCTACATGTGTTATCAAAAGTTTGTAATTAACCTACTTTTTGTTCCCATAAAAATGAACCCTTGTGACGGGACTTTACGCAACTTTGAATTACTAATCCTCTTAGGGAATCTTTGAGCCAGCAATTGCATTTATTTTACAGCCTTCCATTTCAAGAAGAAACCATGATATGCAAATTAATTATTGTGTATAAAGTTAGAGTATAATAATCGTAGATCAAGAAGGAGCGGAGTCGCTGAAAGCAGTGTTACTAAGGTAAGAATTACGCATCGTGACTAAAGGATGGATTTTATCTACTAGAATAAATTAGTGATTCTAGAAGTATTAAGATAGGATTGATTAAAAGTTAAGCTATTCGGATTTCATGCGCTTATTCACACATGCGGTTGTTGCTTTCTTTATATCACCCTAAGGGTTCCCTTTATAGATTGCTTGTTCTGGAATATTATCTTTGATAATAATAAATTAGATTTATCATGGATAGTCTTGGTCATTCATCGTTCCCCCCTACAGCTTTAAGTAGACAAGATGAGAGCTAAGATCATTATTAGGCGCAGCAAATCAAAACTAAAACTCTTGGACATTAGAGCAGAATTAGAGAGAAAGAGAGAACGCGAGAGGTGCGCGAGCAGGCGTTACCTTCTGAAAGTTCCTTCAAACTTATCTGTAGGAGACTAAGATCATTACACTATATATATATATATATATATATATATATATATATATATATATATATATATATGAATATCATCTTCGTCAAACTGTAAAAACAACTACCTTTTAATTAATTTTTTTTTGTTAAAGTTTTAAAATAAATGGGAAGTAAGACAAACACGTCTTGGACCCCTTGTTGTCTCCCACAAATTATGGGGGCTTCGATAAAATTTCGATTTTGAACCAAAGTCTGGACAATGAACAAAAGCGTCCGTGAGGAGACGCTCCGCCATTTTCGAAAACTTCGTTCAACCTGTGGAGAGGTTTGAACTCAGCATAAATATTCAACCTGTGTAGAGGTTTGAACTCAGCATGAAAATTCCGCCTGTGTAAAGGCCGGGATTGAAAAAAAATTTCGATTTTGATCAAAATTTGGAACGTGAAAAAAAAAAAGCCGTCCGTGGAGGAGACGCGCCGCCATTTTTCGGAAACTTCGTTCAACCTGTGTAGAGGTTGAATTTTTCAACTTCATTCCGCCTGTGTAGAGGTCGGAACAAATAACAAAATAACCTGTGTAGATGTATTTTTCAACGAACCATCGACAAATTCCGCCTGTGTAGAGGTTGGAACCACTCACAAACACCTGCGAAGAGGTGTCAATTCGAACAATTTCAACTACATTACCTGCGAAGAGGTGAAATCAGTGGAATCGAAATTTTTTCTTCATTGGATACATCGTACGTGCGAGCAACAATAGGACCTTTCCATATTTTTCTAAAATGTATAAAAACGCTCTTAAAGAGGATTTCATAAGAGTTGTTGAGAATCTAGATGGTACTGTGGAGAGTACGGACACTATAGTTAAACTAAAGACTAAAATTGAGAACAGTAGTACATTTGAAAGTGATCCAGATTTCGTTAAAACTTTAATTCAAAACTGTATAGATGAGAGCGTATCGCGAAACGAAAGAGAGGTAACTTTAGAAAAACAGAAAATTGAGCTCGCGAAACTTCAGTTAGCTCAGTTAGAAAAAGAAATCGAACTTCAAACGGCTAAAAATAAAGCATTATTTAAATCCTGCAGCTAAAGTCGAAGAAAAAACAGTTCGAAACTAACATAGAAAATATGATAAAAAGTATAAAAACTTTATCTCTTCCTGTTCCCACCAGATCTGAAAATTTTAATCTGTTCTTCCAATCATTAGAACGCGCATTTTTAACCAAGAAAATAAATGACGAATATAAATCTGAAATTTTAATAAATCTTCTGGGCCAAAGAGCTCATGATGTCTTATTGTATATTAAAGAAGAGGAATTAAATGACTATGAAAAACTAAAATCTATAGTACTCAGAGAATTCCAATTAACCCCTCGCGAGTGTTTAAACTCATTTAAAAATGCTGTAAAATCATCAGACGAGACATACATCCAATTTGCTGCAAGATTGACGGCAAACTTCCAATATTATTGTTCGTTAAGAAAAGTTAATTCCTTTGAATCTCTATGTGATCTTATAATTTCTGATAAATTATTTGAAACTTTAAATAAGAAACTGCAACTCATATTGGCATTCGAGAAGCAGAAGATTGGTTCAGGCCTATTGATTTAGCTAAAGAGTGTGATATTTATATTTCATCTAGAAGCGGATCACATAAAGAAACTCCTATTACTTATGGATATACCCAAGACCCCTTTAAAAATAGATCACAAAACTTTAAAACAAAGATTAAAGAGAACTATCCCCAATATCTTGAAAGAAAAATAAAAATTGCTTTATATGCGGTGATTCATCTCATTGCGCAAGAGACTGTGAGAAGCGTTTTGAACCTAAAGAATCTAACGACCACATCCATAATAAAATAAACGTGAATACTTTAAAAATCTAGAGCGAAAAACAAAATAGCGATGAATGCGCAAATCTTCAATACGTAAACATTTTTGTGGAAATTCAGCCCGTAACAGCCTTGATCGATTCAGGTTGCCAGATCCAAGTTTTAAATTCCTCACTAATTAGAGTGCAAACACCTTCCGAAGAAATCATAACATTAAGCTCATGTTGTGGCGAACAGCGAATGGTAGAAGTTAAACCGATAAATCTTTCTCTTAATCAACACTTTCCCGGTCTAAGTGTGCGAACGGCGATATCACCGACCTTGACCGAAGAATTTATTATACATCCCAGTGTATATTCTGAAATAAAAACTAGAACCACGCAAAGAGCGATGTTTTATTGAATGAAAGTGAATCCTCTTTAGGTGCTCATGCTTGTGTTCATTTTAATTCAAATGTTTCTGTTTCAAATGTGATAGAAAACTCTAGTTATGATTTGCCATGTGTTAAAAACTTTAATACTAGAAATGATTTGAGTTCTCTAATTAGGATTATAAATGTAATAAAATTAAGAGTACTAAGTTAAAATTGAGTATTATAAGAGAAAATGTTCTGATATAGTATTGTGTAAGAAAGCCAATGGTGCCATGAAAACGAGTTCCGTGGAATTTATCTCCCGCTCACCTACCCCTTCACCTATGAATAGTAATTATAGACGGTTTGTGTTGCTGGTTGCTTCGAAAAATTTGAGCCTTGGCAGTGGAAGCGAAGTAAAAAGAAATCGTTTTGAACAGACGTCCAGAACTCTACAGAGGAAAATATCGATGCGTTCAACCAAAGATCAACTTGTTAAAAAAGTCGTTCTTATGCCTGTGAAACACAGTGTTTTCCTGTGGAACCTTCCGGATGTCGAAGAGATGCCTTCACATGATGGAGAAACTGTCTAGTTCAGCAGAATTATGATATGTTAAATTTTTGTGTATTTGTCGTATAGTCCTTGTCTGTTCCGTCTTTTTGTATGTTTCAGATTCTCCTTTGGTCTCTATGGACGTACCGCTGCGGACAGCGTACAGTCAGGCTGGCCGATTGTGGCAGCCAAAGCCAAGCAGTCTTCGCGCGCAGGCGCAGCAAATCAAAACTAAAACTCTTGGACATTAGAGCAGAATTAGAGAGAAAGAGAGAACGCGAGAGGTGCGCGAGCAGGCGTTACCTTCTGAATATCATCGTCAAACTTATCTGTAAAAACAACTACCTTTTTAATTAATTTTTGTTAAAGTTTTAAAATAAATGTGAAGTAAGACAAACACGTCTTGGACCCCTTGTTGTCTCCCACACACACACATATATATATATATATATATATATATATATATATATATATATATGTGTGTGTGTGTGTGTGTGTGATTAGAAGAATAAGTACTCATATATTTTCAAAATGAAAACAGATGTATTTTTGGAATGAATTAAGTACTGTATGTACATTCTTTTTCATGATCCACGTGTCTTATTTAAAGTCATTTAAATGCTCAAGGGCTCAGAGGTTTTAGGTAAATACAGAAATTACGACTCCTAGGTATAGCTTGATAATCTTTACCTTCTTAATATAATTTTCTATATTTGTTAATCACTCCGTCTTGATTATCCTGCGATCTTTCCGCATTTGTGACTATTTTACTTTTCCATCGATGGTCATTTTTTAAACTTTATTTAGATAACAGATATAAAAAAATAAATTTATTTTGAGGAATAAGTTTCCTTGAAGCACTTGACCACAACTTGTCTAAATACAGTGAAAATCGTTTAACTAAAAACTAAAGGGACTGAATTATTTTGTCGTGTTAAAAAAAATTGTGTTAAAGGATACAGCAAAAACATTCAAACGTTTATTTAACAAAACGAAGTATACTAAAGCACATTTTATGTACATAGATATCTATATATGTACGTATTTTTATAAAAATCAATGAAACAAATAGAACATTAAAAAGAATTTAATGAAATTTAATACAAAATTCCATAGCCTTTTAAAAGACAAAACATTTATTGAGTTTTTATTAAATATAATCTGATATTTTTCTTTGTATTGCTTTTTTTACTACTTAATTGTCCACAAATCGTTCAATGTCGTGCATTTTGTTAATCATTTCACTCATGGAATGTGTGTCTAAATAACTGTGCATACTTTTCTTCATGATGTTTCTCATTTCGGATGTTTTTGTGTGGCATTTGTAGGGGTGGAGGGTGAAAGTAATTTAGATAAACAAAATTGGCTCGTTTCACAGTTTATTCCGAGGGCATTTCAAAGTCAAGTTACGAAATCTGTGAAAGCCACCTCTCTTTCACTCCACACCCGTTCTAAATCTCGCCTACGTGGCTGGTGTTTTCCATATATTCCCAGAAGGGAAATATTTTCATGGTAAGAGGAAAAAAATGCCGTTGTTTGTCGGGACCATTATATCATTTCGTGTTAACTCATGTTTCGTCTTAAGTTCTTTGGAGTTAAGTGAGTTTCACTGTAGTGTTCATTAACTAATGAACAAACCAATTAAAACGTTTACGTATATTTAGGAACGAAGTTACCGCAGTTTCAGACTCTCCCCACGGTGTAATTTAAGCTGCAGATATAAAATTTTTGCATTTCACTTACAGTCTTTAAAAAAAAAGAGGGGAGAGGAAGATGTATTACTGCTTCTTCGGTTAATACCAACATTCTCAATATTTTTTTCCGAAACTTTACAAAAGTTCAAAACGTAATTGCAGAGAATTTCTAAGACATTTCTTTTCAATACTTATCACAAATAACATAGTAGAAAAGTGCTTATCTTTGGTGAAAAGGAGGAAATTCTGTTGGAGCCTCTCGTCCAATTCAGTTAACATCAAGACATCTTGTGGAAAAGGACTTTTATTCAGAAGAGAAATCAATGCCTTACGTTCGAAAGGGAAAAAATGGGATTGATGGTTTTAAGGAACGGAATTCTTTTAGCTGAAAAGAATCAATCAAAAGAAAAACGTTTTTCGGGTCAGCTTTATTTTTTGCACTTTTATGAATTGATTTCTAATATTTAAAGAATATAAGAACTGATAGCTAAGTAATTCTTTGAATACTCTTAAAACGTTATTAAATAATAAATGTAAGAGTATTATCGTATGCTTATGATACGTATGATATTCTACTTCGGACTCCGTAGTATAGGAAATTAGTGACTCCCTCCCTCATCCCGAGAACTCGGAAATTACGAGACCCTTAGACACAGCGTATGATAGGTATGTTTCTTTTGTTGAGTCTCTCAGTATTGATTGAGTCTGAACATTTGTATAGCATGCAGAATCAGATACAGTGCTTAAATTACAATCTAACGAAACTGAAAAATAAAACAAATATTTCACTTGGCAAACTTGGGCTCGCAAAACGGCCCCTCTACCTCTAAGCCACCATGCCAATATCCATATAAAAGACAGTAATAAAAAGTGAGTAATAGATACACGACAGTGCTTCTCAAATTTTTAATATTGGCGTCCCAATGTTCAGTCATAATTTTCTCTCTCATCGCTTCCCATCCATACAATTCAATATTACTATACTTTTAAGCAAATGCTACAAAAGTGCTGTACCCTCTTAAGTGCCACCGACGTATATAAACGTCTTGTCCAGCTAAAAACATTCACTGCATCTGGACGTATATATACGTCTTTCCGAAGTACGATCTTTTCTGTGCAATGTCATCCATAAAGTTATTCCGATGGCTTTTTGGAATGCATTAAAATGATATTGGTAGTGCTTGCGAAGTATTTACTTATTTCAGAGGATTTGCTCTTATATATATATTTATTCCTTTTCTCCCCTCTTCAATACATCACATACGCGTGCCTACGTGGAAAACGATGGCAGCGGGGAGGGAACCGCTGAACTTTTAATTGGCAGTTAATTGATTAATTGTAAAACGTGCAAACTATCAAGATGAGTGTTAGTTTCTGCACATAATTTTATACATGAAACGCCCATCGGGTCTCACATGTAATTTGCAAATTTTTTTCTAACTTACTATTGTTAAATTAATTATAAAATATAGGGTGTTTTTTTAGAGGTATAGAACTTAAAAGTGCAATAAAACAAAAATGTATTATTCGATTGACATGAATTTTTTTTATTCGAAAGATAATCTCGTGGCATTACATTTTAAATATGATTTCTGGCATAAGACTGCCACGGCTGGCTCGGATGTAGTCCAATCTGGGCGTCCCATTTTCGATGACTTTTTCCAACATTTGTGGCCGTATATAGGCAATAACACGGCGAATGTTGTCTTCCAAATGGTCAAGCATTTGTGGCTTATCCGCATAGACCAATGACTTTACATAGCCCCACAGAAAATAGTCTAGAGGTGTTAAATCACAAGATCTTGGAGGCAAATTCACAGGTCCAAAACGTGAAATTAGGCGGTCACCAAACGTGTCTTTCAATAAATCGATTGTGGCACGAGCTGTGTGACATGTTGTGCCGTCTTGTTGGAGCCACAGCTCCTGGACATCATGATTGTTCAATTCAGGAATGAAAATGTTAGTAATCATGGCTCTATACCGATCACCATGGACTGTAACGTTGTGGCCTTCATCGGTTTTGAAGAAGCACGGACTAATGATTCCACCAGCCCATAAAGCGCACCAAACAGTCAGTCTTTCTGGATGTAACGGTGTTTCGACATACACTTGTGGATTAGCTTCACTCCAAATGCGGCAGTTTTGTTTGTTGACGTAGCCATTCAACCAGAAGTGCGCTTCATCTCTAAACAAAATTCGCTTATGAAAATCGGGAACAACGGTTATCTCGTTTTGGGCCCATTCGACGAATCTACGCCTTGCTTGATGATCGTTTTGATGAATTGCCAAACCAAACTGAGAATAAATCACTTGACAGCTGTTAAATCGGTCGCCATCTTGGAGAGTAATGCCAACTTAAACTTCTATACCTGGAAAAAAAACACTCTTTACATCGTGCATTACTGATACATTTATAAGTGTATTATATCAGTGTAAGTGCTTTTTTAGTGTCAGGATGTATTTTGCTTGTTCACTTTCAGTAAATTAATATTTTTTAAATAAAATAATATTTTGTTTTCGATTTTTTAATAAGCTAGCGCCCCCTCGTAGATTTATCATGCGTCCCTAGGTGGGGGGGGGGCACGCCCCACAGTTTGAGAAACGCTGAAATACGACTATAAATTTAAAATCATAATAATTATTCAATGTTTATAATCAAAGCAAGTGATCATTATCGAGATCTCATGGGTAGCGTCTTTAGAACTGAAATGTGAGTTCAAATTCGGTTACCACAGAAGACATGTTATGTAGAACAGCTGTGAATAACAATAAATCTTAGGAGACTAGAAATTCTTAAACCATTGTGTTGTGAAAATTTTGGGAGTAGAGTATTAACTCAAACTCAAGTGTCCTTTATGCACTTGACCATGGCTGAATATTATGGGGTCCATTGCACATTGTCTTCGGGTAACTTTAAAGGTGCGACTCTAATAAACTTTAAAATCATTGGCTGAAAAAAAGACGTCAAAAACTGGAATCGTAGAATTATGTTTAAGCTATATTCACATTAAAACTGTAAGAATTTTGCTTGTGAAACCAAATGTTATTTATCATCACTTTCTGAAGGTGGCACGCTTATGAATAATCTGTGCTTTTTATTCAGTTCTTACATAATACACAACCTTTTACATTCTTTATTTAACTTCATTCACTTTTTAACTTATCTTCTGATTATTTGAAAGACTCCCTAAGGAAGTGCTGCTACAATCCTTATTCTCTACAATAAAATGAAATAAAAAATAAAATATTTGAAGAATCAAAAAGAGCAATAAAAATATTAAGCACGCATTTTTTCATAAGTCAAATTGGATATATATCCTGTTTGTAGAGAAGTAGATATTTCTTTGAAGTTATATTAATCATATATTGATCCTATAAGTGTCACCTATATTTATATACGCCTAGTCCGGTCAAAACGATGACTGCCCCCGGACGTATATATACGTCTTTCGAAAGCACACACTTCTCTTTGCACTGCTATCAGTAAAATTATCCCGAAGCATTTTGTATGAAATAAAATGACTTCGACAGTGTTTGCGAAGAATTTATTTGTTTCAGGGAAGGAATTTTTTATTTATTTATTTTCTATTCCCCCAATACACCGCCTACTCTCGTCCTTGTGAAAAATTGTGGCACTAAGGAGGAAAACACCTAAATTTTAATCGGCAAATAAGGGCTTAAATCAACATGTTCTCTCAATAACTTTGTAGTATATAAAATATGTAATTTTCTATTTGCTCAGAACATAACAACAAACATTAATAAATAGCATAAAAGAAATACTCGAATTAAAAAGATGCAAAAAATAAATCATATTACGATTCTTAATTTGGCACTTAAAGCAATGTGTGGCTAAGAGTGTTAATTTAGTGAAAGTAAAAATCATTAAACGACTAGAAATAATACTAAATCCAAAAAATGATGGTGAGTAAGAAAACTTAGACATACATGACTTACAAAAAATAGTTCCGTTCTTTTTTTAAATTGACATAAACACCGAATGAAGCCATTTCCTTCAAGACTGCTAAAGGGCTTTATGTGGGTATGTGATCCACAACCACTTTCAAACGTGAGAACAATCTAAGCCATAATTCATTTCTAGACTTTCTTTCTTACTGTCGTAAAAGCTGGAAATATTTCTTTAATGAGTGAGTGTTTATACCAATTTCAGAGATAAAAGTAAAAAAAAAAGTACACAAACGTAAAAAAGAGATGTTCCGAAGACTTCGAAAAGAACTAAGTTCTGCTCTAAAGAAAATGTTTTCTTTTTCTAGTATCTTGTGAAAGATAAACTTGGTTCTCGAGGAAGATATGTTCTCAGTATAAGTAAAACATTTCTTTTCCAATTCTAAAAGAAAGCTGTAAAAAAAGTCTGATGCAAAAAAATAACTTGAAAAGGAATATAAATATTCATGGGAAAATAATTTTTTTTTAATTTGATAAATCAACGCGAAGCACCTGCGAAATACAGTTTGTTATTAAATTGGAGAAATAAAGGGTGTGAAAGGAATTCTATTAATAATTCTCCAGGTGAAGACTTACACACGCAATGAAGGAAAAAAAATAATCATGTTCCACAAAAATGTACGCGTTTATTTCTTATTTTTTTTCTGAATTAAAAATATATTCATATCAGGAACACTTTTCTTATCTTTTAAGAATATTTATTTTTCTCTTAATATCCTCCCCCTTCCCTCCCTCCCTATCTCTATTTTCTTCCACTGATCTTTTTTTTTTTTGTGTGCGTGTATATACATTTATATACATTTATATATATATATATATATATATATATATATATATATATATATATATATATATATATATATATATATATATATATATATATATATATATATATTTATATATATATATATATATATTTATATATATATATATATATATATATATTTATATTTATATATATATATAAATATATATATATATTTATATATATATATATATTTTTATATTTATATATATATATATATATATATTTATATTTATATACATATATATAAATATATATATATATTTATATATATATATATATAAATTTATATTTATATATATATATATATATATATATATATTTATATATATATATATTTATATATATATATATATATTTATATATATATATATATATATATATATATATATATAAATATATATATATATATATTTATATATATGTTTATATTTATATATATATATATATATAAATAAATATATATATATATATATGTTATATAAATAAATATATATATATATATATAATATATATATATATATATATATATATATATATTTATATATGAAAATCTTCTGTGCGTGTGTTTGTTACTAAAGTTACGGCTGGACCGATTTCGATTAAATTTTTTGTGTGGGTTCAAGTAAATTCGAGAGAATGGTTTAGATTCACAATTCGGTCCGATATCACAATTAGTTAAAAAGATATTAATTAAAAACATTCAAAAAATACAACTCAACATTCACCTGCATTATTGTAACAACGCTATTGTTATAAACAAGTAATATAAAAAAAAAATTTAAAATCAATTCCTACTTAGATTAATCAAGAAAAAATTTATTTTAGCTACTTTTTATTAAATAGTTGCAATTAATATAAATATGTATATACATATGATAGAATTACAAAATTAAGTGGTATTTAATTTGTATTAATTCTCATTAAAGTATCGTATTGTCATACAAAACAATCGTGTATATAAAATTTCCTTTCAAATGAATGCTTTAACACGTGAGAAATAAACCTTTTCAAATTTTGACATAAGTTGCCAAAAGGGTCGCTATGTCGCCAACGGGGCTGTATTTGTAATTTTTTTAAATAATTAGTTTTAATCAATTAGTTTTTATTAATTATAATTAAATTATTGTATTGTCATCCAAAATAATCATGTACATTATATTTCAGCTCAATTGCGCGCATTAAAATGTATTTTGTTAACGATTGAAAATTCCACCAAGATAAATAAATAAACAAACAAGCAAATAAAATATGTATATAGATCGTGAGCTAATAGTAGGAATTGAAGAAGACGTAAGTTGGCGTCGGAAATTGATTTTCAGCCAAACTGGCCAAACCTGGTCTTTATTGTTACGAAAATGAAGACGATTCACGCTTTGTAGCGTTTTTAATTAATATCTTTTCAAATAATTTTTGTATATGTAATTCTTCTTTTCGTGTGTATGTAACTGAACTCCTCCTAAATGGCTGGACCGATTTTGATGAAAGTTTTTGTCTCTTCCATTGGACTCGAGAATGGCTTAAATTTATAATTCGGTTTAGAAATGTGTATTTAATTAATTTTTTATTTATAAATTGTTGATCTTGGAATATTTTACATTGGAGCCGTCAGACTGCGCTACGATCGCAGTATCGAATATTCAAAAATATTTTTTTTATAATTCAAGTTGGTCCCGACAGTAGGTGCTGTGATCATTTCAGGAAAATATTTTTCACTTCGTGTTATTATTTTGTTGAAATAAATCGTGTGTTAATTAAATTATTACATTCAGATGTAATTAGTGTCTGAAGAGTTTTGAAGTGTGCATAAAAAACTATACATTCTACAAATTTAGTATGCAATTGAAGTGAGTATTTTACATGATTTTCTATTAAGTTTACGCGTGCGTTGACAACAATTATCCTAGCTAACAAATCTATTTGTGTAGCTGAATGATTACACACATTATTAAACTTTTTAATTTTAAAACTTTTTCTTATCGTAAATAGTTTGTGTGTGTGTTTCACTTCTAAGCAACCCAGAAGTATAAAACTTGGCACATAGTTACATTGCAATAACTTTTTAATACATAATTTACTCAAAACGGTCCAGATTGTTAAAGCTTATTGATAAAAATTTGGAATTTTTGAATCTAAGATGTACGTACAGGACAACGTTTGTCGCGTCCTCTAGTATATATATATATATATATATATATATATATATATATATATATATATTAGTTTTTGTTACATAATGTTTTGACAAAAATTCTTTAAAAATATTAAAAAATCAATACATTACTCTAATAAGGATGAAGAAGTTTTATGCTTCATTTACTCACTCTAACTGTAACGGAATGCGATCACAAAGAAAATAAATTATCGTAAATACCAGTGTATAACACGCGCTGGTGAATAACGCATACCTATAATTTCAAGCTGCATTTTTTTAATTTTAAGGTACATTTGGCATATAACGCGAATATTTTTAATTATAGAGTAGACTTAAAATAATGTAGAATATAATTATTTCTCAAGCAGGCTATGTTACTCCAAATTGTTTTTGCTGCTTCATAATATATTATTTTATAGATTTTCTTGGCAAATTCATTGGAATTACCCTCAGGAACATTGAAAATAGTGACCCAAGAAGGACGCTAACGACCATCGCGAAACTTTGCAAATAAGTACAGCGTAATGTGATATGCAAATGATCCAAGTATTGTACCAATACGCATGCTCATACACGCCGAGGTGGCGCTACAACGCCAGGAAGAGGGTGCTTTATAACCCAGCGCAAATTCGAAGATTCATAAACGTGACGATTACCCGCCAATTGTAGGAAGACTTTGGTAATTGAAACATTCCAGGTAAACGGGCTAGAAGAAATTTCTCACAGTTAAGCAAATTTGAGAAATACCTGATCATGGGGATGAAAACTGCAGGCTAGTCGACGCGCCGTGTTGCTGGCCAGGTGGATTGTTCGGAGTGTGCCGTTAGAAATTGTTGGGAGCAGTGGACACGAGAAGGTATCCACGCGTGGAAAACCAGGTCTGGAGCTACCAGGAAGATTAAGAGGAGAGAGGATAGAAGGATTATGCGGCAAGCACTTGTGGACCCCACAGTGACTCGTTCAACGATACGAGCAGACGTAGGCTTAGCAATTGTTTCAAAAACAATTTCCAGAACCTTTCAGAAGTAAAACTTAAATCCAAGCGCCCTTTCCGTGCACTCCCTTTAACACCGGAACATCGGCAACTGCGTTTACAGTGGTGCCAAGCCAGATCAATGTGGAATGTCACAGATTGGCAAAAGGTTGTGTTTAGTGATGAAATCCAGTTTGTTTTGGGGACAGATGATAACCGTGTACAGGTGTGGAGGCGCCCTGGTGAGCGGTACAATTCCCCCCACACTGTTCTACGTCACACTGCCCGCACAGCTGGTGTAATGGTCTGGAGGGCCATAGCCTATGATAGCCGGTCCACTTTAACTGTGATTAGTGGAACCTTAACGGGCCAACGTTATCTTGATGATATTCTTCGACCCCATGTAGGATCTTTCCTAAATTATCTCCCAGGGGCAAATTTCCAGCAAGATAATGCTCGTCCGCATACAGCAAGAGTTGCTCAAGACTTCCTACGTCATTCTCAGACGCTTCCATGCCGGCCCGCTCCCCCGATTTGTCCACTGTAGAGCACGTGTGAGATGAGCTAAAACGGCAGATACCATCGTGTTACTCTGTACATAATTTAGTGCTGGCTGTTCAAGATTTGTGGGCCCATCTGCCTCAGCACAACATAAGGTGTCTAATCAACTCAATGCCGGACCGTGTGGCGGCATGTATTGCAGGAGGTGGTCGAACACGCTATTGAATTTGGCCAGTATTTGTGTCGTTGCACACCCTGTACATTCGTTTAATTGTCTGGTTTTTGCGATCAAGGGAATCTTTCATCTGTGTCATTATGTGTATTAAATTTCATTTCAATCCGATGCTTTCTTCTTGGGTCACTATTTTCAATGTTCCTGAGTGTATATAAATTGATACTTAAACGATTAAGTCCATATATGCACTCTTTCTCTCTTTCTCTCTCTCTCACTCTCTCTCTCTCTCTCTCTGTAACACTTTATCCATATACTTAGATCAGAATTACCCAACATACGAAATTTAATTTGAAATTTAAAAGCTATCTTAATACTTGTATTTGCTTCTTATAATATGTGCTATATTCTAGAAATGTATGCTGCGGTAATTTAAATTATTTGACCATCAAAGAAACTCACGTTTTGTCACTGTTGAAAATAATTAATTCACATTAGAGTATATGTTTAATAAATGACTTCTTTAAAACCAACAAAAATATTTAAAACTATAAGAGTCAACTGTAAGATGTTTACGAAAAAGCAGCTGTAATATTAATGCGAACTCTATGTATACCAATAAAGTTTAAAAATCAATAAGCCAAAATAGAGTTTCTCCTATTTATAAAAGTTCTCTACATTAGTTATATATATTTTATTATTACAAACAAAAATGTAAGAAAATATTGTTTGTCATTACTTGTAAAGTATGCCTTCATTATATAAGTCAGCTTACTTTTGTTTATACTCGGAAAATTATTATTCTTATTTAACTGGGGAGGAAACTTTCATGCGTGA
Source organism: Trichonephila clavipes (assembly GCA_019973935.1). Taxonomy (NCBI): domain Eukaryota; kingdom Metazoa; phylum Arthropoda; class Arachnida; order Araneae; family Nephilidae; genus Trichonephila; species Trichonephila clavipes. Next base: position 266,318 of record BMAU01020727.1, on the reverse strand, counting down.
ATTTTCCATGAGATGCATTTTTGAGGTTCCTTCTGCTAATTAAGAATAGGGTGGTTGCTTTGATTCAAAAGTACTTCTCGAATTCGCCTCTGCAACTTAACTAACAAAATTTACTTCATCTCTGTGCAACTCGAGTGGAACTCATAACAAATTCTGTGCTGGACGTGAGTTTAGAGAATACTTTCAACAATTAAGAGGGAATACTTGAGAATAGTTTTCTATACTTTGGTCTTAGGTCTTTCTTTGTTTTTTGAAGAAATATTTAATTTGGTTTTTTTCTCAACATTTTATTTTTGTATTTGTGTATTGCTTATGTCATAAAAGAGCATGTTTAATTAATTTTTATTAAACATTTCTTGTTTGATAACCAAATCAAATACCTCATATAGTTTTGTGTTTTTACACAGATATATTTTTCTTATAACTTCAACCAATAAAACATACATCGTAACGTAACGTATACAATTAATAATAAACAAAGTAAATAAAAAAAGTTTATTCAGAAAATAAATTATTCCTTTTTAAAAAATTAAATACTTAAAAATAGAATTGTTGAATCAATAATTGGATCCAGTAGTGAATAATTTTATCTTAAATTTTCTAACATTGGTAAAACTTTTAGATATGAAAGAATAATCATACTTCTAAGTATAATTTTTTACATTAGGAGATGGTTTTTTTTCACTGTAGTTTATATAATTCTCAGGAAGGTTAAAAATTTTAACACTCAATTCATTATTTTGCATTTTTTCGTAGCCTACTAATTTCTTTAATCTACGTTACTTCCCTTGTATTACCGTATATGACTGAATATAATAAATGTATCTGAAAGTTAGGCATATTAATCTTTCTTCATTTTGTCGTTATATAGTTTTATATTATTATTCATTAATGGCTGATAGTAAACATTTTTTAAACTTATTTCTAATTGTCTGTATAAATCTTTAGCAAATGATATGTATTCCTAAAACATTTTATTTATAAATTTAGAGTAACTAAATTCTCATCAAATTTACTCTCCTGAGAACATGTAAACAACAATTCAGTAATCATTAACATGAAAAATAATTTAAAATATTGTAAACTCTATTGCTTAAATTTAAATATTAGGTATATGTGACTTTAAATTGTAATTAACTCTAGTTTTTATTCAAACTAAAAAAATTCTGTTATCTTTGGCAGTATATAGATTTGCATTTCTTTTCTAACATACTAGTAGCTTATTATATATTATTAAAAATAAAAGATTCTATACGAAATGGAAGAAAAATCATTTAACCAGTTTACTGTGGCACCCCTGTTTGACAGTGCGAAACTATGTGTGTCACGGAAATCGAGCGATGTCAAGTATGCTGGTCAATCGCAGAGTAAGTTCAGCTGTTAAAATATTGCATTAAAAAGATGGAATTATTTTACAAAATTGCCAATTCTAGTATTAATACTTATTTATTTAGTTAACGTATACATATATTACGTACATATTTCTCGAAAAACGCAACCAACCTCAAGTTTTTATCGATTTCTATGAATTTTAGTGACCGTCAAAATTTCCTGAGTGAGAGATCTAAACACTCACTGATTTACTTCCTTCTTAACTGATAGAATACGAGTATTATCTACCTGTCTTTACACTGAGGAAGTTCTGGAGAGGAGTTGCATGGTTGATCACAGTCTTCTTAACAGAAAGCATCCTTGCCTCTCCCACCCCAATACAATATCTTTTCTTCAGGCAGCTCGGCATTGGATCATTACCTTAATGTCAGCACATGGTTCTAATTTCAAACAATTAACGTTTACGCTACTCGATAGCTAGGAAACTTCGAGCTAACAGCTATCAATAGGCTCAGCGCCTGGCCGGCGTCACGCATTTGTCCCATGGTGGACCATACCTGAAGAAACCCTATTATAAACCAACTTTTCAATTTTTTCCTTTGATCCTTTTTGGCTAACATGTAAAAAATTATAATCGCACATAAATGAATTCGTTATGCGATTTTATATGCTGTTTCAGCCGGTGTATAAGGGGACACATGAATTCATGATAAATCTTTCATATTTTTTTATTTATTCCTTTTTCTCCGCCCTGGCCTAGAAATATTCTAAACGTCTTAAAATTTGAGAATATATTTTGTTTTTCTCAAAAATTGCAATTTAAACAGCCATTAGTCATTACTTAATTAAGTCTAAGCAAACTAAATATAACAAAAGCCTGTTCTCTAAATAGGACACTCGGATAAATGGGATAAAATTTGTACTTGCATATTTTAGTGCTCTCTTCAATAATGAAAAACAATTTCCAAGTACAAAATTTTACTTTATTTGAATAATACATGTTTATTTACATAATAGTGTACTTTTTAATTACATTTGACTCTAATGTTGGGGAAAGATCCAAATGAAGCCTAAAAAAAAGTTTTTGTCTCAATTGCGACGTGTTTTGAGGTTTCCTTTGCAGCTTCAACGTCACTGTTTTCCTCGTTTTAAGGTATCCGACTACGTTCGGAACTGTTACTTTGCAAAAGACTATGAATGGATAATTTTTATAATAGTTAGTGTCAATTATAGATTAAAATACGTGTATAAAATTGTTTTAAGAATATTATTGCAGTAAAAAATAATTTAAAAGCAATATTTAAACAAAAAAATGAACACACAAAGAATCACCTACTTTCAAAACATTCTTCTTTTATAGAAAAGGTTTCTGTAATAATAATATTTTGTCTATACGTAACTCAGACCACTTTACAGAACCTGAGATAGGAGTTTTGAAGTATATAACTTAGAAGTGGATTTATCTATATTTTAATACAACAGATTGGAGAAATTTTAAGAAAAAAAACACCGATAATTATTTCAATTGGTACTAACTCTGAAAATAATGGAAATTTTTCAAAAATACTAGTTTAGGCTCTGTGGAGAGAGAAATCTTTGCTTTATATAAACAAAATATTATTATTATAGAAGCATCTTTCATCAAAGGAGAATGTTTTGAAAATAGGTAACTATGAGTTCATTTTTTGCCAAAATATTGCATCTAAAAACTTTTATGTTCCAACAATATTCTTAAAACAATTTTACACACGTATTTTATACTAAATGACACTAAATAACATGAAAATGCTTCATTTATACGCTCTTTTTTTTAAATCACGGTTCCGAACGTAGTTCAATAAAAAATGATCAAGACTAACTTTACAAACGTCTCCTCTTAAAACAGGGGTTGCAGTCAGTCGAAGTCCTATATCTACCTCTTGTTCTTATCACAAGTTTATATATATATATATATATATATATATATATATATATATATATATATATATATATATTGTTATAACAGTTCGGCTCTCCTTCAAGTTTAGAGCTTCATCTTGGATGGATCAGAATCATTTTATCAAAGCTTAGATTTTCATAGAAGTGTCCAAGTTTAATAAAATTATTATTGAGAACGGCAAATAAAGGTTTTTCTTTGAAGGATCGATCCTAGGCATACTGATTTACAGTTCCGTTTTCCACAATGCATCAATAAGAGATTTAAACTTTAAAAAGCGGATTCGTGTTATGGCATTTTTTCACCATGGTAATCCTAAGGTCCTCAGCATCTGACCAGTATTTTCATTCACATGTATTTGAATGATAACCAGTTAGAAGCAAAACTCCTATAAAAACACGTAATTTGTTAGCACTGGTCAAGAAATCGTGTTCATTTTTTTACGTCTGTTGCATATCGCACGGTTTCTTTTACAATGCGATTTTAAATCTTACTGAAATAAAACTGCTGAAAACGCTCTGAGGGAATTTTATGTTTCAATGCAGTTTCCATCTGCTGGAGAATGTAACTAGTAAATGTTTAGTCTGTGTTTCTCATTTTGTATATTGTGATGACTTATTCTTTATCCAAGATAATTGATATTTTTTAGCATTTTTCTGCTTTTTGTTGTTGAAACACTAGTGATTATGGGCGGTTCAGACTAGAAACTATCTCCAGGTCAAAGAGACATGAATACAATAATCTCACCAGTATGTATTCCATTCTCATCTCCTTTACCTTCATCAGTTAGTCCATTGGCATCTGGAGACAACACAGCAATTTCAACGTCGCTCTTATCTGAATGTAAACAATTTAATAATTGTAATGCTTCCTTTAACATCAGAAACCTTTGCGCTGACATAACCTACCAGGGGTGAAACACTAGAAGGATTTTTTTTTTTTACTTTTAGTTATAAAAAGCAAAAGAACTCGTCCATTGCATGCTTATCGTCCAAATGTCCTATTTAGAGGACAGTTGAAAATAATGCTCTAAAACTTACCTCTGAAATTATAGCTGTAAATAACCACGAGGATGATAACGAAAGAGTACTATTACGTAAACAAGTAATATAAAAAAAATTTATAGTCAATTCCAACTTAGATCAACAAAGAAAATTTTTATTTAAGCTACTTTTGAATAAAATAGTTACAATTAATATAAAAATGTATATACATATGATATAACCACAACATCAAGTGGTAATTAATTTTTATTAAAGTATCATATTGTCGTCCAAAACAATCGTGTGTATAAAATTTCAGTTCAATCGAATGCTTTAAAACGTGAGAAAAAAATATTTTAAAGTTTTGACACAAGTCGTCAAAAATGATGCAAACGTGGCTGTATTTGTAATTCTTTGAATAATTAGTCTTAATCAATTAATTTTATTAATGATAGAGTTAAATTATTGTACTATCATCCAAAATAATCGTGAAAATAAAATTTCAGCTCAATCGAGCGCTTTAAAATGTATTTTATAAACGATTGGAAATTTTACCAAGATAAATAAATAAATAAATATATAGAGAAAGTGAGCTAATAGTAAGAATTGTGAAAAATGCCTATCCAAATGTCCAAATTTAAATGAAAACTAATTCTGCAGCTTCAAAGAGACGATCCAAAATACGCCCATTAATGCGATGAATAAGCAAAAAGTCTCAAAGAAGAAAGAGGGGGCAAGACATATATAACTCACACTAGCAGAAGCTAATACATAACCCTTCATATTCCTGGTCACAAAATATTCGCAACAAACAAATAAGAGTTTACTCACATTTTTCAGTTTTCTCTAAATAGGACAAGGGATAAAATGTGTTAAGGAAAAATAATTTAAAATGTATGCTTGCAATTGTTTTTTTCCCTAAAAGATTTCACTATGCTAATATTAAAAACATCATAAAATATGGAATACATTTTATGATTGAGGAATGTCGCTTTCTGAGTTCTAACATAATTATCTAAAATTCTACAATTAAATTCTTATCTATTCTTAATCCAACACTTTCTTTACAGATATTTGTTAGCGAGATTCAAAATATAAAGCATTTGTCCTCCTCTATCTTATAAGATTTCAGATGGAGTTTTTTTGTAATTTGTCAAATTCCTAAATGAGGTAGGAAATGTTTCGTTCCTTTTTTCTTAAAGTGTTTGTTTTTATGTATAAAAAGTCTTTCTTTTTAAAACTGATTAACCGTAAGAATATTTTAAAGTATCTTTGTGTGTGTGTGAACTTCTCAACTTCCTGATTTAAATCCCACCTTTAATGAGAATCTCACTTTTTCATATAAAAGTTTGAAGCTAAATAAAGTAGGAAATTCTTCAGAATCAAAAGAAACAGAAAAAAAATTGACGTAAAACAGGATTTTACTTTTACGACCTCTTTAATTACTACATCAGGGTAAGCTGATTTTTTTAAAAGTAATATTTGAATATTTTTCAATAAAAAATTCATTGAAAAATGTACCTATACTCCATGTATCCTTTTGATCTTTCTATACATATTTCTTTACAGTGTAAAAACTCGAATTAACCTTTTTTTTACTGAAAATCTATAATTTATTTACTTGTTTTGATTTTCTGTGGTATAAAATTATATGAAAATACATGCAGTATTTATTAAGAGATTATCTTTCCATTGACCTTATCATGGAACCATTGACCTTATAAAAGCTTTTTTTTTCTTTATAATTAAATTTACTGTTGGGAATATGAGATCATTACTTTATTCTTCTCAGCCTATGCATAATATTTTGATTCTAAAAGGGAGTCTAAAAAGTGATTCTAAATTTTTAAAGTCAAATTGTAAGACACACAAAGATTTAATTACCCTATTAAACTAAAGGATTGAAATTTTAAAATTCATCTGCAATATATTTGCGTTGCTGAAATATATTTATTCTGTGATACATTTCTATTTAAATAAATAAAAAAAAACTTTTTTTTTAGTAAGAGATGGTTCGATATTATTTTATACAAAAATCTATCACAAAATTTTGGAGATAAAGTTAGAAATTATGTATCAATTTTTAGACAAACAGAGAAAAGTGACAAGCATAAATATTCTAAGATATTTATTAGGATTTTAAAATAGCAGAAATATTTTTTTCATACAACCTAAAATAAATATACTCAAATTATCCTCACACTATACTGAAATCAGTGTCTTGTATGAAAAAGAATAAAATTAAAACAGCATACTATTTTAATGGAACCATTTATACTAAACGTTTTAAAAGACACTCAATACAATATTTTATTTCTTGAATTAGAAATTCAGAAATTTTAAAAAATTATAATTATTATGCTTCCATTATTGAATATTTTACTTAAGATATTCTACGAATAATATTTACTGTCACAAGAGAATATATTTCATCCCATCATTAAATTTCTTTAAGCATTGATCATGTTAATAACCTCATTATCAACGCGCTAGAACTGTAACAAGTTTAACCTCTGTACACGTTTATCACCAAAATGTCACGCACCATAAATATTTATAGAAATGAAGTTCTAAGACTGAGAAAATTTCTAGATATTAAATGGATGAGTAAATTTAATAAGGCGAAACATGTCAACCAGAACACGATGTTTACAGACATCAAGCGAAACGGCTGGAGTTGACAAACATCTCGCCCTCCACCAATAATTGCCAATCATAACTTTGTGGTGGAAGATTTTGAGATCGATATATAATGGGAGATCTTATTTACTTCTTTAATAATTCAGTATTTTGAGTTATTTGGACAGGAATTCACGCTATTTTAGAAGATGAAGAGAGTTGTAAATGTGCAATGTTGTCATCGGAAAATGTAAATAATGAGTAGATTTCGAGAGTTTGTAATTGAATGTAAATATAAACAAAGTGTTTGTAAGAGTATGGAAATTGGGGAGATGCAGACTAGATTTCATAGAAATTTAATTCTCAAAGTTCTGTATTTGAAGTAAATAATTACCTGATTTGTAATAACGCATAATTAATTAAAAATTAGCAAATCGTTGCGAATTGAATTTAATGCATAATGAAAAATAGAGTAGCTTAATTTATTATTTTGCCAAGGGGTTGTACTATGCAGTAGCACGAGGGTTAATGATGACATTCTGTGTCATTTTGACCCTCGGTTAAGTGGCGAGGATGGCATCTGCCCGACAACTATCTTCTTAGAACTTAGTTCTAAAAATGAGACTTTATACTTTGCTTAGATATTTAAAAATGAATTGATTTTATTTTAATTTACGTCACACTCTAAAGCAACACGAAGGCTATTAGTCACGGACCTTGTAATTTTGAACCACGGTCTACTGCAATGGTACTCAACCAGCGGCTCAAGGGCCGCATGCGGCCCGGTTGATTTTTCTGAGTAGCCCGGTCATGGGCCATTGCACTAAAAATTGAATTATTTAAGACAGTGTTTCTCAAACTGTGGGACGTGCCCCCTGGGGGGGCGATAACCTTACGAGGGGGACGCGAACATATCGAAAATAAAAGATTTCAAAAATAATTAATTTACTGGAATGAATTAAAACAAAATACTTTCAGGCAAAATAAAAAATGCACTTTTATTCTGATATAAGTTATAGGCGATATTAAATCACCAAAAAAAAATTCTTCAATATTTATAATTAGCTATCTTTGATCCTATAACCAAATTAAAAATATTTTATTTAATTTGCTGTAGTCCCTTGATGAGAGAGTTTTTATTACGTTTTCTTTTTTTAAAACTAACATTCTACTCTTTCAGAGAAAAAACAGATCCCAGATCCAGAATCGAAAAAATTTAGGAACATAAAAAATTCATCACTGCCATTATTTTTGAAACACTGCACATTATAGCTGTAATTTGTTTGACCTTCTAAGTTATTGGTACAGTTAGTTATGACCCATCTTTTATGTGTTTATTTCTCATTTAAGGAAGTTGTAAGTAATGTATTTCTCTGTTGCGTTTTTTTCCATGCAAAACAGTTTTATGATATTTGAAAAACCACGGAGAGCACTTTGATGGATTACTTGGCCAAGACTTAGACCAAGATGAGTATTTTCAAACATATAAAGCATAACAATTGTTTTTAGCAGTAACTTACATATTAACATAATGAATACACTTTTCACCCGGAAGTGGTCGCACGGGACACACAGATCACGAAATTGTTAATTCTGGCAAAACTGTGTATTTGTTACCAAACAAAAATTGAAAAGTCCTTGAAAGTGGGTAAGTAAACTTTCTCTTAATTAAATTATTCACTAGAATAATGATTTGTATCGTGTCCAATAAAATAATTATAAAAAAAGGATTGGGGGGACTCAATAACCCCGCTCGACCATATCGAGTGCGCGCCTGCTCTCAGGTTAAAACATGTTGATGTCTTTTTGCTTTAAATATTAAAAATAATACAATTATTCTTTATCGGAATTTTATATTATTGTTCATTATTTAACATCAATTATAAATGCAAATTTTGTGAGGCTTAAAATTAAAATTCACTTAAAACTAATTATAATTTGCGCAAGTATTTAAAAAAAACATTTTACATTTTTGTAAACATTGTCGCGCACTTACTCACCTTACAATACAGTTATTATATCAAGAATGTTTTATTTTCTTATAAATGAACTCCAGCAAAGAACGGGTACTTCGACCGGTATACTTTTAATGTATCAGTGCTGCACAGAGTATTTTGTAACTAATTAATTAATACCAAATTAGGAACAAGTTTAATAGGTATTAATGACTGCCATGGGCTTGTCTTGCAAAGCAAAGTTTTTACAAGGAATGCTTATGATTAGAAATTGATCCTCTGAGTTATTTTTCTATATTTAGCGCAGCTATACATATTTTGTCTTCTAAGCAGTCACCGCATTTTGCAATATGTTCAATTTAAAAATTAGAGAAAGGAAAAATAACATCATAATTATCCTATTACTTACTTAATTTTTTTTTTGCTTAAAGGGGTAGTATTCAAAATTTAATACTTATGTTATTAATTTGTATGGTTTATAATTAAGATCTCGCATTGTAGCTTTAGCGTCAAAGTGCATTATCATTGCATTTAGTGCATTATTAATGTATAAGGGGGGCGCCAGTATTGAAATTTTGAGAAGCACTGATTTAAGAGCAATGCAATAAAAATCTAGTGGAAAATTATATCAGTGAAGCAATTAAATCTATCAATGTTTCTATCAATTTGTTTCTTTTGATAGTATAATGGGTTGTTATTAATCTCCCGTCTGGTCAGACATGATCAATGATATTTTTGACTTTAACAAAGTCCGATACTAGATGTGGACTATCATGAATATCTTCTCAGTCCAGTTCAATGCAGTCCAAGATGAGCTGAGGTGAAGCATGTTTTAGCTGGCATTCAGGGCAAATAAAATTCTTCCTCTTATTGCCGCCAAAAAAGTGAGACTTTTTCAAATGGCCACTGGCAAGTTGGAAAAAACAAATGTTGGACTGTCTACCACAAGGAAGAGATAAAAAGGTAGTAGAATATAAACAAGAGGTTTGGGCATGGATATAAGGAAATCGAAACAACCCCATAGCTCAGTAAAAAAGCATAAAAGTAAATGTGTTTTTTAGTGTTTGATAGAAGTATGTGACAGAGTTTTATCGCGACTTCTATTAAGAAACCTCTTGGGAAAACTTTTGGGCCAGAATGGCAATTCTTTCCAACCAACTCAAGAAGAGAACGCAAATATGGAGATTAGGAAGTGTATATATAGCAGCTTTAGTATTCGCGTGGCGTCCTAAGAGGAGGCTCCCGGAGTCCTAATGAGGAGATATAATAGTGCCAGTGAGTTCTAGGAGAGTACTAAGTGATTTCGAAGCCAGAAGATTGTACATTTGCCGGATCAAGAAGTACATTGACGATATAAGGACCGTAGCTGTTTGCCGTAGAATAGCGGTAAGATAATTTATATTAAGCTTTAAGACTAGAGCAGATTCTAGTAAGTTAGGAAATCGTCTATAAATCTAAATAGATTCGGTGGTTTATTGCGCTGTTTGTTAGAATTTCAATTTATGTCTCATCACTCCTGATCATAAGCCTCCTAGACTAGAGTTGCTTTGTTGAATATAAACTGATATCATAATAAACTAATTTTATTATGGAAGCGCGTGTGGTGGTCAATCTTTTATCCTCTCAAACCTAAGTCGCGTGGATGAAGAGCTTATGCACACAGCACACGGGGTATCACAGGGTTAGTAAAGTATTAAAATAATAACTGAAAATGAAAGTTTTGAAATTTTTTGATCAATTTTGTTTTGATCAATGCTGCTTGTGCCTTATAGTGCCCTCCCACCACATTATACTCATATTGCAGCCCGCGTGAAATATCTGTCATATGTATGCGGCCCACCGGGAAAAAAGGTTGAGTCCCCCTGGTCTAGTGTCACTACGCAATATATATATATATATATATATATATCAGTCCCTCTCTACAATGTGAATTTTTAGTAGAACTGAAATGTGAATCCGCGACTTGGCAATAACGATCCTAATCTCTCGTCTACCAAACGCAGATCATCGAATAGGATGATGATTGGAAACGCCATCATAAAAATTAAGGTATCCGACTACGCTCGGAACCGTAATTTTAAAAAGTGCATAAATGGATAAATTTTATGATATTGAGTGTCACTTAGATTAGAATATATGTATAAAATAAATTGTTTTAAAGACATTTTGGCAAAAAAATATTTAAATACAATATTTCGGCAAAAAATTTTCTTAGAATAGCCTTTTTTTAAAATGTTCTCCTCTTTCTATAATAGTAATATTTTCCCTGTATGTAGCTCAAAACTCTGTACAGAGGCTCAACTTTGATTTCTGAAAAGTTCACATTATCTTTTCAGAGTTACAACCAATTGAAATAATTATCGGCGTTTTTTTCTTAAAATTTCTCCCCTCTGGTGTCGTAAAACATGGATAACCCCACTTCTAAGTTATATATTTCAAAAATTCTTGTTGAGCCTCTGTACAGAGGTCTGAGCTATATACAGGCAAAATATTATTAGAATAGAAGCATTTTTCAAAAAAGGAGAATATTTTGAAAATGGGTAATTCTACGTTCATTTTTTTCAAAATATTGTACTTAAATAATTTTTTATTGTAGTACTATTCTTATAACAGTTTTATATATATTTTCTAATCTAAGTTATACGAAATATCATAAATATTATCCATTTATACGTTTTTGAAAAATCACGATTCCGAACGTAGTCGTATACCTTAAGAATGAAATACAAAATTAAAGTCTCCTTACATATAAAGAAAAGATCCAATAACTTTCTACAATCATTTTCTCTAAAGAAACATACATCACTTACGTCCTTTTCAAAACATTCACTAGAGAGAGAGAGAGATTCTATAAATTCTTTCATCTATAAAAATTTAGTTTGCAATAAGACCACTTTCATCTCTTCTAATCTTACCCTCTTTTACTTCATATAATGATTGATCATTTGAGAAGTTTTCTTCCGAAATGGTAATGGTCGAAGTGGCTATGATGAGAGCTTCCAATAATTCAATTGTAGTTAAGCTGAGTGAGCCATTCTGGTTTTAGTACGTTGTCATTCTACGTTATACTACCTGAAATATAAACACAGAATCCTAAGAATCCTCAAAAAATGATAAGAATTATATTAGTTATATCATGATTTTATTCCTTTTTTTAGTGTATTAAACAATATATTTCTCATACTTCTACCTAATATATTTTGAGCTTTAAGTATATATGCGTATATCTCAAATGAAAATGGGTTTTTTTTTCTTGTCTGAAGATTTTATTTGTTACGAGTTCACATGTATTAAACTTGTTCAACGACATTAATTCAACATCAGAATTTGAATGCATATACTGCCTAAATCAAAAGTGATTTTTGAATGCATCAATTAAGTTTTTTCTTTACCTTATTTTTAAAAGGAGTTTCGTTATTTATTTACTTGTGTTATTTGAATGACAAATTTGAAAATTCGAGGATTTTCCAAAAACGTGGTACCTGTTATCCATATCATTAAATTTTCCTTTAATTTTGATTTAATAATGTTTATCTCTATTTTGTAATTCTAATTAAAATAATTGATGAATATAGAATGGAATTATAATATGTTAAATTACCTATAGTAGGGAATTATAATATATTAAAGAGTACCTATAACATAGTGGTTCTCAAACTATCACTACTGGTGACTCAATTTTCAATCATAACTTCTTACGCCCACCTCCCAAATAATAATGTATTGAAGGCAATACTAATGCACTTTTTGGAGCTAAAGCTACAATACGATCATAATTAAAAACAGTAAAAATTAACAAGATAAGTATTAAATTTTGAATATGTTACTTCTAAGTAATACATATTTATTTTTTACTTTTTAGTTCGATTCACAATAAAGCGTGTTTTTTAGTTTGTTTTTAAACTATAATTTATTTTATACTTATTTTTACTATACACGATAAAAATCACAATTTCAGTGAATAATTTAATTAAGAGAAAATATATACTTATACCTACTCATTCAAAAACTTTTCAATTTTTCTTAGATAATTTGAGAAAAAAAACCATAAAAACTAAAGAAAATGTTCCAAATGTGCGTGACCTTAATAAAGGACATAAATCACAGACACTTTTTGCTAACGATACAAGAAAGTTATTTTCCAGCAAAACTGTCATATTTTGTTCCCGTTATTGTAGTTTTGCTGTCGTTTATTGATCTACAAATAGCATTTTGAACTTTTTCTTCCTCATGAACAGCTGTCCCACAGATCTAGTTCTTTTCGAAGCTGATATCATGCCCTTGGATCTGAGAAGAAAATTACTGCTTTCAAAGTACTTTTGTAAACTTTACAGTTACGGAGATTATAACCGCACATCTGCATATCTCATAACCTGGACAAACAGACACAGACTAAAAAGAGACAGTCCTCTCTCTCGAATGCAAGCGATGGACCTATTAGATCAGGACATTGAAGAACATTTTTTGAAGAACGTATTTAACCCTCAGGAGGGATTGCCTAGAGTCCATTTTAAACCAGAAATGGGGAGCTCATACTTCCAAAATCAAGATCAACCTGAATATTTACGTCAATTAGCATTGGAGATTATTAACAAAATTCCAGCTAAATGCAAATTTATACCGACGGTAGCAAAGACGAACAAAACTCATGTGGCAGTGGCATCTTTATAAAGGCTCCTAATTGTTCTCATAATATCAAAATTAGGAATTCGGACTTTTGTTCTGTTTTTAGATCCGAGTTAATTGCCATTGATGACGCTCTCCGAATTATCAAGACGATGACATCTCCTGATGAAATATGGATATTATGTGATAGCCGAAGTGCTATCCAACACCTTAGCGACTGGACAAATGTTGGAGACAAAACATCGGTCTCAATTCTTAAAAATCTTAAAGAACTTTCCCAGCAACATGAGATTTACTTCCAATGGATTCCATCTCACATTGGTCTCTTTGGCAATGACACAGCTGATCTTTTAGCCAAGGAAGGTGTCACTGAAAATTTAATGTCGAGAAGAACTTTGACTTTCTCGGAAATTTTTCTAAAACGAAATCTTTGATTCAAGAACTATGGAAGACTCCTCCGACTCACCCCTGGTATAATAGGCAGGCACCAGGTGGTGCCCTTTCCATCAAGGCGGATAGAGTCGTCCAAACAACTATTAGTAGGCTTGCAAGTGGACACATTAGAGGCCTTTCCTTTAACTTAGGCCAGAAAATTTACGAGAATTGTACTAAATGCAATTTGGTACAGGCAACTCCAGATCATCTTTTGTTTTGTGCAGGACTTGAAAGGGAGGACATCTATTCCAGTCCTCTTTTGGTGTACGATTTCCTGAGGACTCTTGGGCTCATGGACCTGGTCTAGCCTGTGGCTAGACAGGAGGAATTAGTCAACAACAACAACAACTTTTTCTTCCTTGAGTCTTTTTAACAAGGCGAAGTGCTACATTTATGGCTTCATAGTTTCCTTCATCGAGCTCTTTAGGCAGCATATGAAAAATTCAATTCAACTCAAACGTTTCATGTATATAGCTTTTCTCATATTTACGTTCGCTATCTTGATTAATATGCATATTTCAGCAGGTTCTTCAATCGCTTGATCAGTTTCAACTTCCTTCAATAGAGATCACAGATGGCCATTTTTTTATATATATTCTGCTCATTTACATTTACAAACCATAATAAATCTTACAACTCTGCAATCAAATATGTTTCAGAATACTCATAAAAATGCATCTTGACCAAATAATCCTTCAAAGTGCTCAATATGCTTATCCATATATCATAAAACTCATTCACAGAGATTATTTACAACTTTCCTAAAAGAAAAAGAGACGGTGTGAAACATACCAGTAATTTTGAAGGTCAAATATATGATAATCAAAAATAGTATTTTAGGAGTTAAAAGAAACGTAATAAAAAATCGCTAATCGTGGGATTACAGCAAAGCAAACAAAATGCCTTTTTTTATTTGGTTATAGGATCAAAGATAGCTAATGAGCGTTTGAAGTGGAATCTTTTATTTTTGATGATCACCAGATGATATATGTAAATTATGTCAGTGTAAATGTGTTATGTCAGAAAGCATTTTGTTTTACTTCATTCCAAAAAATGATTTTTTTAAACCTTTTCTTTTCAATATGCTCGTGGCCCCCCTCGCAGGGTTATCTCACCCCCAGGGGCGTGTCCCCCAGTTTGCGAAAATCTGACCTATAGTAGGATTCATATAACCATAATACTATTATGAAGAATTTCAAATAGTTTTCAATCTAAATTATTTTTATCTAAAGTCATAACAAATGCTTTATTCAAGAAACAATTTTATGAAAATTGAAACCATTAAGAATTAATTTTTTTGACATAGGATGTATACAGAAGGTCGTTCGTATTTTATGTGTGGAAACAATTTTAATAGTTAATGTTTATCAATAAATACCGTTTTTTAGGGCACTTTGCTTCTATCTCATAGTCATGATTCATGAAAACATAACTCCAACTCCAATTATCATGAAAATAAAATTTTCTTAAAACTGATATGCAAATTTTACTTCATTCCTCTTGAATCGTTTTTCAAAAACCCTTTCAGCGTGCTTGGATGTCGTTTTCCTTAGGTTCTATTTATTAAATTGAAACCACAATTCAATTGGAGAAGCGTCGGGTGATTTTACATGTATTTCATCAAATGTGTAGGAGGTCCGCGTCTCTCTCGTGAGCACCTAGATGCGTGAGGGGAAGGAAAGAAACACTCGGAGAATAATTCAAATCTAATCTATTTATTTCAACACTAAGAACAGACACAATTTCAAATAATGTCTCAGTGAAAACTGTGAAAGTAGAACAACGACAGTAACACATAAGCGATTAATCGACTAACAAACTGAATCCTTCTTTTAACTCAGGATCTAACTTATTATCTTATTTAATCTAATCTTAATTCAATCTTACTGAACAATCGTCATTTAAGGTTTCCTTCTAATAATAATCAAAAAGCTCCATAATTCAAATATTACACATTTAATATTAATTTCACCTGTCTCGAGTATATTTCCAATCCTTCTCTTTCTCTCTAAAGCTAAAAAACTTCGCCTATTTATAGTAAGTTAATTTGCATATCACAATTCTCTTCTTCCGAAGGGATGGTTGTGAATAATGCGAATTGATAGCTGAAAAATTTCCCAAGAAGGTTAGTTTGAAGGTCGCGTATTGGATGACGTCACAATTGGTTTTCACTTATTTCTGTGTCTAATTCTTAGCTTTGTCAAATAAGCGACAGTTGATTTTGACGGGTGACAAGAGACTGTTCATATGAAGCTCAACTTTATCAATGTCTTTTCCATAAAAAATTAAAATTTCTTCCTCAAAAATTGGTTCTAATATATTCTGACGATAGTAAAGTGAATTCATTTTGATTTTATTACATTTTTTATTTTTAATTTGACCCGTTGTTAGAAAATCCTGCAACTATCATGATTCTCTTAGGGAACTTTACTGTACACTGATGAAGTCATTTCGTACGGTGGTTCTCATCAGTTGAGAAATAGAAAATTGATCTTCTTTTTTACAGTCACTCAAATATACCCACGCCTTATCGGGTGTTACCATAAATTTCCATTTTTCAGCAGCTAGGCATATTTTATATATTTTTCTAAAATTTGCTTTTCTTTCAACAATATGTTTAAAAAAAGACGCTTTAGATTTAACCATTTTTTTATAAATTTAAACATTAATGAATAATTTTAATTACAGTGCCGGATGACATTCCTAGTTTCGAAGCAATTAATCTTTGAGTCGGTGGATTTTCCTTTAAGGGATCCGACTACATTCGGTACCGTAATTTTAAAAAAGCGCATAAATGGATAATTTTCATGATATTTAGTATCACTCAGATTACAATACATGCAAAAAATTGTTTTAAGAACATTTAGACAAAAATAAATAATTTAAATATAATATTTGGGCAAAAAATTAACTTAGAATAATCTTTTTTCCAAATGTTGATTTTTGTGAAAAATGGTTCAATAATAATAATATTTTGCTTGTATATAGCTCAGACCTCTCTACAGAGACTCACCTAGACTTTTTTGAAAAATTCACTTTATTTTCGTAGTTACCACCAATTGAAATAATTATTCGCGTTTTTTTTTCTTAAAATTGCTCCTCTCTGTTATCGTGAAAAATGAATAAACCCACTTCTAGGTTATATATTTCAAAAATTCTAGTTACGCCTCTGTAGAGAAGTCTGAGCTATATACAGGCAGAATATTATTTTAATAGAAGCATTTTTCTCAAAAGGAGAACATTTGGAAAAAAGATTATTCTAAGTTAATTTTTTGCCAAAATATTATATTTAAATAAATTTTTTTTGTCAAAATCTCCTTAAAACAATTTTATGCATGTATTCTAATCTGAGTGACACTAAAGATCATGAAAATTATCCATTTATGTACTTTTGAAAATCACGGTTCCGAAAGTAGTCGGATACCTTAACATCAGATACTTAACTTTCTATAGTTATCTGCATTTGAACAATCTGAGGAAGAGGCTTTGGGGTCGAGTTTTCATTTTTATTTTCAGCTAGACGTTTTTACACTTCAAAGTTAATAAATAATCAATACCTTTTACTGAAATTCAGTAACCGAGATTTTTATATAGCTTTGTAATTTTTGATACAAATATTTCTACTTGGAAAGGGTAGTTATGTAATCTTCGAGCCATATCTCAATTTCAGGAGCCATTTTTAAAATAAATCTTTCATTTTACATTCCAAGGAAAAGAACACATATGTAGACTGTTATTCTGAAGTAGCCAAAGTTTTATATTAAAATTCAAACAAGAAAATGAATTACAAAATCGTTTCCATAAAGTGGGAATGGCCTTCTATATTACCTTGAAGATCTGGTCATAGAAGTATCTACATTGAGGTGGCTATGCAGATTATGAACTTGACTAAATGGGTCACGTGGGTATAGTGTAGGTTAGAAAGAAAGAAAAAGGAAATGATCTACTAACAACCTCTACTCTTGATCTACTTATGTAAAAGGTTTCTACATACACAAATTTATCAATCGTACATTAGTCGTTAAATATGTAGTTGTAAATTTGCATAAATCATTTTAACAGCACAATATACACGGGAAAAAATCAATAGCTTTTATTTAAAAAAACAGCAAAAAAGAATAAAATAAAATATCTATTGGTATATTTTTTTACCTCAAATACATTTAAAATTCAGTATTACTTATTTAATAATAATTACAGTAAACCTGTTATAATTTATGACTAGTTATTATTAGTGACCTTATTTATTAAAAGATTTAATAAAATTCAAAAAAGTACATTTCTGCTCTTTTTAGTCTCTTAATAATAATTTCCTTCAAAGTAAGAAATATCAGAGAGAATTTCAAAATACTCTATTAAAATATGTTCTTAAAAATATTTTTTTCATAAAAATATTAAGATCTCGCATTTCTTCCTCAGATAACTCTCATTTATAACGATGATATTTTTAATATCATTTCATTATCATGAATATTCCCATTTCTCCGAGTTCCTAATTATATTGATTTTCATTTTCGTGAATGAAAACGGAGAATTTAGTAAAAAAGCAGGCTTCTAATGGTAGCAATTTGAAATAATCGAGACATTCAATTGGATCCCATTATATGCACATATCATTTTAGTTGAGAACCTTTTTAATTTATTGAGAGTAATCTATTTGGATGGAATCAAAAGCGTATTCAGAATGAAAAATGAAACGGGAATGTTTATAAGTATTAGCTGCAGATTCATGAAGTTCATTCAATAATCGTGCCCTTATTTTAAGGGTTTAAATCACAACTTACTATGAAAGAGTTTGTATTCTTACATAGAATACACTATTTAAGAAATTTATGCAAATATTTAGGATAAATCAATAAATATTTTGAAACTATTTGGTCGCTCAATTCCTACACTTAGTTCACTCTCTCCTTATATATATATATATATATATTTTTTAAAAATTTCAATTATCTCAATTAAATAATTTCTATTCATCCATTCATTTCAAGTTCAAACACATTTTTTAAACTTGTAGTTTTGGACACTTGAAGTGAATATAGTTTTTTTTCAAATATTAATTCATTAATTAAATTTTATTTTTAATTTTAAATGTAATCCTCATTATTTCTGTCGTAATTACAACTGGCTGTAACAGATGGCACCATTACGATGATTTTTAATTAAAAATAAAATTATGAGCAAAAATGTTGTTTTTTTTTCGTTTCTCATGAAAAATTGGGCTTTATTACGAAATAACCTTGCATTATATTTTGTTCAAAGTATTATATCGCTAGCCACTACTTCCCTTTCTTTATAATAACAAAGAGATACCGTTTCGGAAGAATGCTTCATCTTTTTAGGCTATCCCTAAATAAAACCAGTTTTTGGCATTTTCGCATGATATGAAGTGATGCTGAGACAAGCCATGTGCCATGAATCAAGACAAGGAATAATAGGAAGGGGCAATATCTCATGAATACGACGGGTTGGGTAGGATTTCCCAATTGTGTGTTTCTTAGTAGGTTTTGACTGACGCCGCAACTTGTGAACGAGCCTTATATTGTAGAAGAATAATTTTGTCGAAGTTTTTAAGTAGTAGTTGGCCCGTTTTTACTTAAGTCCTTAACTCAGTGTGTGACAAATCTATACGGAACTTTATCACTAACCTTCTGAGTCGTCTTTCTTTAGGGAAATTTAATTCCCTACCTATTTCCAATCAGCTCAAAAGAGGACAGGATTCCTTGTTATGCAGATTAGATAAAATATTTAAGTCAAACGGAATCGTAAAGTTAGAGCAGTAGGAGAGAGAGATTGAAGC
This sequence comes from Trichonephila clavipes, assembly GCA_019973935.1. Taxonomy (NCBI): domain Eukaryota; kingdom Metazoa; phylum Arthropoda; class Arachnida; order Araneae; family Nephilidae; genus Trichonephila; species Trichonephila clavipes. Next base: position 246,632 of record BMAU01020727.1, on the reverse strand, counting down.
AGAAAGGCATAATAGTGAAATTAGAAATTTATAATTGAAGATTTCTTGGTGGATAATTTACTCTCAAGAAGAGTTGAGATTGTGTGGTAAATATTGATTTATATTTGAAGTCTCATTAAACGTTTAATTTAGGAGTGAGATTAAAGTTAAATGTTCAATAGGAACATTATTAAATATAAATCTGGGATCTCTTATCGTGGTAATATCTGCGTGATCGATATTCTAATTGTTAATTAATTGGATCATTAAATATTTAAGTTAATTTAAAGGACATTCCTTTTAAAAAACCTCATAATACTAGTTATATATATTTGTTAATAAGTCTTTGATTCTATTTGGATAAGATAACCAAATAAAGAAAGTTATTTATAAAAATGGCTACTGGCTCTTATCTGACTCCTACTTATTCTCGTTCTCAAAGTTAGGTCCAAGGGGACCTTCACAAGTGTTTCTCAACGTTTCATTTTTCACAACCCAATATTCAATCATAATATTCATCGCCCCCTAATACAATAACAATGTATTTAACTCAATAATACTATACTTTGATGCTAAAACTATGATTCGACTTTAACCTGTTAAATGCTACCGGCATATATAAACATCTCACTCAGCCAAAGCGTTAATTTCCCCGCACGTATATATATATGTCATTCTGAAGTATGGTTTCTGTGTGCACTGATATCCATAAAATTATTCCAAAGGCTTTGGAATGCAATAAAAGGGCCTTGACAATATTTATGAATGATTTACTTATTTCAGACTATTTGCTTCTTTATTCCTTCTTCCACCCCAATACGTCACATATGCGCGCCGATGTGGAAAACGGATGGCATTGGGAAGTGAATCGCGTAACTTTTAATCGACAAGATTAAGAATTTAATTCTAAGCCGTACAAATTAGTAAGACAAGTAATAATTTTTGTACATAATTTTATGTATAAAAATCCCATGGAGTCACTGGTAGTTATTAAACATGTTCTTGACTTAGTATTGTTAAATTAATTATAAAATACATTGTGTAGCACTGATACAATTACAAGTGTAATATATCAGTGTAAATGTGTGTTTTATTTTTCACTATGTCAGAACGTATTTTGTTTATTTAGTTCCCGTAAACTAATAGTTTTTATAAGAAATAATCTTCTATTTTTAATATTCAATATGCTCGCACCCCCCTTGTAGAGTTGTCACGCCCCCAAGGGGGCGCGCCCCACAGTTTCAGAAACGCTGCCATAACGGCCAATTATAAGCTACGTGATTCCTCCGCATTGCCGCCGTGTTTCACACAGCCGCGAGTATACAATGTAAAGGAGGGGGAGGTGAGGGAAAAGGAATATATAAGCAAATTTTATTCTGAAATAAGTAAATTCTTCGCAAGCACTGACAAGATCGTTTTATTGCATTACAAAACCTTCAAGATAATTTTATTAATAGCAGCACAAGGGAAAGAATCGTATTCCGGAAGGACGAATATATACGCCCAGGGCGCTTAACACACAAATTAATCGAAAATGACATATTCGCCGGTGGTAGTTAAGGGAGAATAGTTTCATTTTGTTTGAGCAACTTATAATACAAGAGCACTGCAAGCTGATTCCACCAAATACACAACATGAATTTCTTCCCATGGATATTCGACTGTTAAGCATGACTACACTGTTCCTACGAGTTCTTTTTGGGTTATCGTATTGGATTCATTTGTCATCATCAGTTCTGTGCGATGCAAAAAGCTCTTTCGTTTAAGCCTGAACAGAGGCATTTCAAATGTCTAGAATCAACACTCAATGTTTCTCGGCTCATTTCGTATGGAACTTAATTTAGTGGATTCTGAATCCTTTACAACGATTTTAAACACAGTGAAATCACTTCTTGAGCCATTCCTAATTAATGTAAGTGGATTTTTTTTGCAGTTGGCATGAATCTCCAATAATCTTCCGCAGAATTTTTGTCTTCGACGTCAAACTCATCATTCTTAAACTTTTAAACCACTCACAACTTCACTCACTCAAAGCAACTACACCATATGCTTTTATAAGCAATCGATGAACCCGAACTGTGTATTTTTCAAATAAAAAATGTATTTAAAGTTGCTCCAAATAATACTTATTCGGCACAAAATTTGACATTTTTGCCCGAAAAATATCTGATTCTGATTCAAAATCGGTAATATTTCAAGCTTATAGCGTTGCCAGGTCTCCAATCTTATGATATGGCAATTTACATCTGTAAACTTCACCCTTTAGTTCACCGATGATGTCATCTTTTGTTAAACTTCGAAAACTTTTTGTACTTCTTATATAATTTGCTTTGGCAGTTTGTTTGAAATAAATTAAAATTATGTGCACCAAATGTTATTCCCATTTCTGAGCCAACGTTCCATGACACTTAACTTTTCATTTTTATAAGAATTGTACCTTTTTATTAAATTTAAATGTTTTGTATACTTTTAAAATAAAAAGTACAACATATAGACACTTTATGAGAAATTTTATAAATTCTTTTTCTTACATAAAGGAAGTAAATAAAATTATTTCACAGCTTTTTCCCCTGTCCTTTTAAAAATTAATAGTTGTCTATAATTCTTTCAATTTCATATTTAGATACATCGATTAAAAATTACTAAATTCACTTTTAACTCTAACTAAAAATTAAAACTTATTATCAAAACTAATAGAGCAAAACATACATAAAACTTAAACGTTTTAAAAAGCTAAAATTACTGGTGTTCGACTTTTGAACTGAAATGCAATAAAATTGAAAAAGTAAACAATGAAATACAGATAAATTATTTAAAAGTGAAAAACAGTAAATAGAAACACTTAATTACTCTACAAATTCAAAAAAAAAATATCGAAACAAATTATAAAAGAATTTGCAAAGAACTTATGCCTAAGTGACATAATATTTTACAGCTGATTTATTCCATGTACAGTGGACCACAAAAGTGTTCTTACACTTGCCATTTCATATAAAATTTAATGTTTTCGACCAATCAAAATTAATATATTGAAAGTGTAATTTTTAGAAGCTTTTTGACTAGTATTTTTTTTAAAAAAATAATTATACTATTTTTAAAAAATTGATTATGCCATTGCATTAAGAACAAGTTGCAGATATCCTAAAAAAATTCCAATTCCAATACATTGATTTTGATTAGTCGAAAACATTAAATTTTAGTGGAAATTGTCAGTGTACGAACACTTTGGTGGTCTACTGTAAATATTATTTAATTTATAACTTAAAATGTGATATTGAATACAAGAAAATGAAAGATATTTACATTATTTATTATTTTCTGTTACTATTATTATTTGTTTCAACGCAATTAAGATTAATTTGACTATTTCTGACAATCCTTATATTTCCATTACTTACACTTTATACTTGGATAAACTACGAACTTTTAATTCCACGTTTGAAATTGAAACCACAAAATGGAATAAAAAAGAATCGGCAAACGATTTTCTCAAAGAATATTAATGATTAATGAGAAAACTGAATGAATGCTTGTCAGAATCAGAAAAAAAGGTCCTTTACGACTGAATGAAAAAGGAATATTGAGATATGTACTTTCTTCTTTTCTTGAAATTTACATCGATTTATTTAACATTGCAAAAGAGAAAATATTATTCAACTAGATTTCAAGCAACATCTGTCTTTGAAGTTTAAAGGAAATCGTTCTCAAATGCATTCTTTAAAACGAAAAAATTTAAGTGACTTTTGAAAAATTTAAAAATTTTCTAATTTAAAAAAATTGCAATGCCAAAAAGTTTTTAATACAAAGTATTCGTCAAATATTTTGACGGCACATTTGCTTTTTATTCAGAAAACTTTCAATGTTTCTTTGGTTTCTGATTTAAAAGGCATGTAAATAAAATAATGTGTAGATAGATTTCTTTTAACCTTAAGAAGTTTTCAAAGAACTAGTTGTATTCTAAGAACTGGATTTTTATTAAAATTTTAAGGCATCCAACTACCCTAAAATAGAGAATTTTGCCAATAATTGACAATTTTTTATGATTTTATTTTATAGTTATTTGCTTGATAGAAGTACCAAGTTTATTATTTTCCGTTCACTAGAACAAAAACTACAAGTGTATTAATAAAAGCAGATGCCACTACTTTAAGCAAGATGTCAAACTTTAAAAGAAGGATACTTTTATGGGTCATATGTGGTTATCGCACAATAAGTTACGACTCAGTTTATGCTATTTCTGGCTTCCCCAATCGACATTACTATTCTTCATAATATTGCTTTTAGGGAAAACCTCTCTGCTTCTTCCATCTCTAATTATGAGATTGTATTCTATCTCCATTTTTTATCCCTCATCCTTCAGAGAGGAATGCCATCAATAATGTTCAATTTAGTGACAAGAGCGCAGAAGATTTCCTTGTTATTTGCTATACTGATGGCAGTAAAATTGATGGAAGAGTTGGTTTCGCATTTGTTGTGTTCAGGAGTGGTGTTGAATCCGAGAACTTTCAATTTAGAATTCGTGATGAATGCACAGTTTTTGTAGCTGAACTTTTATGTTTAAATTTCGCCGTTAAATTGATCACTGAGCAAAATAGTGTCATCTCAGAATACTTCATCTGTACTGACTCTCTTTACTGCTTGGATTCTCTTAAATGTATTTCTTCATCTAACAATATAATCGTCGAGATCTAGAAGCAACTTAAAAGCCTAAGGGATAAAAACATCTCAATAGATTTTGCACTTGTTCGCGGACACACTGGCGTTCTTGGAAATGAGGAAGCCGATTGGCTTGCAAAACCTGCAACCAAGCGCAAAATTGACATTGACGTTAATATTCCTAAATCGTTTTACAAGAAGATCACGAATGAAAGAATGATGAAGTCTTGGAGCCAAGAAAATATCTCATTTCTAATAAGGGAGCATAACAAAGAAATTTTTTCACACCATTAATAAGAGACTATCATGTCATCATTTTTACACTAACTACAAACTAACCCAATTTCTCACTGGTCACGGTAATTTCAAAAGCTAACTGAACAAATTTAATTTAACTCCTTCATCTTTCTGTGACTGTAATATTGGTGGCGAGGAAAATGTAGAACATGTGATCCTTCTGTGTTCCAAGTATGTCAGAGAGAGAAAGATCATAAGACTGGCGTTCAAGAGACTCAACATTAATTGGCCACCGAATTTTCACCAATTTCTTTCCACCAGAAGTGCTTTCAATAATTTCTGTAAATTTGTTGTAACTGTTTGTAAACCTTCTTAACTTCTTTTTTTAATTGTTTATTTCCCTTGAATGTGTGTTTAATACTTACTTCTGTAAGCCCCGTGTGATACTTTGTGGTGCACGGGGATTTTATAATTGTTTTCAATAAAAAAAAAACTTTAAAATGCATTTTATTCGAAATGTTCTTTTTTTAAAAAAAATGCTCAAACGGGGACAGCGGTTGCTCCAAGAGTTTTCAAAATATTTTGCTGAAATGTTTTGCGTATGTTCTGTATAACAGCAAAACTGTTTTAACCTTCAGATTTATCAATCTCTGTTTTATTACAAAATTTACAGTTCTTTATGTGAATATAATCATTTTTTTAAGCAATTTCATATAATGATTTATATAAAGTGCACTAGTTTTTGTAAAAATTAAAATATCTCTTATCATGAGGGCCATTTCAAAAAGGAATAACAAAGTGATACATCAAAATTGAAAAATTAAGTATTTGTTCATTTACGTTTTGTACAAAGTGGGCTCCGTTTATGTAAAATGTTGTCAATTTTCACAGAGTTTTCCTATTATAATAGTAAAAATTTATTCGTCTCTTTCTAATTTTAGCCATTTTTTCCCTTAAAATGTACTAAATAAATCTAAGAACCACAAAAAATCCCCGTATCTCCCTTTCTTAAGAAAATGTTGTCACAAGTACACTGCTGGACAATTGCTATGGACGGATAACACTATCATCCATAGCAACCACACAATGAAAGGAAGCAAAATGTGGAAAATTAGAATAAGTGCGAGATATTAGTAAGAAGTATGAGTATGCAATTTTTTTTCCACGTCTGTTCATCACGTGATAGCGTTCATAAGAGCTTTAAAGGTTTTGACGCGTGTCGACAGTTGTTGTGTTTCAAGTCAAAGTTTTACAGGAAAGATTTAATAGACGAACTTAAAATTTTTGGCATGTCTTCCCGACATCACATAGATGATTTTATGCGTGGCCGAATTATTGGAAAGATCGAAGAAGGGAGAAAAATAACAGATGTTGCCAGGGAGTTCGACATCGCTCAGAGCATTGTTTCACGGCTGTGGAAGTCATTTAAAACTACTGGAATGTGTAGTAGACGGCACGAGGGAGGTCGTGTTAGAAGTACGACGCCTGCAGAAGACAGATATATCGTCCTATCAGCAAAAAGGAACAGGCGCACCACAGCTCAGCAGGTGGCAAATCAGTTTCTTGCTGCCTCAGGAAAGCAGATCTCCCGAAAAACTGTTGTCAGACGTTTGAGGGGAGGAGGACTATACGCACGCAGACCTGTTGTGTGTGTCCCATTGACCAGACAGCACCGTACTGCCCGTTTGCAATGGTGTCGTGAGCATCACAATTGGACTGAACAGGACTGGACATGCATACTATTCTCAGTTGAGAGTAGGTTCATTCTGTCATCGGATTCTAGACGCCAACTGATCTGGCGCGAGAGTGGTACTGCTTATCGTCCAGAAAATATCCAGGAAAAGGACCGATATCCGACATGCAGTATCATGGTGTGGGCCGGCATCATGATCAATGGCCGCACGCGCCTACATGTGGTTGCGAATGGGACTATGACGGGCCAACGATACATTGATGAAGTTCTACTTCCTCATGTTCGTCTTTTCCGTGGTGCTGTCGGTGATAAATTTGTTTTTATGGACAACAACGCAACATGTCATCGAACACTCACTGTTCAGGATTGTCTAGACAGCGAGGGTATTCAACGTCTCGTATGGCCAGCGCGTTCTCCAGATCTAAACCCCATTTAAAATGTGTGGGGATGCTTTGGGAGGCAATTTGCTGGTCGAAACTATCCTCCGACAAACAAGAACACCCTCATCCGTGCACTCACAGAGGAATAGGATAAATTGCCTCAACAGCTGCTGGATAATGTTGTGCAAAGTATGGTACGACGTGTGGAATGTTGCATCGCACTCCACGGTGGACATATCCCGTACTGATACCTTTCTTTAAGGTGCCTGCTGATTTTTAGATGCATTGTTCCATTTCTCCGTACGCAGATCAAATGAACATTTTTTTTTTCTTTCAGATGTTTCACAGCTTTTGTACTTTCCAGAACAATAAATATTCTTTATTCTAATGTCTGAATAGTGTGGCAACTATATTTTATCCTACTAGGCCTCATGTCTCGCTTAATGATATGCTACATAGCAATTTGTGATCCGTCCTTAGCAATTGTCCAGCAGTGTAGTTGGATACCTTAATAAGCATACTATATATATAAACGTAGGTATATTTTATTACTATCCATTTATAAATTAAATATTTCTTGCAAAATAATGTTTTAAATACAAAGAAGTTTTAAAAATTTTATTTTTTAATTACTGTATGTGTAACCAAACACACATACAACAAAAATATTTTACTTTTAAATTTTAAACATTAATTTTAACTTTTAGTTGACCAACTCAAAAATTAAAGCAACAACAATTAATACTATTTTTTTTGTAGTAAATTTTTGTAAATTTAGTAACTTCTTGCAAATAATACCTTGAATTTACATATGAATGTGTTATGCTAAAGCAGGCGTGGGCAGACTTTTCCAGGGTACGGGATACTAATTTTTTCAAGGTGTTGTGGTCAACCCAGTATGAGTACCCAAAAGGGGAAAGGCTCCACGGTTCGGAGTCGGATACGAGAATGGTAGACATTCGACCCTGAACCACCACGCTCCATTTGAAAAATCCACGAGTGCGCCCACTGTCCAGTGTCGTAGATGCGGGGAGGTAAGGAAAAGGTCAACACAATATTTATTATAACTTAATAGTAAATACGGAATATGTACTTTCCTACGTAAATAAAATAAAGAACTAACTTTTTTGAAACCGCGTTTTAAGCAAAACGCAAAATACAAGCATAATCATAATAGCCACAAATATAATAATATCTAATGTTGCATTTATTATCAAACAACTCAAAATACATTAAAAAACAAAATATTTTCATTTAAGGTTGGTTCTCATAATTAGAGTCAGTAGAAGATTTAGTCAGCCAATCTTGAATATTTCCGCATGTAATTACTAACTGCTAATCTACAGGCAGTCACCCCAAATTATCTTGGCGGTCCACCGGTTGTTCGCAATCGTCGTAATGCCCACCTCTGCGCTAAAAGATTATTTTATCAATGTATTACCTTTTAACTGACATAAATGTTTTTAAATACGAACTTTATTAAATGTTCATAGATATATAAAAACTAACGTATATATACGCTCTCTTTGCTGCGCATTTCCTGATGCTGCATTACTACATAATTTTTCCTTCCTTGCCGACATTGCAAGTCCCAAATGTGAGAGTCATTTGATAGTAGCACCATCTAGATACAACTCTCACTACCAAATTTCGACACCTGAATCCGGATGCTAAATATTGCCGTTATTTAATTTTGTCGAGTGTACCAGAACCAAATTGATATGCTCAAAGGATCTTTTACACACCATGCATTACTACACATTGTTTTTTAAGTTATTAATGTATTAATACAGACTTTAAGATTTTGATCGTGTTTAAAAACATGTTTATAACCATTTTCTCGTGATTTAAAAAGGACAGGACTTAAAGTTATAGAACGGAAAAGTGTAAAACTGTTACACCTCTGCAAATCTCTCCTAGTCCTTGGAATTCAATTTCCTCAAAACCTGCCTTTGTGGATGACTACTCAACAAACCTAAGTATGCCTATCAAATTTCAAGTCTGGAAGTCGAATAGTTCCAGAGATCTCTTAATAACTGAGTGAGTGAGTAATTTTTCTTAAACATTGAGAGAGAAATGAATAGACAATAAAGTATATGAATATTAGTATAAATTTTTAAAATAGCCAGTAAACAACCAATTTATAATGCATTCCATTAAGTATTGGTTATTGCACAAGTTATTCTTCGAACTCTTGGATTATTGACATAAAGTTATTTTTGGTTACTATAAAAATTAAATTCAGTTATTAGTACTATTCCATTTTTATATCGGAGAATATCAATCTTCAAAAAAATAAATAAATAAAAAATAACTCAATTCATTTTTATTTAGTTTACTCAGAGTAATCACGATTTTCTCAAAAATTGTGTACTTTATTCCTGTTTATATATACTATAAGTAATTATTTCTATTTTTTTTGGTACATATCAATAAAATTAATTAATACTGATAATTGAAAAATAAAATGGCACAGTTAAGTATTTAAAATGTTCTTAATAAAATATGAACAATTTGCAGCATTTGTTCATTGTTTACAGTGGTAAATATATGTGATTACTTTAATGAAATTTATTTAAGAGTTAAAAATTATTTTACTCGATATTTATTTTAAAATTTTATGTTTTATTCAAATATTACGCATAATTTCATATTATTTGTTTGAAAACAACTTTTGATATTCAAATCATCCTAATCATGTATCAGCAATAAATGGAATTTTTTGCAAACATATTTCTGCTTTCCAATATGATTTCAGCAAGACTTGAAAGTTGGCATATAATCACAGTGTAACTGAAATAATTCCTCTAATTTATTCCAAACACTTCCCTTAAGAACTTAAGTCACAATATATCTGCTTATCTCCCCAATCCTTGGTAATTAGAAAATATTTTTTGCTATTTATTCAATCTTCTCCAACTGTCCCTCAAATGTTTCGAAGCTTATTTGCTCATTTCTAAAAATTACCTTTTACGCGAAATCAGAACACACAAGCCAAGGTATAAAATTCTGCTCGAGGTTCCCCACATTCTAGACCTAACAAATACTCATTATTCTTTCAAGGCAGGAGCCATCGTAATGATCGCTTACCTGTAAAGTCGCATTCTCAGTGATAAATCTTCTCTCTCTTTCACTTTAATCTTTTATTTTAACCTCCAGGGCGAACGCAGCGGGCACAATAATGAACAATAAATTGGAAGCATGGCTGCTATAAAGCTCTACCTGCAAAGCCTTTTGTTCATCGCCTGCTAATTAAAATTCCTTTCATCGATCGTGGAATTTTTATGAAGAGTGGTGATTGGGCCACTCTCTAAAGGCAGGAATTCAAACAATTTCGAGTGAAAATTGGTTCGAAGTAACTCTGGAACTGCTGTAATGCAAATTGAATATTCATTGTTTTGTTTCGATCTACAGACAATAGAAGCGTGGCTTAATGAAAAAGGCGTTATTTCGAAGGATTTTTTTTTAGGTAATCGGATTTTGCAACTTAACAGTTTAAATGGATTGATTTCAGGTTTTAGTGAAATTGAAGTATTAAAGTTTTATCTGAATCAAATATAAACAGAGAGAGTATTTTCTATTAAAGTCAAATCAGCTTCCACTTTTTCAGGGTTTTTAGTAGTTCAGTTGATCACTGGCATAGCTAGATTTGAGCGTCCCCATATCAAAACTCCTTCGGGATTTTTATTAGAAATGAAAGGTCTGTTAGTGGTATTGTAGTTACACATGTTGGGACCCCCTATAGCTTAGGGCCCCCGTATCATCATCGATACGGCTGATACGGCAGTAACAACGCTCCTGAAGTTGATTATTTGGGTGTTAAAATAATCCGGAATAAATTTTGAATTTATAGAATATTCGGTCACAATTCGTTGAATCGTCACGATTTCACAAATTTAAATATTTTAGTTTCTCTTAAAATTTTTAGTCCATGCAAATGCGAAAACTCTTTTAGGAATATTAAGATTTTGACAAGAAAACGACAGATAAAAGGAAAAAAAATGTGTTATAATTTTATGCAACAATGGGTGACGTCTTATAGAATTATGCACCCAAATTAGATACAGATATAAATGTAAAGTATTTTAAATTTTGTTGGAAATGATTTGATCCAACTCCCTTTTTTATGATGTAAACATTTATTTCTTGCCTTTATTCAAAGTATTTAACATTCATTTACTATTATTTATCCAACTCCCGTATTTGGCTTCTTGACCATTTGACTCGCAGTACCGATGGACGTCACTAGTCGGGTGTTCAGCGAGTCTATTGCATTGGAGCAGGTGGTCGACATCCATCCTGGCGTACCCGCCGACCAAGCAGGCCTCGTCCGGTGGTTTGGCGAAAACGGGCAAAGCCCTCGCCTCTTTTCATGTGTCTCGAAATAGAACCCACAGTGCTTAGGGTTTCCCACTAATTTCAAAGTTTCTCGGTTTTTAGGGTCGTGGTGGTACATTTGTCGATGTATGCGGATATCGTGCTCCTTGTTTTTCTGAGGATCAAAGGAATTTCCGACTGTTTGGCTTTTTGATCGGCTCTCTCATTACCGAGGATCCTAATATGACTTGGCACTCACTGTAAGGCCACAGTTCAGCCATACAAAATGTGCTCCACAATTTCAATATGGCACTGAATTTTGAGTAGGAGGTTAATTCGTGTGTAAAGCTTAAGGCTCTGAAAAGTTGTCTCTAAAATTACTTTATCATCGTAGGTTTCGATCATAGATTTCCTAAGTGGTTCTTACGAGCCCTAGGGGTTTCAGCGACTGTTGAAGGGGTCCGAAGCTAATTAAAGTTAATTTTGGGATGCGTGGACATTGAAGTCTGTGAAAGATTTAATATAAAGCAAAACATTTACGCACTCTCTACCCCATTTTCTTTATTATAACAGTGAAAATAAATTGTACTAATTTTTACGTGTTAAAAATTTTCAGAGTAAAAATTTAAATTTTTAGAGTAAAGCAATATAGATAGATACATAAAATATAAGTAATTGCATATGTCGTAAGGTGGAAGTCCGGTAGTTTGCAGGTTTAAGTAGGAACACAGTCTCGTCACTACATGCAATAACTTGTCTAAAATATAGCAATAGATATAGCATGTAAACCTAAACTTAGCTTTTTTGGGGGGAATGATCCCGAGATTTTAAGTGAATGCAACAAGCTCTCCTTAGTTTTGAATAAAAAGCAGTATTATTATTTGTACTTTTACAAAGAAAAATTACCCCGCGCAATATTTATTGTTGTTTCATATGGAAAACTTGGATATAAATCTATTTATATCAGGTTTTTTGCCGCGGAGCAATTTCGCAATTGAAATTAAAAATATTAAGTTAAATAACGATCAGGGCAAAAACTAAAAACACACTAAAAAAATCACAAATGAAAGCGTAAGAATCCAAAAAGGCAAAAGAGGAAACGACATTTTAGGATTAGGACACGAGTCTTCTGCCATTCAGCAAAACAAAGATTCATATATAAATTATCTTATCATACCAGGATCACAGATCTCGTTGAAAAAACAAGTGTTTCTATATGTTAAATCAAAAGTTATAATTTGAATAAATATTCCTTCCAATACCACAATGTTTTATTATGCTTTATTTTTACGTCAACATTAACCATTCAGGCCGTCAAAGTTAAATTTGTATATAATTTCTCTATTATTCATTAATATAGATTTTTTTTACTTAGGTGTTCATGGCCTATTTTTGGTACAAAAAGGGCGATTGATACAAAAAGATTGGGTATCATTGCTTTAAATAAACAATAAAAACAAATTTTTATAATTTAGATCCATACAAAACTTTTTTAACAAATTAAATCACACTTATTTTTTTAAAAAAAGGGGAAATCTTTTTAAAAAACGAATTCTTTCACTTGTGAAATCATTATTTACCCATTTGTATATCCCTAGTTTTAAAATATTTTCCAACTCCTATAGTGATGTAACAACGATTTGAAATTGTTTTTTAAACATTATATTGCTGACATATTTTATTTAACTCACATTCTTTTTTTTTTCTTTTAGATAACTTACGCCCCTCTTGAAATAACGCTACACATCAAAACACAATTTCTTATTTCTAAACGAAATACCATTCGTAACTTTTCAGACTTTTTCTTCTGGAAAATATATCCCGGTCACTGCGTCTCCAATCTTTGTTGAACACAAAACAATTTCGGCCCGTGTTTTAAGCGCCTCAGCATCCATCAAATGTCGAATCCAAGAATCATTAATAATTCCTTTTCTACATCGACCATCGTTAAAGAAAGCATGGGTTTTGGAATTTTTCTTGTCATCAGTTTGACAAACGTACACCGGTAATACGTAGCTCCTTATGTTAGCCAATCTGAGAAGATCCTTAGAGTGATGGATGGATGTAACAACAAACAGGAACAACCGGTTCTTTAAATGGCGATTTATCGCTGTGTTTGGTTAGTATTGGATATGTTACCGTTATAAAGATCAAAGGCATTAATGTATAAATTTTACCAAGATAATCCGCAAAACAACTGATTTTCTCCGTGTAAGTGTGGAATCAACAGTTACCCATATTTTAACTAGGTAATCATCCCATTAGAGGTTTCCATACATTTAAAGTTCAAAACTTTAGTTCTCTCATATCTTTCCTGTTAGGAATTTTGATAGAAAACTTAACTCATCACTCAGAATAATTTATCCTAAACATTTAGAGACAAAATGGCAGAGGCAATACATGTATTTGATAAAAGACTAGTGAATTAATTTGTAATAAATTTAATTACAATGACCAGTACCTTCTTGAGACAAATTAAATGTTAAAACTTCCAATATTACAAAGTATCATTCCCCAATCCGAAATAGAAAAGAACAAATAGCTGTGCATTTCAAAGTGTCACCAATCTTTAGATTGCACTAGTAAGTAAGCATAATTTTAGCATGTTCCACAAATTCATTTCCTTAATTGAAATAATATGTTATACCGTTTGATTACTTTCTGTTATAGCATTTCAATCGATGTATTATTCATTCTATCAACTAATTTGTTGTTTACTTGATTATATAAACTTGATTCTTTAGATATCGAAAAATAAATAAAAGCACATTATATCCACTTCCTTAGTTCCATTAATATTTTAAACCGTTTGATTCTTTGTATTGTAGCTTTTCAATCGACTGAAGATCGATTCTACCAATTAATTTGTAGTTAACTTGAATGTATTAAAGTGATTCTTTAGATATTGAAAATCAAGGCTGTCTTCGGTTAATGTTTAGGAATAGGACCCAAAGTAGGTACATTTTTTTCAGATATAAAAGAAATGAAAAAACAATATTATATTCTGTCTTCACTATCCAGAGGTTGCTAAAGTGGTGGTCTGTGAGAAAATGTCGCTGGTCGTCAAAAATACGGAGAATATGCTTACTCATCACGTTGAGTTATGTTTTAAGATGCATTGAAACATAATTCAATTCAAAACAATAAGTGAAAAGTTATAAAATTCTAATAGTGGTCCACGGGATTTAAATTATGATTTTACTGGTCTGTGAGGTCAAAACGTTTTGCTACCGCTGCCGCAGAGAACAACATATTTTATCATTCTTCACTTATAAGACCGAGCTGAGCCATTTCTTCGGGTGTGAAATGTATTTCGGGTTTTTTCTCCTATACTGTAATGTTAAATGAGCTGTCCTTTCACGTGTTAAAATGAAAAAAAAAATATTTACACACACAAGGAATATTTTGAAATTTTAGAAACACTGTCTTGGTAACAGATGTATAAGTTATAATATTGCACATTTTCATGAAAATTGAGGTATTTGTCTGTCTGAAAATGTATTCCGCGTTTATTTCAGGTTCTCGTACTTTTACTGAAAGCAGCCTTGAATAAAAACACATTATGTCAATTTCCTTAAGGTATCCGACTACGCTCAGAACCGTTATTTTGCAAAAGCGAATAAATGGATAATATTTATGATATTTAGTGTCACTTAGATTAGAAAATGTTTGTAAAATTGTGTTTTAAGAATATTATTACAATAAAAATTATTTAAATACAATATTTTGACAAAAAATAAACATAGAATGACCAATTTTCAAAATATTCTGATTTTGTGAGAAGTGCTTCTATTATAATAATATTTTGCCTGTATACAGCTCAGATCTCTGTACAGAGACTGAACTAGAATCTTTTAAATAAATTACTTAGAAGTGGGTTTATGCATGTTTTACGACATCAGAGGAGAGAAATTTTAAGAAAAAAACACAGATAATTTTTTCAGTTGGTTATAACTCTGAAAATAATATGAATTTTTCAAAAAAAATTGTTCAGACTCTCTGGAGAAGTCTTTACTTTATATAAGCAAAATATTAATATTTTAGAAGCATTTTTTTATAAAAGGAGAACATTTTGAAAAAAGGTTGTTCTAAGTTAATTTTTTGCCGAAGTATTGTTTTTAAATAAATATTTTTTCTCAAAATGTCCTTAAAACAATTTTAATACATTTATTATAATCTAAGTGACACTCAATATCATGAAAGTTATCCACTTATGCACTTTTTAAAATCCCGGTTCCGAACGTAGTCGCATACCTTAATTTTTCTGATGGCATTTCCAATCATCTTCATATTCGATCGCTTGTGCTTGGTAGACGAGGGGTCACTGTCATCATTGCCAAGTCGCGGGTTCTAATTTTAGTCCTACTGAAAAGCAACATTGTCGAGAGGGACTGATAAATATATTGCGTAGAGACACTAGACCAGGGGTACTCAAACTTTCTTCCCATTGGTCCGCATATTTATGACACATATGTCACGCGGGCCGCAATATGAGTATAATGAGGGAGTAAGACACTATAAAGCCCAAGCAGCATTGGTCAAATCAAAATTTATCAATTCTAATCTAAGTGACACTAAATATCACGAAAATTATCCATTTATGCGCTTTTGTAAAATCATGGTTCCGAACGCAGTTGGATACCTTAAATGCAATAATATTTTTAACCGTTTGATTATTTGTATTGTAGTTATTCAATTGATTGATGATTGATTCTTTTAACTAATTTGTTCTTTACTTGATTATATTTAGTTGATTTTTAGATATAAAAATAAATCAACAACACATTTAATTTAAGCGTAAAGAAACTTTGTCGTTGTTGTTCCACTGAAGATCTTATTTTCCCTTTAATGCGTGTCTAGTAAGTAATATGCAGATTATCTAAATTAATGATTCTTAATCACGGTGCCGCTGCACTTTTGTGCGGGGCTAGCTTTTAATTTAATTATTAATTATACTCAGAGAAAAAAATAAAATATTGAACCGAATCATTCGACATTTTATAGAAAAAAGCTAAGGGTATTCATAGTACTTTTAACATTCTTTCGTGGATAGATGGAAATGTATTACTGATAAGTAAAAGTCTTTTAAACTTGTTTTCCTGTTAGTGAGCCGCCAAATTTTGAAATTTTTAACAGTGTACCACAACAACCATAACAAAAAAAAGGGTTGATATTCACTGATTTGCAGATTACCTAGGTAATTTGAGAAATGAAACAATTTTCCACATTTTATGATTCATATGCAAATTAACTGATTTCTGTCCTATAATAGTAGCAGATACATATCTGGATATTAATTATCCCGCGATAAACAAAAGGGTTCGCCTCTAGCAGTTATCTGGTGACTTACACCTACATAAAGAAAAAGAATTCCTTCACTTTTCAGATAGTTTGAGTTTTGAGAAAGCTCCATCAAAAGCCAAGGAAAAGTGGACGGACTAACTTCCATATAACCCTAATTTTCGATGTGAATTACATGGTATAGAAGAACTCAATTTAAGTCAGAAGGAAGATACTTTACTAGAGTACCACATTCAATTGAGTCAATCGTAAAAAATCTTGAAGAGAACTTTTATTTCGAAGTGAAATCGTTAACTAGAGTTTGAAAAAAGAAACTGATTGATAGCTGGAAGCTATCTTCTATTTCTTCTTCATTCGAGTGAAAAAGCCAATAGAAGAACTAAATGTTTTCATTGGTAGATTTTTTTTATTGGTAATGCTTTCTTTTTTACTAAATACTGCTACATTAGATACATATCAATTAATATAAAAATTATTTAGATATGTTGAAAATAAACAGTCTGGTTAAGATGATTGAATTTCATATAAAAACATCAAAGCTTAGTTAAGGTATCCGTCTACTTGCAACAATTTGCTTTAAAAAAATGAAGATTTCAGATTTATTTAGAGCAGTTTAAGAAAAAAAATGCTTAAAAAATAGAGAAAAAGAAATTTATTATTACTGAAATAGAGGAAAAAACTGGTAAAAATTAACAAAAAATTACTTAGATGAGGGCCCTTCTGCACAAAAAGTTTATGAACGAATTCCCAATTTTTCAATGTTGATGTGTTACTTCGCTATTAATATTTGAAATGACCTTCAGAGAACAACAGGTTTTTTTTTTTAATTTTTACAAAAGCTAGATCACTTCATCTTAGTTATATGAAATTTCCTAAAACATTAGTGATTCTATTCACATAGGAGACTATGATTTATTTAATAAAACAATAATTGATAAATCTGAAGGTTAAAAACACTTCTGCCGTTACACAGAACATACACAAAAAGCGCCAGTTAATTATTTTCAAAACGTTTTGAGCAATCGCTGTCTCCATTTGAGTTTTTCGAGAAAAAAATGCATTTTAATGCTTGACATCTTATTTAAAGTTATGTGTGGCATCCGCTTTTATTAAAACCTTTGTAGTTTTTCTTTTAGAAATAGAAAACAAAACACCTGGCATTTTTACAAAGCTCTAATAAATGGTCTATAAAATAAAATCATAAAAACTTGTCAATTTTTGAAAAAAAATCTGGATTTTAAGGTAGTCAGATACCTTAATGGGGAAAAAATAGGATTTGCACAGAAATTATGTTTGCTTATAATTTATATATACTATGCTTTATTTTATTAAATTATTCTAAAATAAATTTTCAACAAATTTTTAATATTTACGACATTGTTTAAAAGAAAGTTCAAAGTAACAAAATACTATGATTACCCTTAGGTTCTTTCAAAATTATCTTTAATTCAAACAAAGCAGCTCATGATTTCATTTTAATCTTTATGTATAAATGTGTCACACTAGAAATAGATCTTGTTGCAGCTGAATTTGAAAAGAAAATCAAATTCGTAGATGTTTTTGTTTATATAAAACTAAAATGAGGTTTCAGTACACATATTTTTTTTTTACTTTTTCTTAACTCTTTTGCTTGAATTTGATAAATATTTCTTTTCTGTATAATTTTCTTTCAATTTTTACGTGACAGTTAAAGTGTTCATTTTCTTAGCAAAGAAAAGCAAAAATTAAATGCAAAACACATCTGCATTTAATTAACACAACAAATTTGATGTAAGGGTTTAAAAAAATTACAGTTCAAAGACTCCCACTAGATGACACATTAACATAGAAATCTGCAGATTCCACAAACGAAATGACCAAGACATATGGAATGTATACATTCACAATTAAATCATTTCAGAAAATGATTTGTAAGCAATGAAATATAAAACGAAAAAAAACATGGATAATTCATTGATTTGGTTGTTGTTTTTTTTTTTTTTTTTTTTTTTTTTTACATTTTCTTGTTTTGGGGCCCAAGAATTTAATTTATTGTTGAGGTGGTTTCATGTTGGTTAATTTCATTAGTGTGCAGCGTTACGAATTATTATTTTGAAAATAGGAAGAAAAAATTAAATTCTCTTTTTTTTCTTGTTATACGGGATTTACACCTCTTTAAAAAATATAAATTATATAAAAAAAAAATTAAGTCAATTCCTACTTAGATTACAAAAGAAAAATTTTATTTGAGCTACTCTTTATTAAATAGTTACAATAATTATAAATATGCATATACATATGACATAATCACAACATTAAGTGGTAATTAAATGTCATTAAAGTATCCTATTGTCATCCAAAATAATCGTGTATGTAAAATTTCAGTTCAACTGAATGCTTTAAAATGTGAAAAAAAAAAATATTTTAAAGTTTTGACCTAAGTATCTAAAAATGAAACCAACGTGGCTGTATCTGTAGTTCTTTAAATAATTTGTTTCAGTCAATTAACTTTAATTTATTATAATTAAATTATCGTATTTTTACCCAAAACAATAGTGTATAGAAACTATCAGCTCAAATGAGCGCTTTAAAATGTGATTATTTTCAAGTTTTGACACAAGTCACCGAAAATGATGCCAACGTGGCAGTATTTGTAATTCTTTGAATAATTAGTTTTAATCATTTAGTTTTTATTAATTATAAATAAATTACTGTATTGTCATCCAAAATAATCATATATATAAAATTTCAGCGCAATTGAACGCTTTAAAATATATTTTATTAACGATTGAAAATTCCTCCAAGATATAAATATATAGATTGTGAGCTAATATATAGCAGGAATTGAATAATGAATTCAAAATGCTTTATTTAAAGGTTGTTAAGAATATTCTCGAATATCGATTTTTCAATCCCATTTATTCTTAATTTGACCGTTCTCTGAATTTTAATACAATTAAAAAATCACAAACTTTGTTTATACGCATTGTATTTGGGATACTGTAAAAAACGTCTCAAAAATCTCATATATATCTGATTCTTTTTCTTTTTAATTTAATTTTCTCAGTTAACGTTCTCTAATTATTTATCCAAATCTTACAAAATTAGAAAATGAATTAGTAGCAAGGAACTGTATTTTCCCCCCATGTTATTTTCGAATAATAGTCAGAAAAGTCATTGATGTTATTCATATATTTCATAATTAACAGCTTATAATTAATAGATGTGTTCTCATAATCTGAAGCTGTATATAAAAGCGTCACGTTTCGATTTAATCGGAAATTGTACTGAATAAAAATACAAACAAATAAATGCAAATTACTCCATACAACACTATGTTACTTAACAAGGTTTTGAAACAACACATTACCCAATTCAAGGAAACATCTCACGTATTCGTACAATTCAGAGCGTTCTGGAACACATTTTTTTTAAAAAAGTTTCTGTTCAATTTTCTGAGATCCATTTTATCCGTGAAGTGTTAAATATAGTCTTAAATAAGTACTGAGTACAATTTAAAAGAAACGAAAAAACACTATTTAGTATATATAAATGTTTCCCAAACTGTGGGGCGCGCCCCCCTGGGGGGGCGCGGTAACCCTGCGAGGGGGGCGCAAGCATATTTAAAATAAAAGGTTTAAAAAATAATTTTTTGGAATGAAGTAAAACGAGATGCTTTCTGACATAATAAAAAATACACATTTACACTGATATAATTTATTTTTATCATCTGGTGATCATCAAAAATAAAAGATTCCACTTTAAACACTCATTAGCCATCTTTGATCCCATAACCAAATTGAACAAATATTTTGTTTGCTTTCCGATCAATATGAGAACGATGAGAGATTTTTTTTTACGTTTCTTTTAACGATATCAAACTATGAGAGATTTTTATTACGTTTCTTTTACCCTAAAATAATACTTTAGCTGATCTTCGAATTTACTAATATGGTTATGTCCATCTGTTTTTTAAGGAAGTTGTAAATATATATAATATATTTCTGTTTCATCTTTTTTCCATATGAAAGAGTTTTATGATATATGGATAAGCATGAGTATTCTGAAACATATAATGCATAATGAAAAGCGTTTTACACAATTATTTTTTAGAACATGCTACACTTTCCCCATTAACAATTTTGTAGTTTTGATTGCTGTGTTGTACGACTTATTATGGTTTATAAATGTAAATAAGCAGAATATTAAAAAAATGGGCATATGTGATCCCTATTAAAGGAAGTTGAAACTGATCAAGCAATTGAAGAACCTATTGAAATAATGCATATTAATCAAGATATAGCGAAGGTAAATATCAGAAAGGCGTTATATGAAACGTTTGAGTTGATTTGGGTTTAGCTGAAAAATAACGGTCCTGTGTTGTTAGTGAAAAGTGTGTGTGATTTATGTCCTTTATTAAGGGCATTATTTATTTGGAACATTTTCTTTATTTTTATTGGATTTTTTTCTCAAATTTTCTACAAAAATTGAAAAGTCCTTGAAAGTAGGTAAGTATATTTTCTCTTAATTAAATTATTCACTGGAATTGTGATTTTTATAGTGTATAGTAAAAATATCTATAAAATAAATTATAGTTTTAAAACAAACTAAAAAACACGCTTTAATAGTGAATCGAACTAAAAAGCAAAAAAAAAATATTACTTAAAAGTAAGATATACAAAATTTAATACTTATTTTGTTAATTTGTACGGTTTATAATTATGATCGTATTATAGCTTTAGCGTCAAAGTGCATTATTATTGCATTCAGTACATTATTAATGTATAAGGGGGGGCGATAAAAATTGTGATTGAAAAGGGGGGCGCCAGTAGTGAAAGTTGGAGAACCACTGGTATATAAGGATATATAATATTTTGGATCAAAATTGTTGTAATAAAGATTTTTTTAATAATTTTTGGAACCCATCTCTCTTTTCTGCATAATTTATTTTTTGCGTTTAACACTGTATTTTTAGGGACATAGCGATGGGGGAATTTATAGTGCGGGAATTATTGTTATCATTTGGTAAAGAGTACTTTTGAATGATTTAAAAATATCTAGTATTGTGTGTTAAATTTGGGAAAATTTAATGCTAGCAAATTTAAACTAAGTGCCAATACTAATTCATAGTTTTTGCATTTGAACAAAACATTTACAGTGAAATACGTTTAACGCGAAAACACTTAAGACGAAATATTGGTTAACACGAAATTTAATACAACGGTCTCGACAAACTACTATGTATTTTCATACATTTCTTTCTCTTAACACGAAAAAATTTTTTTTTCTGGGAATGAACAAAACACGGAAAACATCCAGATTGAATGGTCCTACTGTATCATTGGATCAGTGGAAGAATTCATTGCAGAAGATGATGATAATGTGTGTATAGCCTGAATTATGGAAGTCAAAGACATTTTTGAGTTTGTTCAAAGCTCAAAAAATATAATCGATGTCAGTGGCGCACACAAGGGGGGGGGGTCCTAGGGGTCTGGACCCCCACTCAAAGCCCTTGATTTTTTTCCCGATTGATTATAATTTTAAGTATGCAATATGCAAAATTCAATTAAATATTTGTTTTTAATGATTAATTTTATTAATTAATACTAACTATTTATTCAATAATTAGTATTTACTGTTTTTTGTCCTCCAAAATAAACAAAATCAAAAGGAGCATGAAACAAAAAAATGGACGTTCGACCCTGGATCCCCGCCCCCTTGGAAAACGTCTGTGTGCGCTACTGATCGATGTAGATCCTGACGATAGCTTCTGTTTCCACATTATCCGAAATAAGGAACGTCATGCGCAGTTATTTAGACTCACATTCTTATGTTAAAGTGTAACAAAATTGACATCAAAATTTTTTTGATAATGTGATGCTAAAAAAGACAATGCAAAGAAAAATATCAAATTATTTTCCAAAAACACAATAAATGTTGTTTTTTTCTTTCAAAAAACTTGAAATTGTTGTATTAAATTTCATTCAGGTCTTGGGAATTTTTTTGTTTCATTCACTTTTTATTAAATACATGCATATATACATATCTATGGAAACAAAATATACTCTTTTAAACTTCAGTTTTTTGAAATGGGTTTTTTTATTGCAATGTCGTTTAACATGAACAAATATTTCAGACCCATCAATTTCTTGTCAAACTGTTTTCACTATTTGATTAAAATAAAATAATCATATTTTTTGATTCATCATTCTATGCTGCAAAACCAAACACAATAATTACCGAAGAACACTAATTAGTGTCGTTAAAAATAATTAATTAATTTCAAAGCGTACTAGTTTAACGACCCTCAGAATGTGAAAAAAACATAGTTAATTGCTTCTTCTATGTTTTTTTTCTTTTCTTATTTTCAAACATTGCACTAAAGATTAAGAAAAAACTCATTTAGAATTTAATGAAAAAATTAATAAAATAATATTTACCATTATTAAAATTGTTAATTTATCACTGATGTAATTGCCATTATTACAAATGCTATTTGGGTTATGTAAAAAATACTAATTTACTAATTGAAAAATTGTCATTATAAGAAGTGTTTCTTCGACTTTCGATTAATTTTATGTTATTTTTATTTATTTTTGTACTTTGCATTTTATGAAAGGTATCCAATTTTACGTTTAAACACTCAAGCATCATCATTAATGTTTATGTCTTTAAAGTTACATGTCAGAAATTTTAAGTAATTTTAGTGATATATCACAAATGTTTTTGTTTGGATTCTTCAATTAAATTGAATTTGCAATTTAATGTATAATAAAAAAACAGTAAGTATGTTCTAACTATATTAATTATTTTGGCAATGTTTTTTAAGAAAAAAAATTGAGCCTTTAGATTAAGGAGAAACAGAAAAAAAAACAATAACTGAAACTGAAGCAATAGAAATGGTTACTAATATTATTAATATTCCTATAAGTAGAGTAAAATACAAAAAGTAAGGTACTGAAAGACCAGAATTAACAAAATTAACTTTAACAATTATGAAAACTAATTAAAATTTTTTTAAGAAACATTAAAATAAAAATCCTTTGCAAACGTATAAGTTATTTGGAAAATTTTACAAAATTTATTAGGAAAATAATGATTGAAAAATATATGTTTATGCTTTCTTTATTACACACTCTTTAAGTTTTTCATCATTAAAGCTTTGGAATGGACATTACGACACCTAATTCGGATAAAATACAAATGTACTATACGCGTTCTGCACAGTATAAAATATTATTGATAGAATGCAATTTGTTTAACGATTTTTATAGTTTATATTCGAATGAAATAACATTATTGTTACAAAAATACTTTTAAATCAATATTTCATACGTGCGTCGGGTGTGCTTCGTAGACCATATTGAAAGAATATGATTTGTTCTGAGCCACACAGAAAATGGCTAAATCTAAATGGAAGCTGCGGAAAATTAAAATTTATTGTATAAAAGCTAAGCATGAATTTCGAATGCTGATTTCTCCGAATTGACTAGCCATTTGAAGGAATTTCATTGAGGAGTGAACACCCTAAAGGAGTACTACTATTACACCAAGTCTCGATTCCAAATGAATTTCCTTAGTCGTGCCCTCTCCTTGTAAGCTTTTTTTAAAAAAAAATTGTGTGGAATAACGATTATTAATGAAGGCGTAAAGGTAATTATTGTTTTTCCCTTTACTCTTTACTTAATGTTCGCAAAACGCAAACGATTTTACTTGTTTTAAATACATGTTGCATGCATATATTTATTTTTAAATAAATATAAAATAAAACTAAGAAAGTAAATATGACATAAATAATCTTATTTTCAGATTTATCCTGTAATATATAAATGTTACAATTAATAATTTTCTCTTTAAGCAATTAATTTTGTAAGACTTTACTGATAATTTAAGAACAGCCGGAGGGTAAAAACCTTTCAGAAATCGATTTTAAGTTTTTAATATTTCTAAAATCTCCAAATCAAGACCTTTCCAACGATATAACATGCAAGCAATTATATGAAATAGAAGTATTTAAAAAATGATTTTTAAAAAATAATCAGCTGATTTTCCATGACTATTTTGACTGATAGAAATGTAAACATTGTATTTTTAAACCTGAAGAAAAGTTGCAAAGCCACGAATTATTTTATTTATTAATACCCACATTAACTTTAGATAACTGTATAATAGCTGCAAGTATAACTGTTATATTTGCTAAAAACCTTTGAAAGCTATTTTAGATTTTCACGTGGGTTTTAGTAAAAGTTATACTTAAAATGAAGTGTGATTTTTTTTTATTGGAACTTAGGTCTTTCCTTTAGTTTAAATTTATTTTTAGCTAGGTAAGATTTCTTATGAAAATTGTTTTCTAAATGTTTTTTTAAAATTGTGTAAATTTACTGTATACATGTACAATGTTTCTTAAATGCAATTATGTATACTGAAGTGACATTTTTGAAATATTCTTAAGCAGATATCATAACAAAAAATGACAATTTTCAATAAATTCATAATAATCATAAATGCTCGTTCAATTAAAAGTTTGTTTTTGAAAAAAACTAATTAATATATTTCAAAATTTTCACTTCAGTTTAAATATAAATGTATAATTAAAATATATAGTGAAAATCTTGAGTCTTTATATTTAATAGTTTCTGAGAAAAAGGTATGAGATGATACATCACAAATGTGATGTTTGTTGTCTTTGCGAGAATCTTATTACATATTTAAAAATACATAAATTTCAGGTTTAAAAACATAAAAACAGTTCTATTTTGGCTGTTTTAGAAATCATTTGTCCAGTTTAGAGTAAATTTTGAAGTTTAAACTTAGAAAGTGTCTGCAACAACAACAAAAAAAATAGTAATTATACAAAGGCCTAACGAAAACTTGGTAAATGAAGTATAATCAGGTTTTTTTACATACCATCTCAAATTCATACCAAAACTATATAGATACATTTAATATTATATTTATGATGTTTTATGTTCAAATTTGAAATTAGTAATGCATGAAAGCTACAAATTCTTCAAATATGATACAAAATTTGAGAAAATTGATATATTAAATAGAAAATATCTCGTTAAAGAAAAACTGAAAAATGCTATTCTGGGCAATTAAAGACTTTTTTGTTTACTATTTTAAGATAAATAAATTTGCAAATATGCCAATGTTTAATAAAATGGGACAAATACATGTTGTAATTCATTATTTTTGTGATAAAGTTGCACTTTATAGTAAAAATTCAATTTTCTCGAAAATGATGTTTTTAAAACTGCATGTATCTTTTTCTATGAATATAAGGTGAGAATGCGCATGCAATTTTTCCCCTCATGTTACTGATGCATAACTATATATATTCACGTGAGTTTTTTGGAGATTTTCCCAAAATATTTGACTGGAATCCATATATCGTGACAAAAAATGTCATTTTTTAAAAAAATTCATAGTGATATTTTATGTTAAATGTTTTTGAGAAAACTAAACAATATATTTTAAATATTTCCCTTCATTGTAAATATTACTAGGTTTTTTTATTATTCAGACAAGTTTTTAAGTTTTAATATTCAACGGTTTTTCAATAAAAGGTAACTAATTATAACTCAGTTGTGTAATGCTTTTTATCGCTTCGAGAAGCATGTTACATGCATAAATATACACAAATTTCGTGTTTAAAAACATGAAAACAGTTTTTTTAAACTTTTTTAGAAATTTTTTGTACAGTTAAAAGAAAATTTGGAATTTTGAAACTTTAAGAAATTGTGTTTGTATATATGTTAACATACAAATCCATAATGAAACCTTTCGCAATGTCGTAAAATCACATGTTCCCAAATAATTACTTTTACATATTTATACATGTTTACATTATATTTATGATGTTTTAAGGTCAAATTTAATATTTGTAATGCATCGAAGCTAAAAATTCTTCGTAGATTGATACAGAATTTGAAAAAATTGATGCAAAATGCTAAAAACAATCTCGTTGAACAAAAACTGAAAAATGCTACATATGTATTTTCTGAACATTTGAAGACTTTTTTGTTTCCTATTTTATGTTTAAAAGAAGATACTAGTGTTTTTTAAAATAGAGCAAATACACGTTGTAAGTTATTATTTTTGTGATGAAGTGCCTTTTTACATTAAAAATGCAATTTTTTCAAAATGTTGGTTTTCAAACTGCGTGTACCTTTCTCTCAGAATCTACCGAATGAATGCGCATGCTATTTTTACTGCACATAAATAATATGTAACTATATATACTGGAAATACTTTTTTGGAGATTTTCCCAAAATATTTTGCTGAAAAGCAGTTATCGTAAAAAAGTGAAAATTTTCAAAATATTTCATAGTAATATTTTTACGTTGAATTTTTTTGAAAAAAGTAAACAATATATTTGAAACATTTACCCTTGTATAAATAAGAAAGCCGAATTAATATACAGACAAAATTTAAAATTTTTATATTTAACAGTTTCTGAGAAACAGGTTCCTAAAATGGCTCAATTTATCTTTGTCTGTATAGGGGGTACCGACATTCTTTTATAAATGTTCCTATAAATACTAATTATTTTTCAGTTAAAAACAATTATGCAACTTGAATAGAAGACAACTTCAAGACAGAGAATTACAGGTTTGAAAGAACACATACGTTAGGCTCGTTGGGTAATTTAAGTACGGGAATTAAATCTACGAATCCGATTCTGGTATTTATATTTTTCTAAAAAAAATATTTTTCTTCTTCTTTTATGGTTATTTATTTAAATTTGGCTCTATTACTATATTAGAGAACAACTACTCAGAAAAATAATGCAAGAATACAATTTTACTTATTAAAAACACTCAAAGTTGGTGAGTGTTACTTTCTGACTCATTTTTCACTAAATGTTTAAGGAGAGTTTCTTTTATACGACTTCCTTCCTTTAATTAAGAATATATTTAGCTTTCATACTCAAGAGTCTCGATCTCGAATTATATTTTTATTATATTAGAGTAAAATGACTCCTAACAAACTGTCTGAAATATTCATGTTACAGTACGTTTTTAATAAGTTATTTCAGTTATTAATTTTATGCAAACTTCTAATATGATACTTTATATTAATAAATTTTTACTGCTTCTTTTTAAAACGAAAAAAGGTAACAAAGGGAATATTTTATTTTAATTAGAACCCTTAGTATATTTTGAAACAAAATATGAATAGAGGAATATTTTTAATAACCAGTTGAATTGCATTCATTTTGAAACACATTTCAGATCAACAAAGAACTAAATTATTCACAAATTTCAGAAACTGGAATCAACTTAAATTATTTTAAAGGAAACCATACAATATCATGTTTAATATATGTGTAACAGAAGTAAAACCTTGTTAAAATAAAAGAAACATTATTTTTATGTAGCTAATTTTGATCCATTTGTTAAGTTAACAATTGTATTTACTACAAACAAGAACAATTAATGAGATCTGATACCAAATAAAATGTATTTATTATTTAAATTTTAGTAATCGAATATAAAACAGAAATGCTTTAATTACTATGTCATTGATTACAATGACGTGTGACATATTCACATAGAGGAATTCAGCAGTTTTCAAATATATTTAAATTTACTCTTATGGAAGTTTTTAAACGAAAATAAGTAAGTGGATGTACAATTATTTTAAATTCCAATATTTATTACTAAAATTTTTGTTTCGTATTTCGTTATTTGCATTATCATTTTATTATTGAATTTTATTTTGCTGTCATTTGTATCAAAATGGTTTTATATTCAAAGTAGGTGGAAGTGGTTACAAATACAAAATCATATTTTGTCCCACATATTGATTATACTCGCAAATAGGCTTTTAAAGAAAAAAAATTATTACCTAGCTTGTTTTATACAAATATAAAGTAAGTAATCTGGCATATGTTTTAGTTATTTACTCTTGGCATAGTGTGCAGCAATTACTTATGTAAGGATTCACACCCTAACAAAAAAGCCTTCACGTTCAATAATTTTCACACTTCTCTCCCTAAAATGAAATCAACAAATCAGAGGAAACTTACAAATCGAAAAAAAAATCTATGCTCCCATATACTAAAAAATTTAAACTAATGTTATTATTTTATAAGCTATCAAACATATCTATAAGTTTTCTATGAAACATTTCTAAGTTATCAAATACTAATTCAGCCGAGGCAAGTTTGTGGAAGCGCGTCCAAGAATATTCTTCAATAAGTTTAAAACTTAATTTGATAATACAAAATCTGTTGTGGATTGAAAAAACTCAGAACAATTTATGAACCCATCGATGAATATAAAGCTATATCATTAGATAAAATAGTTGTTTTATCAGTTGCGCAAGAAAATGAGGTATCCTAAGTCGCTATCGGAAATGTGGAGGATAACTGCATGATTAACATTGTATAATGACAATGCATTTCCTTTTCTGTTCATAGTTCAATCACTTATTTGTTTCAACTTAAAGTAAATCCATGTTCAATAACTATGTATTGTTCGAGCTTCAACACCCGAAATTAAAAGAAATTAATTGATGCCATGTATAAAATTTAATTGACGAAATTCTTATAAAAATACTTAAGGTTTTATAAAAGAATACGTGAAATTTTTAAATATCCTGATCTAAAAAGAGAAGAATTTTTATTTTTTTTTATTCCCTGAAATTTCTTAAGAAGTTTCTCGAAGGAGAAGTGCAATTCTCCTCTTTAATTGTTCCTCCAATCAGTGAGTAAGTTTTTCGAATTCCACTCTCTCAGATTGTTTCGAAAGAGAATTTTCCTCTGTAGTTCAATTGATGAAGAAAAACACATTATCAGCTAAATTGAAACCATCTGAATCATTCATCTATATAAGAAGGCCAGTCTTAGTTAGATTTTTCTGATCCAATGAACAATTTAGTTCATTCATTGATTCACCCAACGTAAGCAATGAAATTCTTCTGTAGCTCGTTAGAACATTTTTATATTGACTTATAATTTTTAGATCTTAATTACCTTTACTGTAGGGATTTTAGTATTATATAAACTTAAGTTTTAATAATAACAATGTTTCTTTTTAACCAAAAATTATGTTATACTACCAATATAACCAGTGTTACTATTAAGTTACGGTGCATGCCGTAAGAGCGTAGGAACTTTGGAGCAACTACTCCTTTTTCTAGCAAATTAACCTACCTTATATAAATTGTTCAAGTAATAAAATAATAACATCAGCAATACTTCAAAAACTAAGTTTTGTGTGTGAGTGGAAGCTTTTATTTATACGATAATACCACGATTACCCATAAAATGTATCTTTATAATTAATAGCTATTCTAAAATATCAAGTAACTAGTCCTTATTTAATCAAAAAAAAATTTTCTGGGAATTCGATGCTGCTGTATGACTATGTATTGTTTTTAAGATTTTGATTTTAAGTGCTGATATCAGGTTTTCGATTGCATTTAAAAAAACATTCTTATAGCGCTCACTTCTGCATTTAAAAAAGACATAACATGAAATTCAAAAAGGGATTTCTTTTTCTTTTACGACCTCGTTATTTCTCTTTGGTGTCGGTTTCCTTAAAAGCTGTTTTTAGCGAATCCCTAATAAAGAAAAGAAATTTGCTTACCAAATGTCAAGCTTGTAAGTATAAAATTTCAAAAGTGGGAATTTTTTTAATCTATAGCACCCTCGTAACACCTTTTCCAAGAAACCACCGGAGTCTATTCCAAGAAACTTGCTTTCAATGGACCCAACAAAAGAAACATTTTTGCTAAATTCAATCATAACTACTCCAACATGGCGGCCACTTAGAGCCTTATCAGAAGAAACAAAATACATCATCACAGCAAAGAGTAACCAGCCTCTCTTCTCGATTATTCTCGTATCTACGTAGCTCTACCTTTTTCAACCCTTTCACTCTAAAATCCCTACGTGAGAGTAAAGAGTTCCTTCTGGTTTTGTTTCGTATTCGATTAATTTTTAAGTTAAAAACTTTCTAGACGTCACATACATACACATATAATTTCAATACAGCTCAATATTTAAAAACCATTACAGTTAAGAGTAATAAGTTTAGATTGAATTAAATATTGTTCTTGAAAATATAAATGTAACAAGCAAAATTATTAGACACTTATCGTTTTCAGAAGTTTAATTTCAGTATATTAAGTATATTAAATTCATTATATTAAGACTAGCGTGATATTTACTAGGCGTTTCTCTGATCCATCTTTTTTGAATCCCAAATGTACTTGCCCCAGGAAGGAAACGAAAAATAGTTATTTCTTTTAGAGAAGCGATAAACCATACAATAAGAATTTGAATTGATTTATGCTGTACAAATTAAAGTATTTGCCATTCATGAACTTCTTTCGTGAAAACTTAAACAGTATATTCTGATACTAGATTTTTCTAGAAACGAAAATAGATTATTTGTAAATTATTTTCTATATTTTCTTTTCAAGATAGCTAGATCAAGAACTTTAAAATATATCTATAACTCCAATGATGCCCTAGCTTAACTATAACTAGCTTTAATATAACATTCATTTAATATCAACAATAAAACTGAGTTATGTTTCATGATTACAATACCAAATGCACAAGAAAATTTTAAAAAAACATCATAATCAAACATTAAATTTCGATTTATTTTGCTTAAAAGTTCTTAGAATACATTAAAACATTGATTTTATAAATAAATATCGTTGCGTTTTTAAAATTAATCTCCTTTTTTCAATAGAAATCCTCCAGCAAGAAGCATTCGTTGAAATTCTATGGGTTTACATCAAATTATCCCCTTTAATAAGTAATTACCTGAAAAGACTTAATTTTTTATTACATTGTATGGGCAGTTTGTTTGAAAAATCAAAAGCTTTGATGTATAATCATATATAAAAATCGAAGCTCTAAAAATAGTAAGGCTGTTTAAAAGATTTAGTTCTTCCATTATTTAATAATATTAATCTTATTCAAAGATGCAAATTTAATTTTTTAATTGAACTTGAATTTTATTTTCATTTCAATGCAAAATCTTATGTAATAAATAATAATTATTATTTCTAGCAAGGGATTCAATATATCTCTTCATACAATTAAGAAATAAATTGCTCTAAAGGAAAGAAAACCTCAGCGCAATTTTTTGTTCGACCAAACTCGCTTGCGTTCTTTAGTTCTATATATCATTTTTTTTAAAGAAGAAAGTTATTTTTATTATTTCACAATTTTTAGCCGTTTATTCCCAAAAAATATGGTTATAAATAATTCCATCTCTTACTATGTTTAACAACACTCCAGAAATTTTTATAATCTGCTAAGTGCCCTAAATGGATAAAAGAATTTTGTTTCAATGGTGCTCATAAATTGTTCTATAAACAGTAAAAAAATGTCAAAATCCCTTTTAACTTTTCCTCTTAACGTTTTGGCGAATCGCCAACTTTTAATAAAAAAACACTACTGACTTGATTCATTTGAAGTAGGGAATAGACTAGAAATGGCAGAAAAGGCTTAAAATAGATTACAGTTTCTTAAATAGTTTTCCAGTTTATTATTTTAATATAGTTATGTCCAAAATCTTCACAAAAGGCTTAATTTTCTAATAATTTAAGTTTTATTTATGTTAAATCAGCACGATTAGTCATGGAAATTTTTTAATGCCTAATCAGTTCAGGAAATTAAATTATAATCGAATTTGCCACTTTAGAACGCGATCCTAAAATAAGTACTCTCTGAAAATTGTAATTTTAATGTGTTCATTACATACATTACCAATATTTGTATTGAAAAAAGTAACATGAAGTCTCTATTCAATCAGAATTCCTATAATAACTTTATCCATTATAATTTTAAAAAACAGTACTTTTTGAAACATGAATAAAATGAGTGTATCAAAAGAAAATTCGAAATAGATACATGATTTCATTATACATATTTGTTCCTTTAAATAGCTAAATCTTAAAAAATTATATTGACATATAAGTCCTGGTATTAAGCTTTACATTGTATCGCAAAACATTTTTACAGCCTTCGCTCCTTGATAAAAGAAAGCACTGTAATTTATGAAACGGACATATATTTATATTTTACGTCGACGTTATCTCCCCTCAGTATACGTTTTAGTATAACACTCATATCTGTGTTCAAAATAATCAAATAAATAAAATAAACCATTCATACCAACTTAGAAGTCCGTAAACCTAATGATTTAAAAATGGGAATTTTTTTACCTATAATGCACCCATAATAAATGGCAAACTCTCTTGGAAATCAATTTCTCTAAAACCCAATTTTAGCAGATCTCTATTCAAAAAAGAAAGATACTTGTCAAAATTCGTCGTATAATCTAATAATTTTCAAGATCTCACGAAAAGTGTGTGAGTGTGTGAGTCGCTTTCCTCCTATATTTATAGATGTGCAAAACACAATTTTAGTTTAATCAAAATAGGGCGAAAACTCGATATTAAGAAAATAATACATTTTAAACCTAACTTTTTAAATTTAGATACTGAAGAGCTCAAAAATAATTATATACATTAGAATTACGAATGTAGATAGGAAAAAAATGGTTGTTCAAATACCACGAAATATTTTGTTTAATCTTAACTTATTATTTTCGAAGATATAATTCCACATCTATCGGTTCAAGTAAGCGGCCATTTTCATATTTGAATAAGAAAACACTTTTTCAAAAACGAGACCTAAAAATATAAATAAAATTCAATATCGTTATTTAATGATATTTTTATGGAATCATATTTTTATTAGCGTGTTTATACTTGCAGTTACTGCACTATTCTTTGCAATTAATGATTATAATACAAACTTAATACTGTTTGTAGATAAATGCATAACCATTTATTCATTGACTTCCTTTTATATTAAAAAAAGTCGATGCCATTTAAAGTATAAATTTATTATAAGGACATCAAGTACAATTTTGTTCACAGATATTTTGAAAATAAACCATTTTTTATAAATCACAAAAATTGTTTAGTTACAAAAACAATTGAATTTGTTTAAATTAACATCTCGTTATTAATAATCCCATTTGATTTATTTTGTTTTTAAGTTTATTCATTGTTTTAAATAATCGAGTGTAATAAAACAGTTAGTTAAGAAAACTGCTTATTGCCCATAAAGATCGATGAAATCTTATTTTTTCTTTAAAAACATTTCCAACATCTTTAGAGAAATTTTTCGTTTGTAATTTAACAAATAATAAAACAATATCAAATAAATTTATTTCTCATAAGGGTCACACATTTTGTAAATATTTCATTTTCAGAGTTTATTCCCTGTACTTAAAACTTACTTGTATTAAATGTATAAATAAGCTTATACAATGTCAAAATATATAAACCAGAATATTTAATGTTTAAGGCGCTGATATTACCAAACTTTGGTCTCCATCTACACTCTAAAATATTAGTCGAATTGCAGAAATTTTGGGATCAATAATATAGGGTCTTTATTGGATTTTTTAATGGATCGATAGTCAAAACAGGTTGATGGATTGAAGTGGTTTTGGAGAACGGCGTGTAAGAGGAGTAGTGAGAGTAGGGTTACGTTTCCTATGAAAGACATATCTATTGAATTAAAGTTCAAAAATATGGAGTTAAGGGCTTTTGATCCAAGTGTGTGATATTAGAGAAAAATTAAGGATTAATTACCAAAATTTGATCAAGCATTTAAGTGTTTCACCTAATAGGCTGTTAGATACATGAATTTATGCAACACAAAATCATGAAATTATTTAGTATGTAATGTTCTATAAACATAGTGCAGCAATCTATATAAAGCAGTTTATGTAAGAATTATTTTATACGCGTGTTTAGCTCAGTAAAATTTTATTTATTTACGTTTATTTACAGGCTCAGATATAATGTAAAATTTTAAAACACCACGAATTAAAAAATGTGACTATATCAGTATATATATATATATATATATAGCGGGTGATCAAAAAGTCAGTATAAATTTGAAAAATTAATAAATCACGGAATAATGTAGATAGAGAGGTAAAAATTGACACACATGCTTGGAATGACATGGGGTTTTATTAGAACAAAAAAAAAAAAAAAATAATAATAAAAAGTTCACCAAATGTCCGACAGATGGCGCTGGACAACAAAACGTCAGTGACTGCGCATGAAAATCGTGTAGAAAAGGGGCTGTCATCAGAGAGAGAATCAGTTGCACCAGCAGTCGCAGCATGTTGACGTTACCTGAAAAGGCACTGTTAGTGAAGCTGTATTATCAGAATGCGGAATGTGCTAGAGAGTG
The DNA here is from genome assembly GCA_019973935.1 of Trichonephila clavipes. Classification (NCBI taxonomy): domain Eukaryota; kingdom Metazoa; phylum Arthropoda; class Arachnida; order Araneae; family Nephilidae; genus Trichonephila; species Trichonephila clavipes. Next base: position 211,837 of record BMAU01020727.1, on the reverse strand, counting down.
CAGCGTTACGTTCCTATCGCCATACGAAGGGGATTCGAAGGGGTAAAGGTCCGTTGACAAATGCAGCTGTGGCGAGAATGATTTCGAAGTTCGAAGCGACGGGTTGTTTAAACGATAGACCCCGTAGTGGCCGACCGAGCACACGGCGGAATGCTGCTGAGACGGTTAAGGATGAAATGGAGACTGTAGCGGGTTCGTCTATGCACGGGGAAGTCAGCGCCCGTGCAGTCGCACGTCGCACCGGCATTCCATACACTACTGTTAGGTTGGCGTACCCTCCAATGCTATCCGTACAAAATCCATCGGCATCATGAATTGTTACCTGGCGATTCCGTGAATCGGAGGGTATTTGCGGTGTGGGCGTTTCAAAAGATAGCGGAAGATGACGATTGGTTGAGTAACTTGTTGTGGACCGACGAAGCTCGTTTCACGCTCCGAGGGTCTGTCAACACCCAAAACTGCAGAATTCGGGCTACTGAAAACCCTAGAACTGTCGTGGAAACTCCATTGAACGACGAGAAAGTCACGGTAGGGGTTGGATTTACCACATCTACCGTTATCGGGCCTTTTTTTCTTCGAGGAAATGCGTGATTCTGGTTTTGTAACTGCTACCGTGACGGGTGAGCGGTACGCCGATATGTTACAGAATCGCATCATCCCCAGCCCGGCTGATAAACACCTGCTAGAACGTACGATTTTTATGCAGGATGGCGCTCCACCCCATATTGCTAGACGTGTGAAAGATCTCTTGCGCAGGTCGTTAGATGATGATCGTGTGCTCAGCTGCCACTTTCATCATGCTTGGCCTCCCAGGTCCCCAGATCTCAGTCCGTGCGATTATTGGCTTTGGGGTTACCTGAAGTCGCAAGTGTATCGTGATCGACCGACATCTCTAGGGATGCTGAAAGACAACATCCGACTCCAATGCCTCACCATAACTCCGGACATGCTTTACAGTGCTGTTCACAACATTATTCCTAGACTGCAGCTATTGTTGAGGAATGATGGTGAACATATTGAGCATTTCCTGTAAAGAACATCATTTTTGTTTTGTCTTAATTTGTTATGCTAATTATTGCTTTTCTTATCAGATGAAGCGCCATCTGTCGGACATTTTGTGAACTTTATTTATTTATTTTTTTGTTCTAATAAAACCTCATGTCATTCCAAGCATGTGTGTCAATTTTTACTTCTCTATCTACATTATTCCGTGATTTATTAATTTTTCAAATTTATACTGACTTTTTGATCACCCGGTATGTATATATATATATATATATCAAATAATAACTTCAACTAAGTTATTTATTCTTCAAATGTATCCTTTACTATAGCTATTTCTTCCATTTTATAACATTTTGAATTTATATGGCATAGGCATAAACATTAAATAAATTATTCTTTTTTTTATTTAGTTACAATTTTTATTATGATTATTTCATTAAAATTCCATATATAAAAAATATGTTAAAAGTAATATCTCAAAGTTATTCCCTTATAAATACAGAGGCCTGGCTTTAAAATATAAACAACTAAAACAAAGTAATTGTTTTATTGATCAACATAAATAAAAAAAATTTATAAGATTAAATAAAATATAAAAAATAGATTATAAAATAATTGAACGATTTAATTTACTGTAATATTTTTCGTTTTGTGATAAAACCTAGACGTAACACACACACGTTTTTTTTTTGCGGGGGTATTTTACATAAAACTATTCTTATTTTTTAGAATAAATTCTATGCAATTTAAAAGCTTAGAATATTATCTGAAGTTTCTGTTTCTGATGTATTTAAGATTCGGAAAAATCGAAGAACTATTTTTCAATGTTCATAAAAAATTTAATCATTATAAAAATATTTTTATGACGGTTTCTGAGATCTAGTATAATCCTTGTGCCTTTTTTTTAAAGTAATTCTGAAAAATAAAAAGCAAAATTAAAAATACAGCGCTATTTCCTTCAGAAATAGAAAAATTGGAGCAAAACACACCGTTCGTCCGACTTCCTGAATTATGGCTACAAGTATTATGCTCCTTCGAAAGGTCAACTTTCATTGACCTTTCCCCCTTTTTTTATTTCCATTTCCTTTTCTCTACATAATGGTCATTTAAGAAACTTTCCTTTCCAAATGGTCAACGACGAAAGGGCTCTAATATATATATATATAGACCTGTAACAATTCAAATGTAGCTGAGTTAGGAATTTGGGATGCTTTCTTTGCCTTTTTATGTTACATTTCTCTGGACAAAAACATAGAAAAATATCAAATAAAAGAAAAAGAAAAGAAATAAATTATTGCAATATGCCATGAATTTCTTTGCTCGACTACTTTCAACGAACATCTAATATTTATTACATTTTTGGTTTCAATAAAAATCAAATTTAATTACACGTAATTTAATTTATTCATCGCTAATTGTGCAAGTATCGCTAATTGTGGAATATTTATAAATTATTGTGATTGATCTCAAAGTACAAAATGTTTGCATACAAATTTATCCAAATTAGCTTTAAAGCTTTAGAAGAACCCAAATTATTATTCATTATTTTAATTAAATGCTTCAGATTAAAGTAATCCGTGCAAAGTATAAAAAATCATATGCCAATATTTTTACGAGACAATAAATCTCGATGTATGTTTCATTTAAATTAAATCAATTTGATTTTAATTTGCATCGATTAAATATTTGCTTAAAACTGAAAATTCAATTTCTCTTTCGAGAAAGTTTGGTAAAAGCTAATGCGGGCAATATTATTTTAGTTCTTTTGTTGATAATCATGGATAGTGTCACTCTAAAATGGCAAAATATGAGGATGTAACAAAACTGAAAGATGTATTGCATCTTTTCGCAGTCATAAAATAAATATGTTTACATTGGAGGAAAGTAGCGGACATTTAATATTTCGGTCAGGAAAAGTTTGTGTTGTCATAGAAAATATATTAACATTTTCCGAGAGATTTAAGGTTTTAAAAAAGTTTTTATCAGTACTATACAAATACATTTTTGCTACATTTGAGTATTATTTTTTAATGCTCATAATAATAAAGTGATATGCATTAATATGTTTAACCAGTGTCTCTACCTTAGCCTTCACTGTATGGTAAAATAATAATAAAATCCATTACCAGTATGATATGTATATATCTAAAGATACAGCAAAATATTTTCAATAAATAATTACCAATATATACAATTATAATCCCCTTTTTTATATGTATTAAAATAAATATAAAAAAATTAAGAAACTTCATACAAAAGAATAGTAATATATTCATATTATCTTTTATAATATTATCAAATAAGCATGAAGACTTCTCATTTTTAAATTTTTTTTATTTATCTGAAACCTAATATATAGGAGTCTTAATATCAAACCAAATATCTTTAACTAATCCTTTCAGTAATATTTTCTTAGATACACACACATTCGTCAATCATATACCAACATAATGCGTTTTTATTTTATTTTCTCATCAATCAATTAGATTATATTGAATAATATATATATATAAAATAAAGTCAATTCATAATTAAATAATTACAATTAATATAAATATGTATATACATATGACAGAAACACAATATTAAGCGGCAAAATAGAAAGCGATTTTCCAGGCAATTTTCCATTTTCCTTTCTATGTACGGTGTTGGATTATTATTTTTATTTGTTACAATTTATTCATAAATTAAGTTTAACTAATGAATGAATGTAAAGTATTTTATTAACAATTGAAAAGTTAAACAAGATATATATATATATTCATATATATAAATCAATGTGTGTATAATCGAGGATAAAAGAACAATCAATTTTTTTTATTTTTTAATTATGTCATATTTTATGTTACAGTTGAAAGAGTTAGTATTGACTATGCTCTGAAATTTATACACATTTAAAAAACAAACTAGAAGTATTGTCAGCACCGATTGTCTTAATGTACCAAGAAAAAGAAGAAAAAAGAAAAAAAACTAAAATTTCCACACATTTTTCTTTTGGTTTCTTAAAGTTTCTTTCCGAATACTTCAAGGAAATTGTAATTGTAGAGAATTTTAGCCTTTCAAATTCAATTACATGATACAAAAGAAGTTTCTTTAAACGCGAAATATTTTTGTTTCAGTCAAAAGTCTCTGCTAAAGTGTCGCATCCAATTGGATTAACCTCAAGACATTTTGAAAGAAAAACTTCTTTTTTTGCAGCAAAATCGATACCTTTATTTCTGAAAAGTAGGAGATTATTGCAAATAGCTCAGAGCTGTTTTTAATTTTTTCTACTTTTCCCCCCAAACCCTACAGGGCCTATGGCTAGTAAATATTTGTGTAACACGTAATAATGTAAAGGAAAAGTAAATGTAATAGAAATTAAGACACATTTTTTCTTCCCTTCTAAATATTAATTCGTTTGCTGTGGACAAAAAAGGCAATCTGTTTGTGTTACATAAATCTTCATTATAAACTTTGCGAAAAACAATTTTTTAAAAGCAAATATAGTAATAGAGTCGTCATATAATATATTTTTGAAAAAAATGAAAATGAAGAAATTGGGTGGTATTTTTCGATTCCTATTAGTTCATACTCTCCCTATTAATATTTATTTATATATCTTCTTCAAAGTTTCAATCGTTAACATAAAATTTTTAATTCATCCACTCAAGTTCAAATACATTTTTTAAACTTGTAGGGGATGACACTTGGGGTTAATACGGTTTTTTCAAATATTAATTCATTAATTAAATTTAAATTATCGAATTACAGTCTAAGATATATATTTCAGTCGATATTTTTCTCTAGATGGCATAACCATTAGATAAAACAGCTTTTGTTAAATTTGTGAAGAAAATTTAACCTAACCTAAGCAATCATATGCTAGTTAGACTTCAGCATTCCTTTTACACTAGTTTTTAAAAATATTCTCACCTTTTTTCAAGTTTTATAAAAAAAAGTTTTAACAAATTTAGTATAGTTAAAAAGCTTTTAATGTTAATTTAAAAGGTGTTTTGCACTTAATATTGTAATTATTTTATAAGTATATGCACATTTCTATTAATTGTAATTATTTAATAAAAAATAACTAAAATAATATTTATCTTATTTTTCCTAAGCAGGAATTGACTTTATTTTTTTTATATTACTTGTTCTATTTATTTTGTGTTATACATACAGTCAGACCCCAATTTTCGCAACCCCTATTTAACAAATTTCGTGATTAAACGAGTTTTTCTCTTTCCCAGATTAAAATGAAAAAAATATGGGCACTAATGAATTAATAATCTTAATGAACAATAGACCCTGAATTAACGAATTATTTCGAAAGCTAAAAACAAGGGTTTTATTTAGTTTGTTTATAATTATATATCGGAACAGACAAAGATTTTTCTTGTAAGCAACGCATTTTTCCGGGAAAAGGTGCAGACCATTGTTAGATTTCACCGATGCAGATTAATCCTAAGTATAACCTATTATGTGAGTTTTGAATATGGCAGGAAATTCCTTTCTTACATCATCCTACTCAACAACGCAGTAAATATTTTGCGATTTTAACGATTATGTTACATTTGATGACAAACTGCCTATCTGTTCATCCCAAGTCGAGAAGATTGTAGATTTGTCGGAGCCAAGGAATAGCGATTTTGATGCAGAAACTGAAATTAAAACTCCTATCAAATTTTCCGCATTTTCTAAAGCTTCACATTGTTTAGAAACTGTAAAACCTTTTAGGCAGTAGGGTAGTAAATGTCGTAGTACTTTCTTCTCTGCCGGCAAATAACTCCTTTTAATTAAAAAGGTTCTCACATATATATTAATCAGCATTTTAAAATTTCTAATTAACTGGCCCGTAATACTTCATTAATAATGTTTTTAGTTGTTGAATAAAAAGTCCATAATCTCTAAGTATAAGTATTATTCGTTTAGTTGCTTATTACATAATTTCCAAAAGGAAATACAATATACAGCCGAACATCCATATTACGAACCTCTATATTGCGAATTTTTCTATATAGTGAACTTTTTCCTGGAACCAAGAACATTTCACGATTTTCTTTGTAAAATAACCTCCCAATAGCGAAGTGCATTTTCTGTTCAGCGAACTATTTTCCTTTGGATTCAATTTTTTTCTTTCTCTTTATTTTAAAGTATTTCTGGATATTTAAATTTGTTATCTCTTTTAGCACATTTTATGATGGTCTTAAACATTAAACTAGGTTTTTTGGACGTCTAACTTGCCAAGTGCAATAGAATTCTGGGCGTTTCATCCAAGAAGTGCAACCTTTAACTCTCACTGTCCACTTCATTGGAAACATCTTTCATATCCGCTTTCACCCTTAATGGAGCGCGCTCGTGTCCCTGTGTCTTTGAACAGGTCTTTGTTCATTTGTAGTGTTGATCCGTCGTACTTGTAACTTCGTTTCTTCTACCTGAAAAATGATAACTCCTAAAAGCTTGAGCATCAAAGAAAATTTTTTCATTCCTCAAGAAGAGGATTAAGGCGTTAAGAAACTTTCCTTCGAGTATTTTTTTTTTTGAAAGGTAAGATTTATAAAATAAATATCTATTATTTACAAAACGGCGTGTATACAATTATTTTTTTTTATTATATAGGGTTTATGAATTTAAAATTTATTTTATGTGGTTTAGAAACAAAATTGAAAGATGAACCTCTATATAACGAATTTTCTATTTAACGAACTTTTTTTCGGGATTTAGCGACTACATCGTTATATAGAGGTCTGACTGTATTTGTATTTATTTCGACCCCGGTACAACGTATAACTCCGAAATAACGAATAAAATGTTCGGTCCCAATGATTTCATTAAATCAGGATCCAAAACATAGGGATGCGCTTATTTTGTTGTTGCAATTGTGGCAGTTAAATCTCTAGGATGGATATTAATGAGAATTATCTTTTATTTCGATAATTTTAACACCAGATTAAAAAAAAAATCTTTATCTTCTATTTTCATAAACCCATGGTCAAGTGAAAGGAAATGTTAGCAATTTTCAGAAATTACATCAGCATTTTATGGGAAAGTTTGAATCACTTAGTAAGGCACGCGTGCAAGCTATTATAAAATTATTTTACTGTCATAATAGCTTACACGTAAGAGTAAATGTCAGGAGTTCGAGGTCTAATCTTTTTAATGAAGAATTACTAATAAATCTATCGAAATATATATTTCAATGATTTAATGCTGGATGAAATTAGACGCTTTTCGAAATTCGATATTTGGAACTTAATTTTGAAAAAAATATATGATAAGAGAATTATAAGTAAATATTAAATTATTGCGTATATATTTTTCCAAAAGGTCAAAAAACGTGTTCTTTAAAATTTTCCATCCATAGATTTTATCAAAAACTGCGAAAAGCACTTTTTAAATATCTGATATTGAATATTACTTTAAGATTATATATATATATATATATATAAAGCTCAACATCTACCTGATTCCACTATTCTCTTCAATATTACAAATTTCTTTCCTTCTCATTTTAACCTAAAATAATTTAGCATTTTCTTAGATCTTCAACTCACTGCAAGATAAAGACTTCATCTTTGTTTGAACAAAGAATGTCGGAAAATATTTACCTAGGTTTAAATGTAAATTAGTTAGCGCATTCACTGTTTATTTTTCTATTATTTGAGTGTTTCTTACCAAAGACAAACACATTTATCAATTCTTATGCAAAGCGTTTAATTTTCATTATTCGGGGCAAGAGCTTATTTTAAACACATTCATCACAGTACGAGTAACAATTAAAAGTTTCAAATATTTTTAAGGTTAGTATAAAAATAGAAATTTGAAACAATAAAAGGTTAAGACATAACAAAAATTAACCTATTCACGAAAAAAATAGAATAGAAACTCAGAAGAAGCATATGTATAGTAAAATTGATTATAGATAAGAAAAATTTAATCTTAGCAATTATTGTGGAGCCATTTAACAAAATTTATTTATGAAGCATAAATAACCAAGGCCTGCTAAAGTAAGTTTATTTGCAATATTTTAAGCTGTTTTCCGTGTATTGAAAGAAATATATTTATCGATTAGCTTAATTTGTTCAAAAATATTACATACTTAAATTTTTCACAAAAGGCTGACAACATATCAAATTTCAAGTTATTAAACGTTATGCAATATGTTTAACTTAATTCTCATTTATGTAAAATGAACGTTTGGTGATTTTTAATGTTAAATGATACAATCAAATGTACTACATATACGTAGCATTTTATTCCCGATATATTCATATAATAATATTCTTATTTTTGTTTTACATGGGTGAAATAAATAATATTTGGAAGGGGAAACATATCTAATTTTTGATTGTAGAAATAAATTTTCTAGTTTAATATTAAAGTATAATGAACTGGCATTCAAAAATAAAAGAATTTGTATATTGTGTTGACTTTCTTTAAAATTGCATGATGAAAGGTGTAATTAATGCATCCAAATTATGTCAAAAAATCTTTAATGTCAAATACAAGTATACAAATGATCTCGTGCATGTGTGTATGTATGTACAGGAACCGTGTTTATTCAAGAGGTTATTTCTATGGTTAGTTTCACTGTCATAGTTAGTCCTGAATGGGTCCTGTATAAAAATTCCTTGGGGACCCTTTTCGGGGTCCGTTAATATTTTACAATTTTCTGCTTGCACAATTTGGGCCTGAAGCTTGGGGCACCCGTATCATTGATACGGTGGTAGCTACGCCCCTGGTGTGTTCACACACACATTGTTTCCCCTCCCTCCCTCCTGCTTTTTTTTTACAAAATTCAATTATTTTTAAAGGTAAAAAAAGTAAAAACTACTACTCAACAACGTTTGTATGATTAAATAAGATGATTAGTCATAAAGACGCAAGAAATATAGGCATGTTTTAAGTACAGATTGTTAAAGATTTTTTAATGTTATTTGCGACACTTAAATCCAACATACAAAAACGGCTATAGAAGAAATTCAATAAAAGCGAATCCTTTTGAAGGTTTTTCAAGAACCAGGACGATTCATAAACACAGATACTTGTCTAGTACAAAAAATATAATAAGTGAAGAAGTTTTTAGCACACATTTAGAAACAAAGTTTAATTTCCTCAGACTTGCTAATTTTGTAAGACCACATGAGAAATCATTCTTTTCATAAAAATATTTCATATATTTCTAAGCAAGGGAAAGATTTCGTATCAAGAAATAAAACTTAGGATAGGATACTTAGTCGATAGACGAATTTCATTTTAGGATAAACACTGAATCCACATGAACGCTCATCTGAGAAGACCCAAAGACCCATTTCGTTTCAAACATAAAAAAAGAAAGAAGCCCATTATAGAAATGTAAAGATACCATCACCGCTGCAAAGGTTTAATAATCGGAGCCTCGTAATAAATAGGCCCACAGATATCTGTGTATTTCTCAGAGGTTACACGCTTGCATTGAAGTACATGGAGGAATCCTTCCAATTCTATGCATGCAGTATGTATGTGCCTAAGTCTGCTTTAAGTTATCCGACTACGTTCGGAACCGTGATTTTAAAAAAGCGCATAAATGGATAATTTTCATGATATTTAGTGTCACTTAGATTAAAATACATGCAAAAAACTGTTTTAAGGACATTTAGACAAAAAATCACTTAAATACAATATTTCAGCAAAAAATTAATTTAGAATAACCTTTATTCAATATGTTCTCCTTTTGCGACAAATGCTTCTATAATAATAATATTTTGCCTGTATATAGCTCAGACCTCTATACAGAGGCTCAACTATGTGATTTTTGAAAACTTTACATTATTTTCAGTTACAACCAATTGAAAAAATTACCTGCGTTTTTTTCTTAAAATTTCTCCCCTCTGTTGTCGTAAAACATGGGTAAACCAACTTCTAAGTTATAGATTTCAAAAATTCTATTTAAGCCTCTACAGAGAACTGAGTTGTATACAGGCGAAATCTATAATATAAAGCAGAAAAGCGACTCACTCACTGACTAATCACGATATCTCCGGAACTATTAAACCTACCGACTTGAAATTTGGTAGGTAGGTTCCCTTCATGGAGTAGACGTCAGCTAAGAACGGATTTTACAAAGTTCGAACCCCAAGGGGCGTTACGGGGGTTTAAGGGGCGTTAGAGATAATTATTTCCATTACTAAACTATTAGATGTACAGTCGGGAAACTTAGTACACAGATTTGTTTCATAAAGTAGAGATTCTCTACAAAATAAATTTTATGAAAATCGACCTCCAAGGGGTGTTGAGGGTACTTAAGTGGCGTTATACATAATTATTTCCATTTTTAACCTGTTAGGCGTACAGTCTTGAAATTTGGTAAGCGAATCTCTTTCATAGAGTACAGATCCCCTACAGAATGCGTTTTTTGAAAATCGACTCCCAAGTGGTGTTGTAGAATATTAAGTGGCGTTATAGGCAATTAACTCCTTTTTTAAACTATTAGACGTAAAATCTCGAAATTTAGTAAGATGATTCCATTCATTAAGTAGAAATCCGCTATAAGATGGGTTTTGTGAAAATCATTTCCTAAGTGGCGTTCCGGGAGATTAAGGGGCGTTATAGATAATTATTTCAATTTTTAAACTATTAGACGTACAGTCCTAAAATTTCGTAAGCGATTTCCTTCCTTGGTGTAGAGATCCACTACAAAATAGTTTTGGGGAAAATTGATCCGCAAGGGTCACTGAGGGGGATTAAGGGGCGTAATAGATAAATATTTCCGCTTTTCAACTAATATAACCACTTGCTTGAAAATTAGAAGGTAGGTTTCGTTCATGGAATAAAGATCTTTTTACAAAGATTTTTTGCGAAAAAGGACCCCCAAACGTGTGGGGTTGCGAGGGATTAAGGCGTGTTATAGAAAAATTCCTGTTTTTGAATTTAACTCATTTACTTGAAATTTGTTGAGCACTTTTCTTTTGTTGAATAGAGTTCCACTAAGAATGGATTTTACGGAAATCAAATCCAGGGGGAAGCGGTGAGAGGGATTGGGGCGTATTGACAGTCAAAATTCCCGTTTTTGAACTGCTAAGACTATAATAATAAAATTTGGTTTGTATGCTTCTTTTTTGTTGAATTGGAATCCACTAAGAATGCTGTCAACGAGTTATTGATGATAAAAATTCCGTTTTTGGTCTGTTAGATTTAGACTTGAAATTTAGCACACATGTTTATTTTATGGAGTAGAGATCCCCTGAAAGTTTCTTTGGTGGAAATCCACTTGATTAGTAGGTTAAGTGAGCGAAAAAAATCTTTCTCCTTCTATTTTAGATATAAATAGAAATTAGATATTATAATTTATGTTCTTTTTATATCAAGGGGCGTGAGTGTAACAGCTATAAATATATTTTTTAATACAATCGAATTCTTAATGCTTGATATCAATAATTAATATATATTAACAGTATACATATGTACAATATCATGAAATACCCAGTGAAGTGGGTGGGTAACGGCTAGTATTATTATAATAGAAACATTTTTCACAAAAGGAGAATATTTTGAAAATGGGTCATTCTATGTTCATTTTTTGTCAAAATATTATACTTAAATAATTTTTTGTTGTAATAATATTCTTAAAACAATTTTAAATACGTTTTCTAATCTAAGTGACACTAAATATCATAAATATTACTAATTTACAAGCTTTTGCAAAATTACTTTTCTGAACGTAGTCGAATACCTTACAATCTATCTTGATTTTTCAAAGATCCTGACTTCATTTCTTATGAATGAAAATGTGCAGTATTATTTTATGGTCAAAATTTAGAAGATAAGATTATTTTAGTGATATATTAATCAGATTTCAAAACTTAAATTTAATAAAGCATGCTTCAGACATTCTTCAAAAGGTAGTTTCAAATCGCTTTTCGGCTTGTTAAATGAGCCAGGGCTAAAAAAAGAGTTGTAGGAGGATTGGGACCAATTACTACACAGTTTCGCAAACTATCTGATTTGTGGTATGAATTTATGTTACGAGAGCAGTTACAAAGTTAGTAATTAAGGTTCTCAATTACTTTTTAAATCATTTTTGTCCGATATCATAAACTATATTTTAAATTTTTCGAAAGTAATTGGTATACGATGATACATGCGAGCCATAACTGTAGAATTGTTTTATATGAATATTTATGAATTTTATATGAATTTTATGTTTTATATGAACTATGTGCTAACATATCTGTTTAGCAACTCCGGAGAAATTCTATCAAAAGTGAAAATATTCTTAACCTTATAAATTACTGTATTACCGTACAATAGCAATCTCAGTCTCGAGTTAGGGAATAGAAGAACCTGCATATAATAAGATTTTATTTTCTCCATTTTATCTTTAATTAAATAGTCTGTAGTTCCTTAAAACCCTTCGAATATGAAGAATTGCTAATATGTACTATAAATAATTACATAAAAAACATATTGTTTTTCTCAAAATTTAATTTCGCTCAATATTTTTATTTTAACATTTAAAAAGTTATTTCATTTGCTTTAGTTAATAGAGTACTCATTTGAACTGCACACAAAGCCTCAGAAAACGTGAAATTGACTTCAGTTCTCAACATGCTCCCTGTTCAATAAAAAAAAATTTCATTTTTATTGGTAATAATAAAATATTTGTGGGTCTCCCGAAGTCATGTCTATGGGCAATAGCTTTACTTAACTACTTAATTGGGGAATATATATGAATATATGAAAAACATTTTCTTTATTCTCCGTCGTTTATTCCTAAATACGAGTGTGACGTAATAATCCTAGAAATAATTAGGCACATTTTTCTCCATTTCATTAATTTCTTAATTACTTCTGTAGCCTAAAAAATATTCTTTATGATTTTGGATGATAAAACTAAGAGAAGGATTGGTGTATACGATAGAAAACAAGATCGGAAAAGTATTTTATTTTCACTTTCTCTCATATATGATATAAGAAAAATCTGTACTAGTGAAGGTTATAGCTTTAAGGAATAATGGAATGCATGCAAACCTAAGAATATTAAAGACAAAAAGATATTAATTACTTTATAGTAAAACAAAATATTTTTAACGATAACGAATCATATTTGTACAGAAATCATACATTTATTAGACATTTTTGACACTTTTAAAACATAATTAGTTAATAATACAATAGAAAAAATAAAAGATCACTAAACCTGCATTATAACTCTATATCATATTCATGATTATATCTTTATATTTTTTACGTGCATGATGTATTCTACATCTACATGAATTTTTGGTATATTCCTAATAAGAAATCCATTAGAGAAAAATTAAAAGTAGAGAAATATTCACATTTCATTATGTGAATTTGTCAAAAGTTTTCTCGAAAGATTTTTCATATAAAGGATTTTTTTTTTCCAAAAGACTCACTTTACAAGAACTAACTTACTTAAATGCAAATATTTTTGTTATCAAATTGAGAAGTATCGAAGCAAATAAAGCAATATATCGGAATATGATTCATACATATTTCTTCTACGTGTATGTTTTATCACTATATACCTATATATATATATATATATAGTCTCCAAAGTCAGCTTGTTAGTGGTCCAGCTGCGAAGAATATGTGCATTACATACACAGAATACATTTTAATACACACATAGACCAATATTTACATGACTACACTTTAAAATTATTTATGACCAATCAAACAACTTTTTGGCATGCAATCTGGTTTGCATCTAATACCAAATAGTTAAACTCTAATGTGAGAATATGGATCATTTGGATTGATATGGAATTAGTGGGAGTTATGAGCAATTTAGGAGTGGTGATTCTTGTAGGAAATATGAGAAATTATTCAGAAATTGAGAATTGAAGTATTGATAGGATGCTCTTGGTTGAGTTTTTAATGATTTACGCTATTTATTTGTGAATATACTGGGTTTTTAATTTGAACTTTAGGATTTTAAATATTTTTTCTTCTTATACGACTATATTGAAAATGGGTGCATTATCTTGGGCGTTCGCTGGTTCAATTATATTGTGCACTTAATTATTTTAGAGTTTTAACATTTTAATGTTATACTATCTTTCGGAATGCGATGGTGAATAGTTTAAATTCTTAAGTATTAACTTTTTTAATTTTTAAATTTTAAGTTTTTGAGAATTGGATATTTCCAGATTAACTTACCAAAGTTGCTACAGGGGGAAGGTTGGCGCAATCAAACTAGTTTAACCCCACTTATCGGTCCTAAGTCCGAGGTTGCACACGGATATTTTATAAATTTTTATTTTCTAAAATTTTTAATTTTGTTTGAAAACGTTGGTATTTTACTTTCTGTATTCGCCATTCATAATTTTGAAATGAGATTTAATATTACAAAATTCATATAATTTCAATTTTTTAAAATTGATAAATATATATATATATATATATATATATATATATATATATATATATATATATATATATATATATATATATATATATTCAGTTGAAAAACTTACATATATTTTTTAAAATGTTTTTAAAGCGTTCGCGTCAGACTCACCTGACCGGAACATCTGCTCATGCACCTCAGGCCCCAAGGTCACGTATACTGAGTTAGGCAAAGTACGCCCTGGCCCTCATGGGCTGGTGCGCCACTGAGTTAAGTTTTAAAGCTTGATTTATTTCAAAACGTTATTACAAGCATTTAAAACTTTGTGCTTTTATTTCTAATCCAATTTTATGAATTATCATAAGATAACAGCTAAATTTATCAATGTTTGAGTCAATTAACAATAATTTAGGATTTGTAAAAGAAATTCAAATTCAATTGTTCTTGGATAAAAAAGTTCAATTTTTTTTCTTAAACGTCAAAGAGTAGAAGTTAAACAAAAAATATTGCAATGATAAACAACATTATTCTATAAAAATATTAATAATATAAAAAAGCTGTAATAGAAAGATTTAATGCATAAATATTTTAATATTCCATCACAAAGTAATACCTTGTTTAAATGATACAAATTTAATTAATCCTTCAGGTTTATTAGCGTCTGGAATTTCAAAAATAATAGAAAGATTTTTAATGATCTGTTAAAAAGAATAAATTATTTTAGTAAAGAATAATAATAAAATATATTTTCATCGCGATTTAAAAAATAAAGCAATCACATCTGTCTTAAAAGTACATTTTCCCCATAACAATTACAAGATGCGTTATTAATTATCTTTATTTTGCTGCCTTTAGTGAAATCAATCGCGCAGAAATTAGACAGCAAAAACAACTGTGAAAGTTAATAGTGTAGCAATTTCCCTTATCAATGAATTCAGATATCCCCAAACTCTGATAATTAATTATGCTTCCAATAATCGAATTGTTTAACGTTAACTACTGGCCACGGGTTTTTGCATTGATACAATGTATATTAAATGACACCACTTGTAAGAATAACCAAACAAACATGAATCTCTCAGCCATTCATCTTGTCATAGAATGCAATGACATTTTAAGTCCTAAACGATCGAATTATTTGATTTTGACAAGCAAATCAAATCAGCGATAGTACTCGTACTTCGGTTTGTTTTGTCGTTTAATTGATTTCCATTTGTTGTCCTTTTACAAATGTATTACTTCTTTATTTTTGGCTTTTATTGATCAGTGTGTATTCATTCTTTATAATCATTCATCCAAAATCGAATTTATAAGTGCAGAAATAATTTCTGGTGATTAGTAACATTTAAACTTTTAAGCTTAGTATTGTATGTATTATTCTATATGAAAATGTTTTATTAATACAGTCCACACTCAAATTATTTAAATAAAGTATATTGAGATTAAATGTTTTCAATAACAAGATCATTTTACAGGTCATTCAGAAAAACTTGAGTGATAGGGGAAAATATAATGATTTTAATATTTCAATTATTTGGATTTAGTATTCCAGGTTTTAAGTATATTTTAAATGTTTGAATAATATTCAATTTGTAAGGGAATTTCGTTTGTAAATTACTATAAGAATTAAAATTTAGGATACATCTTTTTACTTTTTTCCATAAACATATCAGAATGTTTCGTTTCCTTACTTTTTTCGTGAAATTTACATTACCTTTTAAACACCAAACTCTGAAACCATATGAGGTTATATATATTTTACAATACAGGAAAATATTTCCTACTAAACATGCATTTCCTAACGAACCTTTTTCCCATAAATGCATTTGAATGTTTCAAATAATGATTCCTTACATGCCTAAAAAATAAAATACATTTTCTTTCAAAAAATTTATTTATTCTAGGATCGAAATTCAAAAATACCTGTGCACAAGTGCAGTTCTCAAGACATTCATTAGATTTCTATGTATAATACACGTTTGTATCAACACACTGCCATAGTTATCCCTGAAGGGGCCCTGTATCAAAAACTTCTTAGGGCCCCTCTTTGGAACAGCTTAACATTGTACGATAATTTGCTTAGACATATTAGGGCCCCCGTAGCTTGAGAGCCTCGTATCAATCATACTGCTGAAACGGCGGGTGTTTCAACATAGCATGCAATTAATAACTGATCCATAAAGAATTAAATCTAGCAAATAATCTGATAAGGCACTTACATGACATTACATATTATCCATATATTAAGTCACGACTTAATTTTTTTTCTGATGAGATATGCAGACCACAGAGAACGTGATTGAATTCAAAAGCAGGTTCAAAGTTTCCTTTATTATGTGGACTTAACCCAATTAAGTATTAATAAATAAAACCAAAAATTAAGCAAAGCATAGAGCTTTTAATAATTATTTACTAAAAATGTGCATGTAGGCTTCTTTTGAAGATTATTTGTGTGTGTTTGAGTCGCATGGATTCGGAAATGTAATTATTGAACGAGTGATATAGAAAAACTTTCCCTTGATAAGAAACACAGTATTAATTTTAATATGAGTTTTAGGTAAAAAAATGTTCATAAAGCATAATATTGTTGAAGGTGTAAAGTTGATTGATTCATTTTGGTACTTAAGTTATCTGAATATGAGTGAAATCGGACGATGTTGTAGAAAATGTTAATGGACGAATTTCCAATTTTTAAACATTTAGATGTTACAGTACTGTTCATCCTTGAAACGACCCCTAAATGATTTCTAAAAAACTAATTGAAACATTTTTAGCGAATATACGAAATTAAAACATGTTTACTATATTAATACAAGTTGTTGCAAATTTCGTAATGATTCAGTGATTCACAAAAATATATGCATATCAAAACAATTCTAATATTACACAAAACATGCAGAAAAAATTCTAGTTAGTTGTCTCCATAACTTTAACAGCAACCTCCCCCCTCGCTTAAAGCCCTATTTTGCGTAAAACACATTTTTAAGTCGGTAACTGTAAGCTGGAAATGGCATTCGCTCTCACTAATACAACTTGTGTAAATTTTGTAGTTACAAACTTCAAATAAAAAGTACTTGGTATTTTTTATAAATCTAATAAATTGGCCTACAAAATTAAACCATAAAGTATTTTTCTATATTTTTGATAAAATAAGCAATTTTAAAATGGTCTCCTATCTTAAAATGCTTAAGCATCAATTTAACATATTTGAATCATTCTGTTGTGTTGTTTTTTAATTTTTTTGTAAAGAGGTGTATAACACTAAGCGTTATATTTCTTTTCATAAAATAAAGTACTTCTGCATTCTGAATATATGAGCAAGGTAAGAATCTCTTCTTTCAAATATATTCTGTTACTAGCACTCAAAATTCCAAAAATTTTCATTTTTATATAAGCCGTTGTTTCCTTTCAGGACTCCATATGTATTAATGGTTATACATTTTTTCCTATTTTCTTGAACTGATAATATTCCAAACACGTAAGGTTTTTTTTTTTTTTTTTGAGTTTTTAAGAGGACTGAAGAAATATTTTTTCACAGAATTTATAAATTGCCCAAGAAATATGAAGGATTATTAAACCTCCATCACACTATTTTGTTCGAGCCACATAGCAAAAGGCATAAACTGTGCAGACATAATGTTATTAAAGTGAAGTGAATAAAAATGCCAAAAGAGGGTTCACGCATGTAATGGTTTCAAAAAATCAAAGAACTTTTTTTTTTCATAAATTGCTTCCTTAACATGTCTAGAATACGGTGGTAAAAGAATTTTTTTTTAAAAAAAATTCCAAGTCATTGTAAAGAAGCAGTTGTTAGAAGAGCAGTTGTTCGTAGCGCTAAGTTAAGATTTTCATTGTTTTAATTGGACTTGAACCTTTAAACGCGTTTTTCTCAAAACTTAGTTTTTCAAATTTTCCTTCGTCATATCTCAAGAACAGTTTGACCGAATTACTTTCAATTTATAAGGTAGACTCAGCATAGATATACACACCAAATGAACTATGATAATTCCAAATTTCAAAATATTTCTATTTTTTATAACAAAAAAATCCATGAAATTCGAAACAATTTCTTCAAAAGTCTACCAAAAATCCAATTTTCGGTACTTTCAACTGAGCGTAGTTCTTTTGGTGCATTTACGCTCATATATTAAAATGCTGTTATTTTTTTTATTTCATATAAGCCAATCAGCCGTAATCGAGGAGGAAATAAACGCCCATTTTTTTCGAGGTGGGTGTGTTCAGAGCGCTATAACTCACGTTCTATTGGATATTTTAGGCTAAATATTTATATATATTCTTAAAACATGTAACTAAATGATAAAACTACTTAAAGTTCTATCTTTTTACTGGTCGTCAAAAAAGATTTTCTGACCGTTAAGATTGAAGATTTTCTGTAACAGGCCGTTACATGGGTGAACATGGGGAGTCAGGGAAACAACTTCTAAAAAAACCGAAAAAATTTGGTTTTTTCTTTAATAAAATAATAATAATTTACTGGATATTATTTATCATTGATTTCATTAAAAGATTTTACATTTATTTATAGCTTCAAAACGATTAGAATTACATATCAATACACTTAGTAACGATCTATATTTTTGGGGTTCATTCATCTATAAGTTTTGAAAATTAGAACCCTTATATGCAATTTTAAGACAATAAATACATCTTATTTTTAAAAAGTTTTATTTCAATCGCGAAATGCATTTGAAATAAACTTGCAGATTTGTGTGTGTTTTGCTTGTATTTTCTAATACTAATTTTACATATTGCTTTAAGTTCTTAATTGTTCAAGACACGATATTTGTTGGTTAAACAGTCTCTCGACAATGCGCGCTCAATTGCTTTCTCTCAACGCCCTAGCAATACGCACTTAATTGAAGACGATACTTTCAATGGCAGTGACATTATCAATAGCTTGATAGATTATGAAGTCGGACAAAAAAAACCGGATTCTTTGATAAAAGATAAAATACATTCAGGTATTCAGCTTTCCAACAAATTGGAAAAGCTTTTTCTTAAAATAGATACTGATTCCGAAAGGAGTTTGAAATTCCAAAAAAAAAAATTCAATCAGACATATTTAGTTATCGTGACGTTTACAAGCAACTGACCAATTGACCTTCGTCACAAAAACTTATCATTTACTTTATGATGCCGAAAAAAAATTGAAATTGTATCATCAAGTGACGAAAGCGATTTTAGTCTAATTTATCACAAGATGAGCACTTTGGATTACAATGAGTAGCAGTGAAATATGTATGTGACCTTTGAAAATTTCTCCGTGTATACAATGAGAAATTAAATGTTTCCATGTGGAATTTAATTATTTATTTTGTTGGGAAGTAATTTTAAATAAATTTAGCAAATAACTGACATACTTTTTAAGTACGAGTTTTTTTATGCGGTCCCTCTCAGCCGCATAAAAAAATGTCTGTAGTATACAGACAAAGTTGTTAGTTTTATGTAAGTATTTATGAAATGTTCACGTATTTTTTCATGCGGTTTTTTATGTGGTTCCTATCAATTGCATAACAACATGTTTTATTGTAAATTCTTATTGCTAATGAGCCATGGAAAAAATCATGATAATGTTTTAACGAATATATTTTATTTTTAATACATGACCATCTTGAGTCTTGAGTCTTTTATTGTACCTAGATCAATTTCCTGTTTCTAATAATTTTCGAAATAGTTTAAATTAAAACATTGTTACAGGCGTAAAAGATTTTAAAGAATAATGGCAAAAAATATAATGTTCATTAAAAGATATATAGTTAATGTGTAAAAAAGTTACAGGATTTAAAGTAAAAGTAAAATATAGCTCAATATTTTTGTTGTTGTTGTTGAGAATCAATAGATAAAAAAAAACATCAAAGAATTTGTATTTTTATTACGTTTGAATTGAATTCATCCACACTTTTTTTAAATAATTACTTATGCTTAACTTTTTGGCTAACTATTTATAAAAATAATCGCATATTTAATAACGTATAATTGTGACAATGTACGCTAGAATGAAAAAAAAAATTACATTAAGTACTAATATTTGTTTTGTGTGAGAAAGTTTGATTATGGTTTTTTTAAACTAAAACTTTTACACGCCTAATTAAATATTTTTCGAGGGTAAAAAACAGCAAGAACGTTGCAAATATTTTTTTAGCCTCAAATAATAGTTTTAGCAATTATTTTTCATCTTCAACTCAATCTTTCTTAGTAACATTTCCATTACTTTTCATCTTCATAAATTTTCTTTTTCTACAAACACTAATTCCATACACCATCAGTAAATTTTTTCAGTTATTGACTTAAACAAGTAAATTTAGCACACATTTTGTAAAATAATTAAAACACGAATAGTAATTAAAATTTTCCAAGAGTATGCAAACGGAATAATTGAAAGAATTTTTCTTTATGTAAGTTCATCTTAACTGACAATACATGATAAAAAAAATTGGTATTTTAAAAGTACTTTTATTAATCCAGTTTGAATTAAATTTCTGGCAACTGATTCGTATATTACAGACTAATTATTTAGAAATACATTTTTCAATTCTTTTAAAGTGCTATCAGATTATCATTTTAAATAATTAGCTAATAATCGGTGTTGAAAATAAAACCAATAAATACAGTTCACATAATTCAAATTACGAGAGAAACATGAGTATTGTAAACTGATCAACATATTTTTTAAATAATATTTTAAAACATGTTCCTGATAAAACTAGGGAAAAAGTGAGTTTATCTTTCATAGCCTACTTCGTAAAGAAACCAATTTACTTGGGTTTTCTGGATAACAATTCACAGTAATGCATTTTTCATAATTACCACAGAAATGAAACTAAAATTTGTCTCTAAAAATGCGAGTATCGTTAAGATGAGTCAGCAATTATGTTAATTTTCCTTTACTTATAAAATTTCTTTCATCGAACACAAACATAAAACACATAAAGATATAGATAAAATACAGTATCAAATGGATACTTACTTATTATCGCAATGGTATTGGAGCAGTGGAGTAACGGAGAATTTTCGGGCCCCACTGCAAAATCAGATTTTGGGCAGTAGGCGGATCTTACGCAATCGGCATCGCTCAGGCTTTGGGGCCCCTAGAATCCTGCCCCCCCGCGGTGCAGGGGTGTACGCTACGCCACTTTATTGGTGGGCCGTGGGTAGCCTAGTGGTTAGAGCATCGGACTCCAGACCGGAAGGCCTGAGTTCGATGCCCGATGCCACCAAACACCCTCCGAGTACACACGGAGTACGTGCTCGTTAAATCAGTGGGTCCGTAGTCTTGTGGGCTTAATCACGAGCACAGGGACTGAAGAATATTTCCCTCCCCTTCAGTTTACATGCAGAAATTGTGAAGGTGGAGATAGAGGTCGTGTCGCCATCTATCGTCCCTTCGGGGAACTTCGCCGAGCTAAAATCGTACTGTCACCTGTATGGTGCTCAAGGCCAACGACAGGCGTACCTCTTACCCATGCCACGATGATTTTCGTGGGCCTCGATCTGACTGCGTCAGACAGGTGGCATCAGAAAACAACAACAACAACAACTTTATTGGTGACATTATATGAAATGAAGCACATGGCTGTCAATTCAGTGCGTACGGCACTTGGAAAATCAGGGCTGCCAACTTGGCAACTTATCTGGAACATTGGCATTGTTGCGATAGTACGTAAGTACTAAAACAAATCTTATAAATGTGTACCTTAGTTATTCCTGTAATATTATATAATTTTATTCCTCTCGTTTCCTGTTGAACGCCAAGTTTAATTTTGTTGATTATACTTCAATTAATGTCTTAAATTATGTATTATCTGAATTTATACTGTCTAATATCAAAAATGTTTCCATACAATATAACAATACTTATTCGAAATATTTTTTTAATTAATTTTTGATAATAATAACAATAATAACAGCACAACGATATATAATTGGGTACTGATTATTGTAACAATTACGGATATTTTTAACAAAAAAATTAATATGAATAAAATTTCATACGCGTTTCTTTTCAAATACTAAATTTGAATACTTAATCTTTTACTTTGAATGAAATAGGTGCATCTTCCTATAATCTCAAATTAAAATTGAAAATTTATCTTTATTTTGTTTTCATTCACTTTAAATTCTTAAAGTTCTCATTCATTTTATTTGGAGTTCTAATAAAAGGCTTAAATAATTTTTTTGAAATCAGTAGAATGTTTATTATATTCAAAAAAAGATAGCGAGAGATGAAAAAGTTAAATAATTAAAGTATATATTTCTGGTTACATAAAGTTTTATTCATTTGAAATTGTTTTCAAAATACTCTCAATAAGCATATAATATAAAAATAATCTATCATCATACAATTCTTTACAGCGCAGGAAATAATGCAAAACTCTTCACAACAAGCTATTCTTTATCGGCAGTTTCAAGTTTCTTTCAATTTAAAGGAATGTAATTTACGCTGCAAATTTGAAAACTGTACAGTAGTAAAATTAACTGCTATTGTTTTTCAAAAGCAATTAGAAATCAAAAGTACTTAAATAGTATTTAGACAATTTTAATTTTAAAAAAGTTTATTTTTCTTATTAAACCCTTTGTTTAAAAGATTAAAGGATTAAAAAGGTGAATTGTGTACCAGTTTTAATAATTTTTAAATCTATGATTAATATATATAAAGTTTTTATTAAACTCTACCAGAGAGAAAATGACTTAAGAGTAAAAGAAAAAAAATCACATATAATTTAGAAATTTTAAAAAAATGGATGCTGCAGCTTTAAAATCCATCTATTTGTGTTTATTTCTTCATTTGTTTTATGCTTAAATGTAAAAATATCTTTAGTTGCATTTTGATAATTTTGTATCATATAGTTACTCATTTGAATATAATTTAACACTATAGAAAATACCATTTATTTTTCACTCACCTTATTAGCATAAAAAAATTACAAAATAATAGAAAACATCACCTTTATTTTTTAAAATTTAAAATGGAGCATTATGAATTTCAAATATAGAAAAAGCAAGAATGAAAATTAATGTCAAACTGTAACTGTGATATCTTAATCTACAGACATATTGATAACTGGTACGTTTCTCACTCGAATCATTTTCGATTTATTTATAATGGGTATTGAGTTACTAATTTTTAAAATAATACAAATTATGTAACATTTTCTTAAAAATATCTGCAAGAACCATATTAATTAGAATAAAGTAAATGCTTAAGATATTCTATATTTTTATTTCTTTAATAAACTAACAATTTTATTTCCTTGCTGCTTAAAACTTAAAAATCAATAATTTTGATATAAATAGTTATTTTTATAATATTTATCTAAATTATTCTTAAATAGGAAAATTGCATGTGATAGAAATGTTTCTAGCTATCATTTCTTGAAAGGAAACCCACTTGAAAAATACAATTAAAAAACTAAATTCATTTAAAATTGGTTTTTTATGTTCATTAGTTTTCTTTACTTTTATTTCTCTTAATTTTAAACATTAGAATATAAACCTCTAACAGAAATATATATTTTTTGCTCTGAGATTTGAAGCAATTATTTAAATGAAATCACTTATGCAATAATTTTTTTATTAATTTAATTTCTTTGAATGAAATGCTTTTCTCTTAACTCGATTTATGTATAATCTTCTCAATCTACATAATTAAATTCTATTGAATTTAAATTCAAATAGGTGTTTGTAAAATCATTAATTAATTATGAATAATTTCATTAAAGATAATCTAAAAAAGCGACATTAAAAATCAGACCTGGGAAAAAATTCCGAATGTGTGGCTCTTAGGATTTTATAATCAATTATTTAATTAATTTGCTTGAGCCGACGGTTATTCGGAAGTGTTATCAAAAGAAGCACACATATTTACATTTGAAAGGTAAAAAGGGAATTCTCACAGTATTTGTTAAAACTTTTCACTTTATTTTATAAAAACATAATCACTCAAATTGTTCTGAATCGATATGAACCCGATCTAAAATTTATTAAAATAATGGAAAAGATGAAACAATAATAGAAAGTAAGATTTTTAAGTTAATTTCTAATGATTTATAATGAGTTTGTAAGTTTTCGTAGATGATAATCTCAAAGGAATACTTCTGAACTTAAAAACTACAAAATTTTAGTCATGACGCTAACTAAGCATAAGAAATTTTATATAAAAAAATTCATGAATTTTCAAGAATTCAAATGCTAATAAAAATCTTATTTCTACAAAAAAGATGCTAAGGAGTGTTCCGCAATTATAATTTGATATATCTATCTGCCTGCCTACTTGTCTCTCTATCTATTTTTTCTACCTAACTATCTGCTTGCCTGTCTCTCTGTGTATTCTATTCTATCGGTCTCTTCTATTATATCTGTCTATTCTATTATATCTGTCTATTCTATTATATTTGTCTATTTTATTATATCTGTCTATTTATTTTATTCTATCTGTGTATTTATTTTATTCTATCTATCGATTTATTTGCCAACATGCCTGTCTGTATGTGTCTTTCTATTCTATTCCATATATCTATGTAATGTATCTATTCTATTTATCTATGTGTTCTATCTATTCGTTATATGTATTCTACTTATCTATCTACGTTATCTGTCTACCTATTTTCTACCTAGCTATTCTATTTATCTACATTTTCTATTCATCTATTTATGCATTCTATCGGCCTATGTATTCTATTTATTTTAGCTATTTTAATTATCCTATTTATTCTATATGTCTATCTATGTAATCTATCTATCTTTAAATGCACTTCAACTATATATGTGTTTATTTTATCTATCTATATATTCTATATATCTATGTATGTGTTATATCTATCTATTATATCTATCTATATACTCTGTTTACCAATTTAATCTATCTATATATGTATTATATCTATCTATGTATGTGTTATATCTATCTTTTATATCTATCTACATACTCTGTTAATCCATTTCATCTATCTATGTACTTTGTCGATCTATTCTGTCTATCTTTCTGTTCTATTTAATCTCTCAACCTAATCTATCTATATATTTGAGTAATGCAAAAAAGTATTCAATACATTTATGGCTGTTTTCGCCATATGCATAATAGCGTAAACTTTAAACAGAGCACATTTTCGTAAAAAAAAAGGCATCAACTTTTATAAAAATTTGTAATATTGTAACTTATAAATTTTTTTTATAATATAGTATTTTTAAAATTTAAAAATATTTCATAAATAATCCGTTTTTCCTTTTAACATGAACAAGGATAGCTCATTTAGCATTACGGTATAGAAGAAAAAGTGCGAAACACATTTTATAAAAGAAAAATGTGTAAACTCGGATAAAAACGAGTAGTATGATAAAAAAAATAACAGATTCTCTACAGGATAGTGAAAGAATATAATATTAACTAGTTGCATGGCCCGGCGATGATCGGGCTTTCCCAACTTTTATAAAAATTTTCCCTTTTCTTCTCTCATAAAATCAGCACTTCTAATACTCTTTTTCAAAATGATTTTCACCCCCCTTTCCTCCGCTTAGCCCGGCGTAACTCGGGCTTTTTCCGAGTGTATAACTTAAAATTTGCTGTTTCTAAATTTTTTTTTTGCTTCAGCTCTCTCAGACAGGTTTATTTCCCCCCGGCGTTGCTTGAACATTTTTAAATGCATTACACATTGTCATGGAAATTCCCCTTCCCCTTTCTCTATATCTCTTGAGTAAGTGAACAGTGGGGCCTTAATATTCACTCACTCACTTTGCAACTTTTTAGGACCCCAAAACGAAAATGTACCTTTTTAAAAATAGTTGTATGTTCAAAAAAATAAAACATTCCACAACTGTATTAAATGTTGAATTAAAATTGTGAGCATTTTTTGAAATGTTCGATGAACGGAAAAAAAAGTTTCATGTAATTATTTTTATAAATGAAGAAGTTATAAAAACTTTGAATTTGGTAAGTAGTTATTAAATATTTAAAATTTGAGTATATTTTAACTGATTCAACATATTTAAAAAATAAAATACTACAAAGAATTAAAATTTATTTAAGTAATTCTCAGTTGAATAAAAATGTTACTTTGTCTTCTATTTTATTTAAAATATTAAAACTACCTTTTTTACTAACTATTATAATACTTATTTTTACATTATGCATTGACAGACTTGTAAAACCTTCGATATACATCCAGCATCAATTTTACTGTAGTTTTGTTATAGTTTTATAATATTCCCCCCTAACTATCCACCGTTCTTCAAGTTTAGTGAAATGGGTATCCTACACTTGGCCTTTTTCAACTAAGTTTGTTTTGATTTTATATTTTGAACTGTAAATTTGTTTTAATATTTTTATCCACTATGAATAGTGTATAAATTTTAAATTATCGCCTTGCTTAATGGAAACTATTATTACAACTTTGCATTCAAATGGGAGAATCGATCTTACGTTGAATTTAAAAGACATTTATTGAGTGTGAGGACCTCTTTCTTTCTGTTAATATTTAACTTACAAAATAATTTCAATAACGTCATTCAAACTATCAAATATCATTTTTTCTCACGTTGTGTAAATCGAAAAGTACACTGAATCTTCGAATTCTGTGTAAGTGACCTTAAATTACCATAACGGAAAACTATATAGCACGATTTAAAAAAACAGGGGAAAACTTTTTCTGAACAACGGCGTAAATCAATCTTGGTTCAAAATGCTTTATTTTTCAGGTCAACTGATTCGAGATGTATTCGTTTTTGCAAGGAATTTTATAGAATAATTGTCTGTGTTTTGTCTTTAGAATTTCAGCGAATTTTTACTTTAATTAATATTGCGCAGTCCGTAAATATTAAGATTTAAAAATTGGCGAACGTAACATACTCGAACTTTTTTAAAATCATAAGCAAATAAACAATGTTATTTTTTCGATTAAAATAGTATAAACAATTTATATCTGGAAGTGTAATACGTTAATATTACTTTTTGTTGTATTTTTATGTTAAAATTGTAATCAGCCTCACACTCTGTCTGTTCAAACTTTCGCAGTTCCTGGCACCTGGCATAGACAAAACAAAATGCAAAGGTTAGCTTCACACATAAAAGATAGATATTTGCTTTCGCGGGCTTTTTTGCAGAAGGCAGGATTTTTTCCTACTTACTTGAAAATTATTGTTATATTTTGAAAACTTCACACAATATCTATAAATTATAGTCTATGTGCTATTCTAATGTATAAGCTATACTATTGTAAAGTTTCATCAAAATCCATTCAGTTGTTTATGCGTGAAAGACTCCTAAACATCATCACAAACTTTCACGTTTATAATATATATTAGGATGTTTGAGTACTTTTATATCCGAAAAAAATATTCCGAATTTGGGTCCTATTCTTTATAATTAGCCGAAAACAGCCTACAAATAAATTGTTTTATGTACGGAAATTGCTTGTTCTTTAAAGAAAATAATTTGTATAAAGTAAATAGTAGTAGAAAATAGAAACCTTGAAAAAATTACACATTCAAAGACATTTAATTTAACAGACTTTTAATTTTTAAAGACTTTAATTTAAATTAAGCTGTTTCATTTTCTCCTTTTGAATTTATTTTGGGTCTTAATAAATTATTCCGAATAAAGTATTCAAAAAAAGCATTCTAAATTTAAAACTCTATTTTAAGTTACTAACTCATTTCTATTTTACGCACTGTGGATAACAAAATTTAGATGTTACGTCAATACTCAAATATTTACCTTTTATACAGAAATTAAAGAATTTCAATCTTAGATCCTTTGATTTCTCTGAGGACGCTTCGCAATTAAACATTCTAACGAAATGAAGAGTCTTCGAAGACAAATATTATCATGCTTTTCAATAAAAGTATCTAGAGATTCAGCGAGTAATTGCCTACTGAACTGTGAAACGAGATGATCGAATTCTGTTATTTTAGGTTATTCATTCATGTTCGTTGTTAATCAGAAAATGTTTCAGTGAATTTATTTACACAATAGATGTTATATTGTTAAGTATATCAGTGACATGCTGAAGAAGTAGTTTAAGGTAAACAATAACCACTTTGTATTCTTAGATGGATTACTTTTTAACATTCTCTATTTCGCCGAAAGTACATTTGACATAGATACAAATTTTAAATGATTAAACCAAATGTTTCGACCGTTCCAGCCAAATGACCATAGAAACTGGATTGGGGTCAAAGTCCTGCCAATCAAACAATTGGCAAAAACAAATTGTTATAGTTTAAATATGAATATAAGCAATATATTTTTACGGAATTTATTGCTTTAAAATAAAAATTAATATTTCTGTTATTCATTTTGGTTTTTTAAAACGAAATTCACACGGTTATTATTTTTATTTTAATAAAAATGTAAATAAATTGAATTTTACGCATAATAAGTATACCAGAAAATAAAACAAAAAATTCATTTATCTTGCTTAAATTTTAAAAACTATAACTTGAAATATAAATTCAATACAATTAGTTTCATTGTTTAACTTTTTCATTAATTTTACATTTTTTTAGTATATATGAAAGAATTTTTCCCACTTATAACATAACTAACATTCGTTTTTGCTTGAGGTCATTTTTCCTTTCCGTATTTAATACGACACATTTATTTATAATACTTTACTTCGGAGATTGAAAAAAGAGGCTAGTGTATTTACAAATTTTCTGAACAGATAATTATTTCATATTTTTTACAAGCTTCCGTATCATGTCTAAAATTTCGCTGGTCAAAGGCTTTAGAAATATTTGTTTATCCGTAAAAAAACAAAGAACCCTACTGTATTATATTTTTACTCAACGTATGTCCATTAGTTTCACATTAGGTGACATGTACATTATATCTTTATAATTTATTTTATAGATTACATAATTTTCTATTTATTTCACTTGACAGTATAATTTTCGAATTACGTTTCTTTAGAATTTTTGAAGAGAACATTTGGCAACAGACCTTGCAAATTTTTTCGAAATCAAATGCTGGTGGTGACACTTATAATATAGCGCACTCAATAAATATTAAAAAAATCTAGATATATCTATGAAATATTAATTATAAATTATACATTGAATTTATGTATTTACAAACAATAAATATTCATAAAAAAACTTTATGGCTTTTTTGAAATCCATAATTTTGTATGAACTATTTAAAGATATTATATATATACACTAATTCTCTACAAACAAGAGATAATCATTCATCAATCACATTCGAAAAAACACATAGACAGTAAAAATATCATACAATGAAGGACACTAGATTAAAGATTATAAAATGGATACTGCAGTATTACAAATATTGCTGACTTAGGACAGGTAATATATAAAATAATTTATATAAAAGTGGGGTTGAACATGTTTTTTGGACAGCCAACCTTCCCCGTTTATGCAAATAATACTGAGCAAAAACCTATTGAAAGTAATGGATAGGAATATCTAAATCCATTACAAAATAGACGTAACTTACCTAAAAATTGCACTTGAAAATGCAGAGCGCGCGCTAAATCTGAGTGCAATAAATAAGTTATTGCCATAATCTGGATCCTATTGCAGATGCAAAGCATGTGAATGGCTGAAATGTAGAACTTAACAAAATTATAAAAAGAATAGAAACAAAAATTAATAAGAGAGTTACACATTACCCTAATTATAGTGACACTAGAGTATATATGAATTAAATAATAATACGTATATATATATATATATATATATACATAATTTTAACTAATATTAGAATATGGAGGTAAATATAACAATGAAATATGTAAATTTATAGCATTAAATATTATTCATGAAAGAATTTTTAATCCTTACAATTTTGAAAAGCTTTATTCATATAACTATTAATAAAATTAATTGGGAATTTCTGATTTAAGCAAGGTTTAGTAAAATTTTTATAGTTATTTATTATTTCTGATTTTTGACACCAGAAATTTATTGCGTTGTATATAATTAATAACAATATTTCTGAATATAGAAATGTGCACATTACTCTCCCAAAGCGGAACTTTTATAATATTGAAATTAAAATCTTCTCTTTCTTGTCTGTAGCTTTTTTCATATTTACATTCGCTGTGTTGATTAATATGCATTATTTCAGCAGGTTCTTCAATTGCTTGCTCAGTTTCAACTTCCTTCGATAGAGATAACAGATGCCCACTTTTTATATTCTGCACGTTTCGATTTGTAAACCATAATAAGTCGTACAATACAGCAATCAAAACCACAAGGTTGTTAAGGGGGAAAGTGTAGCATGTTCATAGAAAATATTTTTGAACAAAAGTGGTCACGCAGGGTATTTGATCAAAACTAGTAACTTGACAGTAAAAAAAAAAACGTTCGCCACTTTCAAAAAAGAGGCATATTTATGACAAATTCATTTTGTTCCCATTAAGATTGTCTGATAGGTGGATACTGTCAAGGTCACTGTTAAAGAATAAAGATTTTTCCCAGAATTAACGATTTCGTGAGCCTGGGTTGATTCTGCGCCTCATGCGTCCGCTCTCATATTAAAAGTGTATTTATTCAATATAAAAATATCGATGTCAGTTCTAAAAAATAATTGTGCAAAACGTTTTTCATTATGCGTTATATGTTTGGGAATACTCATAAAAATACATCTTGGCCAAATGATCGTTCAAAGTGCTCAATAGGCTTATCCATATATCATAAAACTCATTCATATGGAAAAAAAAGCAAAATAAAAATATTATTTATAGCCTGGGTTGATTCTGCGCCTCATGCGTCCGCTCTCATATTAAAAGTGTATTTATTCAATATAAAAATATCGATGTCAGTTCTAAAAATAATTGTGCAAAACGTTTTTCATTATGCGTTATATGTTTGGGAATACTCATAAAAATACATCTTGGCCAAATGATCGTTCAAAGTGCTCAATATGCTTATCCATATATCATAAAACTCATTCATATGGAAAAAAAGCAACAGAAAAATATTATTTATAACTTTCCTGAAAGAAAAAGAGACGGGGTGAAACATACCAATAAGTTTGAAGATCAAATATATGATAATCAAAAGTAGTATTTTAGGGGTTAAAAGAAATGTAATAAAAAATCTCTCATCTTGGAATTACAGTAAAGCAAATAAAATGTCTTTTTTTTTGGTTATAGGATCAAAAATAGCTAATGAGCGCTTGAAGTGGAATCTTTTATTTATGTTGATCACCAGATGATAAAAATAAATTATATCAGTGTAAATGTGTATTTCATATTATATCAGAAAGCATTTTGTTTTATTTCATTCCAAAAAATAATTTTTAAACACCCCTCGCCGGGTTCCTCCCCCAGGGGAGGCACGGCCCACAGTTTGAGAAACACTGATGTAAATTTTCTTCAAACAGCGCTCCTCAAACTTTCAATGTTTGCGAACCAATTTCCAAACGTAAATTTCATAGCACCCCCATACAATAACAATGTATAGAATGCAATAATAATGCATTTTTCTATGACTATAATACGATATTTATTATGAACCGCACAAATAAGTATTAAATTTTGCATATGTTTAATTCATTTTTTTAAAAATATTTTTTATTATTTAAGTAAATAATAAGAAATATGTATATGTATATTGTTACTATATTAACTTACTAAGTAATATATTACTTGTAAATAGTAGGATAAGAGTAGGATATTTCTAATTTTTAAATTGAAATAGATTTCAAAGTAAATTTAATTAAATTAATACAGATATGATAGAAATATAGAAAAACTTAGAGTGTTAATTTCTAATGTTACATATCCCTTTAAAAAATTTGTTCTGCAAGACAAGCCCATGAAAGTCGCTGAAAAATATTACGTTTAATATTGATGAATTAATTATTAAATGCATTCTACAGTTCTCATTCGTTTATAAATGTATTTTATAAGTTAAAAATGTTTTTTTTTGTATTATATCAAAATGTATTTTGTTTTGCGTCCTATCTGCAAATAGATAACTTTTATTTAAAATTGTATTTTATTTTCGACTTTTTGATATGCCCGCAGCCACCAAGTCAGGTCATCACGCTCCCCAAGGGTTGCAAGCCCCACAGTTTGAGAACCGCTACACTACAAAGAATATAAGAGTTTTTATTTTATTTTTCAAAGCTAAATATACAGTACATGCTCTCTATAATTGACAATACTTTTCTAATGTTGAACTAAAGGGTGTTTCTTTAGAGGTATAGAAATTTAAATTGCAATAAAACAACGATGTATTATTCGATTGACATGAATTTTTTTTATTCGAAAGATAATCTTGTGGCATTACATTTTAAATATGATTTCTGGCATAGGACTGCCACGGCTGGTCCAATATGTAGTCCAATCTGGACGTCCAATTTTCGTTGACTTCATAAGCGAATTTTGTTTAGTGATGAAGCGCCCTTCTGGTTGAATGGCTATGTCAACAAACAAAACTGCCGCATTTGGAGTGAAGCTAATCCACAAGTGTATGTCGAAACACCGTTACATCCAGAAAAACTGACTGTTTGGTGCGCTTTATGGGTTGGTGGAATCATTGGTCCGTACTTCTTCAAAAACGATGAAGACCACAACGTTACAGTCAATGGTGATAGGTATAAAGCCATGATTACTAACTTTTTCAGTCCTGAATTGAACGGTCATGATGTCCAGGAGCTGTAGTTCCAACAAGACGGCGCAAAATGTCATACGGCTTGTGCCACAATCGATTTATTGAAAGACACGTTGGGTGACCGCCTAATTTCACGTTTTGGACCTGTGAATTGGCCTCCAAGATCTTGTGATTTAACACCGCTAGACTATTTTCTGTGGGGCTATGTAAAGTCATTGGTCTATGCGGATAAGCCACAAACGCTTGACCATTTGGAAGACAACATTCGCCGTGTTATTGCCGATATACGGCCGGAAATGTTGGAAAAAGTCATCGAAAATTGGACGTCCAGAATGGACTACATCCGAGCCAGCCGTGGCAGTCGTATGCTAAAAATCATATTTAAAATGAAATACCACAAGATTATCTTTCGAATAAAAAAATTCATGTCAATCGAATAATACATCGTTGTTTTATTGCAATTTAAAGTTCTATACCTCTAAAAAAACACCCTTTATTTTGATAGTGTTAGTTTAATAATAGATTCATCTTATTCTTTCTAAATAAATTAAATAATCTGTAACTTTCATGATTTCTGTTTAATTTATAAAATATAGCGGGTAATGAAAATAAACATTTCTGATATTATAAAATGCATTTAACTCTATTCTTCAAATACGGTAAAACAAAGTTAAACTTTTGTTGTGTGTAAATCATCACTTCCCCTTTTAATTAAAAAGCTAACAAATTAAATACAATACCATTCGTTAGTACATGAAAAAAAAATTTATCTATTAAGAATATCTAAAAGGTTCTTTTTTGGCAAAAAATGATCTCACATTTTATTTAAGGTATCCGACTACGTTCAGAACCGTGATATTATTTATGATATTTAGTGTCACTTAGTTTAGAAAATCTATATAGAATTGTTTTAAGAATATTATTACAATAAAAAATTATTTAAGTACTATATTTTGAGAAAAAATTAACGTAGAATGATCAATTTTCAAATTAGTCTCCATTTGTGAAAAATGCTTCTATTATAATAATATTTTGCCTGAATATAGCTCTGGCCTCTGTACAGAGGCTCAACTAGAATTTTTGAAATATATAATTTAGAAGGGGTTTGATCCATATTTTACGACAACAAAGGGGTGGAATTTTAAGAAAAAAAACGCCGCGCGATAATTATTTCAATTGGTAGTAACTCTGAAAACAATGTGATTTTTTCAAAACTCATAGTTGAGCCTCTGTACAGAGGTTTGAGTTATATACAAGCAAAATATTATTATAATAAAAGCATTTTTCACAAAAGGAGAACATTTTGAAAAAAGGTTCTTCTAAGTTAACTTTTTCCCGAAATATTGTATTTAAATAATTTTTTTGTCAAAATGTCCTTTAAAACAATTTTATGCATGTATTCCAATCTAAGTGATATCATGAAAATTATCCATTTATTCACTTTTTTTAAAATTATGGTTCTGAACGTAGTCAGATACCTTAAAAAGTTTCTAATGTATTTTTAGAAAAACCAAAAAGTATTAAAAATACGCAATTTTCAGTTGCTTAGTGAGCATAAAAATCACAAAACAGCCTCGATGGAAAAGAATTCGAAAAATCACAATAATGTTCCATTCTCCTGTTACAATACACCGCCAGGGGCCTCTGTTACGTCTGAGATTTCCGGTTAATGCGTCTAATAGCAGTATTCTGTAAAACTAATTTAATAGCGAGGACACACACAATGAATGCATTTTTAAAATACAAAATTATTTGCTGTAAGGTGGTTTTCACGTAGTAGGAAATTTAGCTTTCTTTCATGCAACTTTTATTTGGTTTAGTTCTCCTTTTGTGGTGGATCTAAACTTGCTTTCAATGCAGCTGTCATCACAAATAATTGTAATTTGTTCATAATTACCATTTACGAATTATAAACAATTCCTTGTTAATGATTATTTTATATCTTTGCATTAATGTTTTTCCAAGGGAAAAGCTTTTAGGCAATTTTGTTATTTGTTTTTTCAAAAAAAACGGTATGTATATGTATTTATTTCGTAACACAATAATCAAACTGTATATCATAAGCATTCATTAAATCTATTTTCGGCTAACGTTAAAGAATAGAATTCAAATTCAGAATATTTTTTCAGATATAAAATTACTCAAACATTAATATTATATTCTGGCTTCATTATCCAGTAGAAAATAACTTATTTTATCATAGTGCTCATTTTTATTCGAGTTAACGGATTTTTTTTTTTGTAAAATGTGTTTCGCATTTTCTCTACTATACCATAATGCTAAGAGTTATCTCTTTGCATGTTAACAGGAAAAACTAATTATAAAATATTTCGAAATTTTAAAAACACTGTGTTATAAACAAATGCATGAGTTACTATGTCACAAATGTTTATAAAAATTGAGGCATTCTTTCTGTCCAAAAATGTGCTCTGCGTTCAATTCATATTTGTGTGCATATGGCGAAAATAGCCTTGAATGATTCATAAAAAAAAAAAAAAGAGTGCTAATAAATCGTTTTTGTCCAAATATTCCACACATTTGCTGTTAAAAAAGCAGCATGAAATATTTTCAATGACTATTTTATTTTATGTTATGTTGAATTTAACAATAAAATTTTCAAAAAAAATAATTTAAATATTTATCTTCAAAAACAACAGATATGAGGTAACTTAAACAAAGTTTTAAAGATGTTTTTTTACTTAAATATGTCTCTCTAGTTTGTTTTTTAAATGAAGAAAATAAGTTAAATGAATTATTTTTATTACTGTAAATGGGAATGAAATGATGCATGTAACTAAAAATATATGTTTCATTCTTAAGTATTAAGCTTTGAAATGTTGTCTAAATTTAATGTTTTATTTTATCACTGAGAAAAACCTTAAAAATATTTATACATATTTTCAAAATTAATGCTTTGAGTTACAATTGGTTCTTCTCATAACGTTTTATTTCGTTACGGTAGGCACATAGTTAAATATTTTTTTAAACATTTTATATCAGACAATCCTTAATAAATATATAAGGTACTTACTTATTACACCATCGACCAATTTTATCGAATAAACTGAAGTCACCAGATCCAAAAACGTCATCAAAATTGTGTTTGAACATGCATTGTAATAGCTTTCAACTATTCGGTGCATATCCCATCTTTTGGCGATATCTTTTGTTTTGACGAAATAGATCGAATGTATAACATGTTACTACAAAAAGTACAATTTTAAAACTTTTAGTGTAAATGGTTACCTTTTTCAGATAAAAAAAATCAGTAAGATCATATGATTTCCTCGTTTGATATTATGCGAATATGTGTATAGTGAACGTATAAATATTTTTAAAATAACTATATTTTTATAGTTAATATAGTAAAATTATGCAATTTCACAGCATTGAAAGCACAATTGTTTAAATAAAATACCAGGAATATAAATTATATGTTTCAATGGATTCACTATGTTAAAAATATTACAGAATAAATTTTAATGTATATTTAACGATTAAAAGTCTTTTTTCGTATTCATTACATGCCTTTCGGTGATTTTAACTAACCTTTGGAGAGTTATAGGTTTAAAAATATATCCACAAGAATGAAAATATGTTCAAAATGAAAGAAACTATTGAAAATCGTAAAATAGTTGGCGATTAATCTTTGGCATGCAATTACTTTTTAGTATTGAGTTAATACATACGTAGAAAAAATCTGAAAAATTTAAAAAGTGGCTGAAATCTTTCCAAGGATATTATTTTGTAAAATTTGAAAAAAAATACCACGTGTTTCAATAATAGTTCAAACTTAATATTTTAAAGACTAAACGCTACATTAAAATTTTTACTTAAATTATTTTGAAGTTTGAGACTTTATATCAAGTTCAGGTTTCAAAAAATATATATACCTGTATTCTTACAAAAACACTGCCTCCACGAAAAAGTTTTAATAAAGCACAACTTTTGCAACATTGTGAAAAGACGAAAACACTCACATTACAATTACCAAAATTGCAATAATTGAATCTTTTTTTTAACAAAACAAATAAGGATTTTAAACGGAAATAGATGTAACAACATTAGTAAAACTTACAAATTAAATTCGATAAATTAATAAGTATTAGCGTAAATATCCAACATTAATTTCAAATAAAGTATTCTTAATTGACATTAGTTTAATTGCTAAATAATCAACATGAAATAAACCGCAAAGTTTTAATTTGCTTCAGTTGATATGGATAATGATGAATAATAATTTCTTGAAAATAAGAATCTCAATGTATTCAATTGTCATTTCTAGTATCAAAGTTTCAAATCCTTTGTTATTTGCATGGCGTCAAATAATTAGGATCTGCTTCAAATGTTGAGAAGACTTCCTTCCATGTTAGTCCTTTAAATATGAGCAGTTTCCTAAGACTTATCCACATTTCTGAAGTGAATCCCTTAAAATCCGTGCAGAATCACACAATGCAAACAAAACCAGAAATTAAATCTTGCTTCAAGGGCCGGGGACCGCGCCATAATTCGCTCTAGCAAATACTCATTATTCTTTCAGAACAATGTCATTTTTACCTGAAAAGCCACATTATTTGGTTCTCGTTCCTCTCTTTCTTTCATAGGTACTTTATTTTAATCTCCGAGAAGAATGTAGTGAGTACAATAATGAACTACGAATGAGAAAGCAGTGTTGCCAGTTAAAGCTCTACTTTCAACGCCTTTTCTACGTCATTTGCTAATTAAAATTCCTTTCATCGATCGTGGAATTATTATGAAGAGTACTGATTGAAATAGTTTCAAAAGACAAGAATTTATACTATAATTATTTTAGAGAGGGCCTTATGCGCCTAATAATATATACTAAAAACAGTTTGTGGGATGTGTATGCATGTCTAAAATGTAGCATAGAAATAGTACGACTCAGGAGCTTAAAATCTGGCACCATAAGTCATAAAGGCGTCCACCTCAAAAATATTTTTTGAAATTCCTTTTAGATGTTTTAAAATTCAATTTCAAGTTTTTTTAACAGTTTTGACGATATGACGTCACGACGACTATCCCTGCATGTAAAAATTTGTTCTTCATACAGTTTTTATGAGGATTGCTACATTTTATTACAATTGTATTTATTCCTTTTTTTCTCCATGATGGAATTGCTGTTGTATTTTGAATAAATACTCGTAAAACGTATTCTTCCAAATAGTTGCATTTTTGTTATGGCGGCATTGTTGTATTTACAATGCTACAAGGATATATTTTGCTATAAATCGTTTATCAAAGCCACGAATGTTTTATCTGTTTTAGAAAACGTTTTTACTTTAATTGATGCTAGATTTGTTTGTTCCAAACTATTTATGATATTTTCATCAAAATTGGGCCTTTTTTAAAATCTGTTTTATATATAGATAGCTTTTTAATTTAAGTTAAAGTTATAAATTCTCTTTTTCAAAGAAAGCTTCCTGATCTTTATTTATTTATTTTAATTTTATGAACTAAATCTTTTTACATGTATTTTATAATAAATGTTAATTGCGTAGATGCTTCACATGAAACTTGAAGAGTTATAAAAATACTTTCGTTGCCATATATATATTTACAAAATAGCTTGAAATTTATAATTTTATAATATGTTAGAGATCTAAAAAGCAGACAATGTTTACAAAACGTTATTTTGAATCTAAGTATTATTTTAAGAATAGTGTAACGTTATCCCACCTCGCAGCTGCAAGAGTGGCTTCTCTATGCGTATAGCATAACGCCGTTCATATCCACATGTGCATATTGCGGGTCCCTTTCATCTCACAACATGCTGTCTACCGATGTCAGTGAAAAAACCAACGGCTGGATTCCCCGCCTGCGAGCTGGAACCTCGAGAGAAATTTGAGGTTTAAGAAAGGGCCGCCGCTTCCCCATTTCCCAAAATAGTGTGTAAAGGTCCACCCGACGCGACTTAGGGCTTAGGAGAGACAGAAGGAAGACTAGCCACACTCAAAATAACTCAATTTATTCATAGTACTAACACCAACACAAATTCAACTAACAAAAGTTAAGAGATGCACCCAATTATCAAATATGAAGATCAATTAACGAGGTTCGCGTAATATGAGAAGACTTTAAATCAGCCGTTGTCAAACTTTTTGACCTCACGGACATGTAAATTCATAATTTAAATCCCACGGACCACTAATAGAATTTTGTGAATGTTAAATATATTTATAAAAAAAAACTGTGATCTAAAAAATCAATCAATGCATCTTAAAACATAACTTAAAATGATAAGTGAGAATATTCCTCATTTTTCTGGGCACCAGCAAAATTTTCTCACG
Organism: Trichonephila clavipes; assembly: GCA_019973935.1. NCBI lineage: Eukaryota > Metazoa > Arthropoda > Arachnida > Araneae > Nephilidae > Trichonephila > Trichonephila clavipes. Next base: position 172,591 of record BMAU01020727.1, on the reverse strand, counting down.
GACCACTACTTTGGCGACCTCTACTTTAAGGTACGTGGTTAACTTCGGAGCACTTTTTTGTGAATTATATAAATTTTCAACTAAATAAACACTTTTTTTATTTGAAATAGGGCTTAAAACTAGGAATTCAAGTAAAATTTCCGCAAAATTAAAAATAATTTTGGATATATTGGGAATTTTGAGTGAAATTTTAGTGAAAAATTGCAGTTACGGTAGGCTTGTATTGAAAATTCTAATAATTATTTTTGAATAATATGTATGCAGTACATAAATAACATCATTATCTGTGTTTAGAGCTATCAGATTTGTAATACTTTTGAAAGTTTTTGAAATATATCATTTTCTTATGCAAAACTTAGTTTTTTTCAAAAAACTAATGTTATTTTCTCACAAAAAGTGCAATAAAATACATATATATGTACAAAGAGATCAAATTATAGTCTAGTGAAATTTTGATGAAAAATTGCAGTTACATAAAAAAAATTATAATAAATGTATTAAAGTTATATTTATACAGTACGTGTATTACACCTTTATATGTGTTGGAAATTAAAATATTTGTAATACTTTTGAAAGTTTTTGAAATATGCCATATTTTATGCAAAAACACGATTTTTTAAAATATTAATGATTTTTTTTTTCATAAAAAAAGCAATAAACTACATAAATATACAGAGATTAGATTTTATTCACAACCCAGATAGAACAAGATAAAACATGTTTTGAAAATTTCAATTCAATAACTTAAAAATATTTTGTGTAGGGATCTACTTCTGGTTTTGTAAACTCCATTTCCGGTTAACTAATTATGCTATAACTTAGCTTCTGGATATCGTAGAAACAAAAATAGAGTGTTTTTGGAATCTTAAATTTATGGGCTATTAAAATAAAAGCATAAAAGAATTTCGAAACTTTTCACCAAAACGGCGAATTTTGGCTCAATAGTTAGAACCTTAAGAGCAGTCAGTCAGGTGGAAAATCCTTTGTACAGTTTAGAGAAAATTTTGAATTTTGAAACTTTTAGAAATTGTGTTTGCATGGAAATATACAAATCCATAATTAAATTTTTCTAACGTCATAAAATCACGTATTCCCAAATCATGACTTTTACATATCGATACATGTTTACATTATATTTATGATGTTATAAGGTCAAACTTGATATTTATAATGCATTGAAGTTAAAATTTCTTCACAGATTGTTACATAAATTGTGAAAATTGATGCAAAATGCTGAAAAAAAAATTTCGTTGAACAAAAACTGAAAATTACTATACATGTATTTTCTGAACATTTTAAGGCTTTTTTGTTTCACACTTTATGTTTAAAAAATTAAGAAGATACTAATGTTTAATAAAATAGGGCAAATACATGTTGTAATTCATTGTTTTTGTAATTAAGTGCCTTTTTACACTTAAAATGCAATTATCTTACAATGATTGTTTTCAAAGTGCGTGTACCTTTTTAATAGAAAATAATTAATGAAACTACTTGCAATATTTACTGCACATAAATAATATGTAACTATATATAATGGAGCTACTTTCTTGGAAATTTTGCTAAAATGTTTTGCTCAGAAGCAGTTATATCGTAAAAAAATGACAATTTTCACAAATTTATAAGCGATACTTTTACGATGATTTTTTTTTGAAAAAAATTAAATAATATATTTGAAACATTTTACCATTATTTAAATAAAAGGCCTAATTATTATACAGCCAAAATTTGAAGTTTTTATATTTAGCAATTTCTGAAAAACAGGTTCATAAAATGACTCAATTTAACATTGTCGGTATAGGGCCTACCGACTAACCTTAAATAGTTAGAACACTTACGTCTATTCAATAGCCTTTATCTATTGGCTATATAATCTAGTTTAGTTCTGAAATCACAGATCGTCAACGTAAATATTTACAATTATAAGCTACTAAATATCTACGCCTCACTTCAAGTTTAATTAATCACTGCTCCAGTTAGCAGCCTACCCTATCACTCTTTCTAACATGAAAGCTTGGACTTTATATACAAGTCTTAATTTACATGATCACGTTTTCTTCCTCGGGAGAAAGCTTTATAATATAATGTTTTTTTAAATACTCATTGTTCCCCAAGATGACTAATAGTGGAAAGAACGTTGATAGACCCGTCACAAGTAGAGAGACAGTCAGTTTGAAGGACTCGAAAAGAAAGGTTGTGCTCTCTCCCTCTCCTTCCCCAAATAAGAAATTCTGTAGTTCTCAATACTTTGAATAACTTGTAATCAAATGTACAAATTGTAAATGATAAATGTAGACGCATAATAAACCAATAATTTAAGTTTTTAAGTCTCACGTTACTCCATCAATTATCCTAACACGTTACAATAGCTTTACATAAGTTATAATAACGTAAAATACTTACAAGAATATAAATAAAAGTATACTTAAAGACGCAAAAAATTATAGTTACAACGATACTGATGCACTGAGAGCGTGGAAATTAAGTCGTTTAATTAAAGGAGAAAATAGTTTTTTTACTTAATTAGTGTGCAATAATATAAATATTCGTAATATTCAGGATTCATTGTGTTCAATTATAATATAATTATGAAAACAAAAATGCTGTATATATTTTTTTGAAAAAAATTCTTGAATGCTGGATAATATGTTTAATTAAAGTATCTAAAAATTTAACTCGTACACATTAAAATTAAAATCAGCTTAGTTTTTAACGGAAAAAAATCTTTCGACATATAACACTAATATCTTGCAATAAATACATTAGAAACTTAAAAAATAAATTTGTATTCCTTTTCGGGCTTATTTCCTGCGAAAGAAACTTAGAAACATAAAAGTTAGACCCTTATGGCGAGTTCATCTCAAGAGACAACAGAATTTACAGAGGCTCATATTAGTATAGCTCGTCGGCGACCATTAGATAAGAAGGCTCAAACTTTCAAAACTGGCGCCCCCCTTATCAATCACAATTTTTATCGCGTCCCCCTTATACATTAATAATGTACTAAATGCAATAATAATGCACTTTTTTTTACGCTAAAGCAATAATCTTAATTATATACAGTACAAATTCATGACATAAATATTAAATTTGGTATATGTTGCTTTTAAGCAAAAAAAATATTAAGTAATAGGATAATTATTGTATTTTTTCCTTTCTCTAATTTTTAAATTGGAATATATTGCAAAGAGCGGTGGCGGCTTAGAAGGCAAAATATAGATATCAGCTTTTTTTTAGAAAGAACTCAGTGGATCAATTTCTAATCATAAGCATTCCTTTGAAAAATTTGCTCTGTAAGACAAGCCCATGGAAGTCGCTAATACTTATTAAACTTGTTCTTAATTTAGCATTAATCAATTAGTTATAAATTAATCTGTGCAGCACTGATACATTAAAAGTATACCGGCTGAAATACCCGCTATTTGCACGATTTGATTTATAAGAAAATAAAACATTATTGATATAATCGCTGAATATTAAGGAGAGTAAAGCCAAGTGCGCATCAATGTTTAAAAAAATGTAAAATGATTTTTTAAAATCATTGCTCAAATTATAATTAGTTTTAAGCGAACTGTAATTTTAAGCCTCACAGAATTAGCATTTAGAATTGATGTTGAATAATGAACAATAATATAAAATTCCGATGAGAAATAATTGTATTATTTTTAATATTTAAAGAGAAAAGACTTCAACATGTTTTAAACCTGGAGCAGGCACGAACTCGATATTAATGGTCGAGTGGGGTTATTGAGCCACCCCAATATCTTTTTTTATAATTATTTTTATAGTACACAAAAAATCGTAATTCCAGTGAATAATATAATTAAGAGAAAATATACTCACCTACTTTCAAGAACACAGAAAATATTTCAGAAAAAAAGGTATCACACCGGGATATCAGTTAAAACAAGTACCTTAAGATTGTAAAAAAACGTTTGTCACTCCCAAAAAAGAGGAAGATATGTGACAAATATATTTTAGTTCACACGTTAAGACTGTCAAACGGGAGGATAGTGTCAGAGCTATTGGTAACAATTAAACAGTTTTGCCAGAATTACCGATTTCGTGCACTCTGTGCTCGGCGTGACAGCTCCGGAATTAAAGTGTATTTGTTATAATATGGATGTTCAAAAAAATTATGTAAAACGTTTTTTTCATTACGCTTTTTTATATGTTTGGGAATAACTCATAGAAATAAATCTTGACCAAGTAATCCTTCAGCTCTCTGTGCTTTTCCAAAAATCATAAAAATATTTTACAAGGAAAAAATCGCAGCAGAAATAGTTTATTTGCAACTTTCCTAAATGAAAAAACAAATACACATAAGAGCAGGGACGTAACTAACCGTACAAGTAAGTTCGAAGGTCAAACCGCAGCAAATACATTCTGCTGCCTACATCTGATGACAAATATATAACAGTGATGAATTTTTTACCTTCCTAAAATTTTTTTTCGATTATGGGTCTGGGTTTTGTTTCTTCTCATTTTGGTTTGAAAAGAAGTAGCTTTAATTTTTTATGACGTAATATTGCAGATATATAAATTATATTAGTGTAAATGTGTATTTTTTTATTATGTCAGAAAGTATTTTGTTTTACTTCATTCCAGTAAATAATTTTTTTTAATCTTTTATTTTCGATATGCTCGCGCCCCCCTTGTACGTTTATCGCGCCCCCCAGGGGGGCGCGCCCCACAGTTTGAGAAACACTGATGTAAGGAAAAAAAATGAAAATAAAGAATCAAAGACATATCAGTAGAAATTGACCTTTATGTGTGGGAAAGGTAATATTTAGATTACAGAAACCTAGAAAATAGGAATATAATGATTTCCCAGTAATTTTTTTTTAAATGGAACTTAGTCATTACTTTTCGATACTTTTTTTCTTTTTCTTTTGAATAAGTTTTCATTTTCTTTAAATAGTTATACAGTAGAACGTCATTTATCCAAAAGTTTATTATCCGGAGCGTCAAATATCCGGACCAGTTTTTTCAAAGACCTTGCAGCGAAAAAACGAAGATGCACAATGGTACGGCGAAAAATAAGTGATTATTTTCCACAATAAAGGTAAAATTGCGACATTTTGCCGAGATTTTTCTTTTCCTTCAAGTACGTTTCCCGCTTGGGATGATTTTCAATATTCGTTTAGTGTCCAGTTTCATATACTGCATGGATTGCATTCGGTTTTCGGTTATCTGAACAATCGCGTATCTGAACGGTGTCCGGTCCCAATTGATTCGAATAAACGACGCATTACTGCGTATAATTTCCAAATTTTTTTATCCAAAATGTGTGTTTCTTCGTAAATCGATTTTTTGCCGTGTAAATAGAGTAAAAATAGTAAGAGAAATGTAATGTTTTGAAAAGAAAATGTTTTCTAAAAACAGTTACAAAATTATACTATTTAATTTGTGACGAATCTATACGGCACCTTATCACTAATACTCTTAGGTGTCTTTGGGGATTGTAAATTCGCGTATATTTCCAATCAGCTCTGAAAGGACAAAACGGGATATGCAAATGAATTAAGTTATTTAAGGAGAGTGTTGTAAGTTAACAGATAGAAGGTGATTGAGCCAAGAGAAGTAGTGACGAAGTTAAGAAGATTCAAGTGAATTGCGTGATTAGCGTCTTACTGTTATTTTTTATAGTCAGCGGAATACCTTTGAAAGGATTGGTCTACCTAGAGAGAACGACATTATAGCCAGGTGATTTTTATAACTTAGTTTATCTGACCACAAGAGTTATTATATAATAAAGTTAGTGTTAAGTTAATGAATGATAGTAATTCAAGTTGCGTATATTTCTCGGTCCTCTTATTCAGGTAAATCCGTTCGATATTGAGTTTAATAGTTGATTAATATCATATTTAGTGATTTAAATTAATATTAAAGGTAAATCCCTTGGACGTAGACATATTGTTTAATATTTGTATTTAGAAGGTTGCTAATTGAATCAATTGAATAAATATAATTTGTTATTCTAAAAATGGCTTCTGGTGGTTCTTTGCCTCAATTCAATCTTAGTGTCCAGGGTGGAACCCAGAAGGGTTCTCACAAATTGATTTAAAAAATATTGCTTGTTATACCTCGTACAAATTCTTTTCGTTTTTTTAACTATTTAATTTTATGAATATCGCCGTTTCTCAGAACGGTTAAAAACTGTTAAAAGTTAGAACTATATCCATGCACATTTCTCTGTGGTTTATTACTTGTTAAAAAATTTTTGTTCGTGCTAATAGTTAAGAACTGTTCATATTAAGTGAATACAATAAGCATTCTTCATTTGGAATATTAATTCGAAAATAATCATTATCTACAATTTTTATTCTGAATAAACGTTCTTCATTTGGAATATGAATTCGAAAATAATCATTTTCATTGGAACATAAACTCAAAAATATCCTTATCTACAATTTTTATTCTATAATACTCAGCTGTAGAAACAAATAATTAAGTCACTTAATAAATAAAAAAAATTCCAAAACCAGAAACAATTATTTTTCACAAAAAGTTTAATAGATAACACGAAATACAAACATTCTAAAACCCTTTCAAGCTAAACTATTTCAGATGGGGTTTACTAATGCTTATAAGTTTTAAATAATCCATTATCTAAACAAAACACTCTTGAATAAATATCAATTCTTGCGATACATTTAAGAATTCTCTTCACCAGATACAGCAGATTGACAAAACAAAAATTCATTAATTATTGAAGACTCTGATGAATATTTATCATAATAAGCCATGCGGTTAATTGCATACTTAGTGAAAACTGATATATCCTCTTTGAGTATAAAATATTTATCTAATTCCCATCCAAATTTCCTATCAACCGTCAACATAGCATGGTTTGTTTATATTTACACTTCATTTCATATTCTACGATCTTACTTGTAATTACATTTTTACTGCTCTTTCACTCTCTTTCTCGTGTTTTATTCTTGGAAATTATTTAGTATCTATCAAACATTGGTCAATTACGAAGTGTCAATAAAGAGCACCGTAAACGAACCGAAGAGCAAAGGGTTTCAAACTTTTTCTCATAACAATATTGGTAATATTGGTGGAGAAGAATGTTTGCCAGTTCTTGAAGTCTGGGTTGATGTTTGTAAACTTTCTACTAAAAGTGACATGTTTTGAGTAATTACGTTTGCCTTTTTCTTTAATATCCTTGCATTTTCAACCCGGGGATCTCACTGTGTAAACAGTAGTTTGATACATGTCACTTATAGAACAAACTTTTATGGCATTGTATTAGTTATCGTTTGCTGAGTTTCGAAAACGTTCCATGCTGTTGTGATCTCTTAAAATATTAATGACGGCACTAATAATTTTTGATATCATTAAATGTAAAATGCTGTTATGTAGAAATTCAAGCATTTTGCGACAAGCAGATAACTTTATTAAGGTAATTTTGAACTATTTAATGACAAGGAAATAGTTTTAGTATTGTTTATTCGATAAATTATCAATTCTATTAACATTCTGTTATAGAATTTAGTTCTGTTGTTTATTTTTTCAGCAATGTTTTTTTTGGCCTCGTTATTTAACCAAATCTCAAGAGTTTAACGAAAAAGGCTATAAATTATAATGTTGATGAACAATAAACATATAATTTCGTTTTCACAAACTTATTTTGTAGAATAAAATTATGACAATTTAAATTTCACATGATTGGAAAAAAATTTTTTTTTTTATGAAAGCCTATGAATTTTCTAAAAAGTCTAGGAAATCCAGTTTAATTATTGTACGAATTTTTAGTTTTCACGAGATTTATTCAAACAAAAAATGTATCCTTACATATATTACGAACGCGAAAGTTTGTATGGATGTACATGTCTGCTACTCTTTCACGCAAAAACAACTGAATGAAACCATACAATAATATAGCTTATACATCAGATTAACACATAGGCCATAATTTGTAACGATATTGTGTGAAGTGTCCAAAATATAACGATAATTGTCAAGTAAGAAGTAAAAAATTCTGCCATCTGCAAAAAAGCCCGCGACAGCATATATCTATATTTTATGTGTGAAGCAAAACTTTTCCTTTTTGTTGAGTCTATGCCAGGCGTCAGTGCGCACTTACTTCCAATTTATTGCTTTGATCAGTGTAATCATTTTTTTTATTTGAGAATAAAACTAGATTTCGAAGGGAGAGGTTGTGGCAAGTCTCTCTTCATTTGAATAGCAACGATTGACTTTTTTCGTGTGTAAGCCATTATCGCCGATATAGTGAACCATAAATACAATAAAAATTGATAATTTATTTCCATGCACATTTTTTAATGATTTTATTACGCACATTTGACAGTAACCAATTGATCATTATACCAAAATAAATACTTTTATCACTTCTGGTATTTAAAGTAGATAAACCTTGTCTTTCACACTATATCATTTAGACGCATAGTTTGTATGTGATTAATAGTTAATTATAACGCTATAATTTTAAATGAATAGGCAAATATTACATTTTTTAAATATAAAAATAATAATAGCTACCATACTGTATTTTTTGGAAATGTAGAAAAAGTACGTGCTAAGAATTTTGCCACGAAAGTGTAAGTCTAATCCTTCCCAAAGCTCTTATAAAGCTCGAGCTATGAAAGTAGCTAGACTTAACGAAATGTTTCAACAAGCCGAACTACGAAGGGTTGAACAGGCGGAGCGTGAAGCAGATTACAATTTTAACATAAAATAAATACAACAGAAAATAACATTAAAGTATTACACTTCCAGATATAAATTATTTGCACTATTTTAAGCGTTCATGACACTAAATTTGTAGCAATGTGTTACTTTTGCTGAGCAGAGATCAGCTTAGGAAGGTGTTTTCAAAAATCGATCCGCTAGGTAGTTACGGGGGCGTTATAAATTTAAAAAAGATCCTATTTATCTGCTATTAGATCAACAGACTTAAAATTTAACAAACATTTTTTTTTGTTGTTCAGGTGAGATATGCAAAAGATATTTTTTTTTTTTTGCTTATTTAATTTGAAATTCACATAAAATTAACTCATTAAAGACTTTTTTTATCATCCTTCAATCTGTATAGTTTAATTTTTCAATTCTCCCGCGCGAAGAACGGGTATACCGGCTGGTATAAAATAAAAAAAAAAGATTGTATTAAGAAGTTAATCATAAGTAAATCAGTGAAAACATTTTTGTTATTATAAAAAAATGAAATAATTATTTTAAATGAAAAACTAGCAAAAGGAAATAGAAACTACAAAAACACTATGCTTTTTTTAATTTCCAAATATATTAAAATTTTCATAACTTTAAGAAAATATCAATATAACTTAAGTTAAGAATATTTAACAAAAATAAAAGGTAAGAATATAATACTCACGAAAGCAATTAATAATGTATCCAGTTTGTTTGTGTTTTAAGAAAGTTTTCTTATCATCGCTCTGTACCCAACTTTTCGAAATATTTTTGAAGTTCTCGCAACCAACATTATACATAGATCTTAATACTAAAAGTGAATTTCTGTAAATATATTCAAAATGAATAATTTTAAATATTCATGTTAAATATATTTGCAGAAATTTTGATTGATTCAATATAAATATTGAACAGAAAAACAGAGTTATATTCAATATGAACTTAGCTATATGAAAAACTTCTAACGGAAAAAAGAATTTGTTTGATGAAGTCAGGTAAAAAATGAAAAAGGGTCACTAAAGAATATTAAGTTTTTCGCTTAGGGGAATATTTTTAAGCTTAAGATGGCAAAGTTTGACTTTTTTCAAAATGAATTTGAATTTTATGATTCAAAAGTTGTCTCTTATATTTGCATTTTGAGTTTCACAGAAGTTGGTTCAATTCTTTAAAAAAATGTTACAATAAAAAATAAACAAGTTTAAAATGTGTTTTAGATGATATTTGTACCAAGGTTTATTTTTCAATTTATCAACATAATTAGATCCTGCAAAAAATTCATAAAAGACAAAATTCACCATATTTTAAGTAAATATATCAAATCAGGGGCTTGCGTCTAGTTTGAGAGACCAAGGTAGTGGGCTGATCCCTGCTGGAGTAGATATACTTTCTCGATGCAAAAATCGTAGGCACGCATGTATGATTATGTGGTACGTAATAGATCCCTTGAGTATCAATTTGGCGCTGGCTCTCTCGACAAAATTAAATCTCGGCAATATTTAGCATCTGACGAGAACTTAAATAAAAACAAGTTCTAGAGTCAAAATTTGGTAGAGAATCTGCCACTAGATGGTGCCACCCTAAATTGGCTCTCATATTTGGGAACTTACCATGTCTGCAAATGATTGGTTGCCAATATGCAGCCCATAACAGAACAAAATACTTAAATGCCACCCTAAATCGAATTTTAGTATTGATTTCAATCATTTACTGATAATTAAATGCAAAATCAGTTTGAAAATGGCACTTAAAATACTTTAGAAACTTATAATACTACATCATTTGATTCGTAATGCGTATAGATTCCTACAACAACAAATTAGTTTTACATATAAAATACTAAGCATTCAGTTTCATTCCATAAGATAAAACACATAGAAAAACCTCTAAATGGAAACTCATGCTTTATTAGTTAATTTTTTACCAAAGTACGAAATATAGTATTGGCTGCAATTCAGTCTAAGTTACATCTTACTCTATTTTAAGCTGTAAATAAATGAAATCCTCTTAAAAATTTACTGATAAATATAATCTATTAATAGGATAAAGATAAAAGTAGATAACTTTTTTTAGTTGAAAGAAATTTTTAGAAAAATATTTATTAATCCTTTAAGTAAGTGTTTTCTTTTTACTTCAGTGAGAAAATATCACATTTAATAAATCATTTCATTAACAGAACTGAGCTTTTCGGCTTAGAATTAAGCGATGTAACAGAAAAAGTTAAGTAGTATTTTAATATTTTTTTATGGTTTTGTTAAAAGACTTTCGAGAACAAAAAACACAAAAACACGAGATATTTATGTCCACATAACTACTAAGTGACTTATGTGAATATACAGTGAACAGAAAAATATTTGTCTCATTATGACTTAGAATCAAAATAAGTTGAAGTAAAGGAAGTTTCGAAGAACAGCATAAAAAAGTTCATGACAGTTGGGGATAAAAATACGGATTTAAATTGTTTGTATGGTTATTTAAAGATGCAATGATAACAGAATATTGTAATCCCCCAAAATTTGCAGTCAGCTATGATTTTAAGATTCAATAAGGCTATTACACTGATAAAAACAATTAAAGGAACAAATGTTTTTTTTTTGCAATAAAAAGAAACAAGCAAAGCAAATAAATCTAAACTTGGCCAAAATATAAACCAATACATGGGGGGGCTCAACATGCACCCTAAATTAGGAAACTGGTCACTTGTCCAGCACAACAGCTGAACGACACCCTGTAAATCAGAGAAAAACATGTCCAATAGGGGGAATATGATTGCATCTAACAGCCACACAACTTTCACATCGGTATTTCATACTACTTTTTAAGGTCCTTATCTATCATTGATACAACCGCCTCCTTTCTTGCACCAAGGCAATTTTGAGCTCTTTAATGTTCATTTGAGTTGTTCTTCGAGTTGAAATTGAGCGTTCAAAGACGTGTTCGAAGGGATTAAGTCCAGGGGACATCGCAGGCCACTCCAATCATGGAATATCCTTCAATTTGATGTATTCGTTCCCCAACTGAGCCTTTTATGGATGTGCGTTATCGTTTATAAAGATGAAATTTGCTCCATATAATACACGGCAAAATCTGATATAGAGTGGAAGGATCTCGTCCTTGACTTGTCAGAGTACATCTACCAAACACATGAAGGTCGGTATACCCGTGTGAAATTATGCTTTCCCAGACCACTGCGACCATAGTGATCATTTTCGACAATGTTAGAGGGCAGATATTGACTGTATGGTTTTCTCCAGTTGAGAACACGTTACGAGACACTGTCCAGACTGAATCGAAATTCATATCTGAAGAGAATCCACCCCTCTGTCCAATACAAGTGTTTTTTGGCATCATGCTAGACAATTTTGTTCGTGGTTCACAGTCAAAGGGATGCAGAATACAGGACACCTGTATTAAGTCTCTGGTAGGGAATTCTGTAAAAAGGATCTTCCTGTTGCATTATACAGGCTGTGATACTGTATTGTTGTCACGGACCTATTTCTTTCAGCCAGAAATCTCAAATAATGATCTTGAGGCGACGTTGTTTTTTCTTTTGTGGTCTTGTCCAGGTCGGTAGACCATTGTTCATATCTCTATGAATTGTTTCTATAGAGGGGACATGATATTTCCCCAAACCCCGAGGTCCCAAAAGCAGGTAGCATGTGATTGACCCGCCTCCAGTCTTCCAACTATCTGCCATCTTTTGGCATCATCCACAGGATAACGACTGACCGTATTAACGATGGGTAAATAAAGAAATTCAAATGATTGCGCTAAGTTACGATGTTTCAAAACGTCCTTACTCTATAAGCTTCAGCGAACAAGTGAGACCTCTCTACTCAAAGGCAATCCCAGAGCCACTGCATTTACAAAGTCGCAGGTCACAGCGAGGTAGAGTTTTCCGCGAAGATTATTTTGTACTTTTTTTAAAAAAAAACCCCGTTCCTCCCTTTACTTGTTTTCATCAGTGTGTTTTGATAAACAGTGAAGAAATTACTTTATTAATAGAATTAAATCAGCTAATTCAGCGAAATAAAAATAATTATCGATTTAAGTGTCATTATTTATTAGTGGACAATATGAACTATGTTCTGAACAAAGAATTTCCTAACATTAAATAAAACGTAAGTAAAAATGTATCCATAGCCATAAATTTTACATTCTCTCGCAATTAACTCAGTCATTTCTCTGTAAAAAATGTTTTTTTTAAAAAAAATTACAATAAAGGTTTAAAACAAAAGTTTCCAATTTGTATCATTGCTATTCTTAAAGAGGCATTAAACTATACACGACGCATAATATTGCAGATACCTTACAGAAGTAAAAATGCATTGTATTGTGTTTTCAGTTAAAAATACTTTTTTTATATTTTATAATTATGGAATTTCTTTTTTTCTCAGGTAAGGAAATTTTCAAAAAAATGTTTTTAGGGAGTTTTAATTGAACTGCTTCGATTGCTTTTGTTAAACAAAATTGAATGTTCTAACGAAACGTTAATTTCAATATATATATATATATATATATATATATATATATATATATATATATATATGTCACAAAACATATTTATAGATATAATTTTACCGCATAGTCTAACTCCCTCAAATGTATACATTAATATTTCTTGTTCTATCGCAATTAAGAAAAGTGAGAAATCAATTCTTTTATTTATACTACATTTAGTTTTGTCAAATAAAAGGGATTTTAAAATTATAAATAAAATATTTTACATACATTGAAACACATGGTAAATTTATGAAAATAAGTTATTTACCAAATTTCAAGGGAAAGAAAATTTTACTTAATAAGTCATCTAATTTAATATATAAAATATATTAACTGTATTTTATCACACAGAATTCATAAAAAAATAAAGCCATGCTAAATCATTTTCATACTATTTAATTTAATTTTTCAAAGTAAGTTGCAGTTTTAATTTAATCAAAGCTACTTAGTAAATGTGTGCGGTAAACAATTTTACGTGTGTTTATTAAATCAACTGCAATTCATGAGCTACTTGTTAAAGAAAAAATACTGAGTTTATCTAATCGTAAATTACCAAATAAGGCAAATAAGAAAGGACACGCCTTAAAATTGCATGCAATCCTTTTGAAGGATTAAGTCACTTAAATAAATGAATAATGGAAGGTTGTTAACCAATTAACGGGTTACTTTTCATTCTTATGAGAACGCTCGTTAGAACCAATTAGAAGAAAATATAAGCATAAAAAAATATTGAACATGTACGCAAATTCTTGCACTACTCCTCTATTTTCCATTAATTTTAATAACAAAAATGAGGTATATACAAGATTTGAACAAAAACGTGGGAGAAACACAAAGTTGTTTCATCACACTTAAATGGCCCACACATTAAATAAACAGTGGGGTGTGATGTGATAGTTTGTTACATGAGTTTGACAAAGAAGGAACACTGGTAGATTGATGCGTTTATTACTAGTTGTGATACGTTAAATAGAACAAAAACCTTCAACATTTAATCTTTAAAATATATGATGGAATCTCTCTCTGTACTAATAATCTTAGTAAGAATGTTCAGATTACCTAAATATTTGTAACATACTAATTCTTCATTAGTAAGTATATTGAAAATGTGTCACACACATTTGCATTTGTCCTCGAGAATTGAATTTCAAAAGGAAAAATTAGATTATTCAAATGAGGCAATTTGCTTTGAGTACAAAAAGCATATTAAAAACATACATCCAAAAACATAGGGTGATAATGGAGAGAAATTTAATAGAAATTGTTTTCAAAAATACATAGGATCCACAACTTTCCCAGTAGTTTCAAAAATCCTTAGTTTGTAACTTATAGATGAGTCAAAATATAAAAAAAAATTCACAAAATTTAAAAATGTATATATAGATAAAAATAGTTAGAAAAATTCTGTTATTTTTTAAAAATATTTCTTTAGATTTTGTTTTGAAAATTTATGTAAAAATAAAACATTCCGAGTTTCCTACATATTATTTGACTGTGTGTGATTAAGATTTTTTTGCTTTTGTCTTCAGTTGTTCTAACTTTAACCATACATAATTTCAGACGGCATACATTTTGCAATACGTTTTCAAAAAAGCTCTTTTTACTGAAAATTGCATTGCCATTTCAGCTATTTAAGCGATCTACCTTTTTCTAAGTAAATTAAGTGGCAAAAGGTGTGTGTGTGTGTTAAAGAATGATTTCTTCAGTTAGGTTCTTATTTATGCATCTATTTCTCAAAAAGTGCGTAGTTAAGTTTAAAACCATAGAGATAATTTAAATATGTTTGATAAAAAGTAGCATTATACTCTTGTTGCCACGGTAATTCTTTTGTTGTATGCTTTGAGTTAAAACAATACAGTAGCGCATTAAGTTAAAGTAACAGATATTGTCATTACGAAATGAAATCATAATCATGAACCATCTTTTTGCACCATGACAATGTGCCATATTTTGACAAGCGCTTTTATTATCGATTCTCAAAGGCTCAGTTAATAGCTTTTACAGTTTACTATGATTTAAACGCATGTGAGTGGCCCCTTTATTATAAACACCTGTAACACAGTTTTATGTAACTAAGCTATTGTGCCATTGTGTTTCCGTGCAAATTGCTGCATATCTCATCATGGACTGTCTCAAAGTTTTCTGTGTTCTGTCGTCTTCATATAACGCGTCATATGGGCTATAGAAGCTAAAAACCAGCATGGACACCGTTGCTATCTGAAGTAAATAACATCTGAAATTTGATCAAGTATACAAGAGTTTCGATAAATGGGAAAATTAGTGAGAAACAATAAATCCTATTTTAAATTACATCTCATACGAACGATTGTGTTAGAGAATGGTAAAAAAAGTAAAAACATGGATGTCAAATGCATTATTACAACTCTTCAAACTGATAGAGATAATGTGATGTTTCGGGGAATGTTTCCTGGTAAGTTTTACATTTTGCTTATTCCGAGTGTATGAATGTCTGTGTGGATACGACATCATACCTAAACATCATTACAGGGTGGCCATAATTAAACTGTAAGTGTTCAAGAGGTGCTGGAGAGAAAACTACCGGGAATATTCCCGTGAAATTTGGTATCTACACGTTTCAGAACATGTGCAAGGCAAATATGCAAAAAAAGAGAGAAATCACCATTTTCGCCCGATAGATGGCGATGTGCCGTGTTTCAGTACTTATCGACGGCATATATGTAAATTTTAAGCCCATCAAACAGTATAAAAACAAGACCGCATTGAATAGAGATGTTGAGAGAGCAAGAGACATGGCTTAGAAACCCCGGTATTTATACAGGACGGTTCATCCTGTCACATCGCAAAACCTCTTAAAAAATTGCTACATTGTTGGTGCGGACGGAGTCATAATCAGAGGTTTAAAAACCGCAGGGCCCTCACGTTCACCGAACCTTAACCCATGCGATTTTTATCTGTGAAGACAACTGAAAGATATGGTTTTTAGGTAACAACATGCTTTTGTTGCTGAATTGAAATCTAGCATAACGAGACATGTGAGGTGTGTTACAACAGAGATTTTAAATGCGACGATGGACCATGCTGTTTTACGTTTTTAGCATGTGGTTGCATCCAATGGTTCGCATATTGAGCACAGCATGTCATAATTTCATTGAAAAATAATGGTTTAATTATTTTCCAAAGCATTTATATAAATTGTTTAATGTGTGCTCTTAATTTACGTTAATTTTTGAATACATGATACTATAAAAATTTAATTATTGAAGCGAATTGTATGGAATTTTGGTAAACTGTAAGTGATTTTGAATATTGTTCATATTAAACTTAGAATATCATTAAGCTCTGTCTATCGGTTTTGGAAGATGTATATGCCACCGGTGAGCGTTGAAATACGGTACAGCGCCATGTATCGAGTGAAAATGGCGATGTTCTGTTATTGCATATTTGATTTGCGCATTTTCTGAAACGTGTAGGTACCAAATTTCACTGTAATATTCCCAGTGGCTTTCTCTCCAGTACCCCTCGAACACTTGCAGCTTAATTATGCCCCCGCCCTGTATATCTTGTAATGTTGATGATTTGTCTCAATGGCATTGGTATTTTCAACAGTAGAATGTATATTGCGCTAGTGCTGCTATTGAACACGATTAATTTGAGAACTGTTGTGTATATTTCATGTATCACAATACAATCACGAAATGAACGTTAGAGTAACGTTACACTTCAACAACACGAAATCTATTGGAAACTCCTATCATTCTGAAACACAGTGAATTGATGAAAATGGCACCTTAGCTGGTACTTCTATTTATCACATCATTGAGAAGGGATAAGTTCCTAGTTAAAAAGGGTTAAATTATTCGTAGACCCCCCTTCATTATTCTTCAGAATACGGGTCTTCAAGTGGTAAAAATTTGAATTAGTTGTGAAATTGTGAAATCATCAGTCTCCATACATGCAATTTTGTCCATTTGGCCATAACAGGTCACATAAGCCAATCGCTATTAACGTAGGGTTCGTATTAAAAGAGAAACAATTCGGTTCGCAAACTCGCTTAGTTTGTTTCCTAATTTATACCAAGATTTATCCGAGGAGTACCAGTTTATGATTGCATATTTAAAAAAATTAGGTTTCAACATAAGCGAGTGAAGAAGTATGCAGGTTATGAATATTAAGAACAAGGTCAAGGGACATTAGTTGGCTATTCACATTTTCAAAACCATTGTCTAAATCTCTGGTGAGACACTGAAGTGGAATTAATTCAAACACAAAAATAGACTAAAAGTAAACTTACAAAGGATATATCATCAGAAAAAGAAAGCAAAAACTTATATTCAGTGTATCATGCAGAGCAATAAACACTTTAATTTAAAGATAAAAGGGAATGCTCTCATTATGTAAGTATGCAAATTAAAATGCGAAAAACAATTTTTTCAATTTACAGTTTAAAGAAAATGTATACGGGACCTTCATTAAAAATCCAAAGAAATGAAAGAAATTATCTTAGCAAACTAAAAGAGAGAAAAAATTCATTCTTTTCAGAAACATGATCACATTCTTAATTAAAGGGAGAATCCTCAAGATTGAAAGTGGCTAAAAGTTCATGCCTGAAGTATATCTGCAACCGCTTAGCAAGAAATTCTACAAAAACATTATTAACAGTCGGTTTAATGTACTCAACCCTTATTGTAAGAGAGCATTTATTTAACCAAACAGGCTTTTATTTCTTTTTCATGTTTGTAGAATTTTATATAAGAGAACATCATGTTCAATGTGATTAAAAAATATAAAATTAGAGCGAACCCTTATATATAAATTTGAAAGAAAATTTAGCCACACATTTAAATACATTTCATACTTTCGGAAGCGTACCATAACGCTGTAAATAACTAGATCTTTTTATTGTTGTGATTCAATTAATTTTATGTGTTTTGGCTTTTTATATCACTAAGCAGTTTAACGAAACAAAAAATTAGCATTCATTTCTTTTATATAAGTATGTGTAAAAAATTCTTAAACGTCATTCAGAATAATGCATTAACTTATTCTGAATAACATTTTTTTTAATTTCACTATTTCTAAGACTTATACGGCGTTAGTGAAATATCCAATTTGTATAGAACACTTCTTGTTATTTAATGCATAACTTTTATAATCATATTTAAACCAATTTTAATACTGTTATTTTTATTACTTAAAAAGAGGTAACAATTAGCGTAAAGACTATTCAAATAAATAAAAAAATGTCAAAAAGCTAAAATAAATATGTTTAAAAAGTACTTAAGTATTATATAAATTTATTAACTATGGTTTAATAAATTAAACGTCCATTTATGTGTTTGATGCATGCGAAAAAAGTATTCTGAAGTTATAAGAGCAATTTCACAAGCAAATTATTTAAATTTCTGTTAGATAAACAAGAGAAGAATGGTTCAGGTAAATAATCAATTTTCTAAAATAAATAATCTAATCCAAAGGGAAATATAAGAGGTCCACATACTGTACAAAACACATTGAAGAAGTAACGTAAGATAAAAAAAATACATACAAAACCTTCAATTTACGTTTTTAATCTTATTCGTTTAATTGATGTTGAACCTGTCTGGTCAGATCTGAGTGTATATTTAACTACTGCTTAGAATAGAAATACCCAATTTATAGTTATCTTTATATAGAAAAATTCATAAATTGTGCGTAGGTTAACTGAATCTTGGGTGATAATTAACAGTTTGGGTCCCTTGCAGTGCTATCGTGCTTTTGAGATTTTATGTCGAGAAAATCGAACACATTTCATATATACATTATGTCGAGTTCATTTCGAACATTATGGACAACTAACGGTGCGTTACCGATTGTTGAAGTTGCGCACAGAGATTTCTTAAAGCAAGTACATTACACAGCTATTTTTTATGTAAATAGTACTTTTTACAATAGGTAAAACAATACTATATCTGCGATTGTGATTCATCGGTGTAAAATGAACAAAGGCTATCGTGCCACTTGGTATTTCTCAACATAAAATAAAACAAACGTTATCGCGCTGCTTGCGTCTTTTCGCACTCTATGAATGGCCGTACAGCTTCATCCAGGCTGTTGGCAGCACATTGGTCTACTGCTACAGGTGTACTAGTGTTGGCTTCGTCAATTCGTCGACGTCTGCTGCACCGTGGATTGCGTGCAAGGGTGCCTTTATACAGGATACTCCTTCCGACAAACCATCGATGGCTGCGTCTGTAATGGTCTCATGAGCACAGAGCCGTGGAAGCTAATTTGCAACAAGTTGCCTTTTCAGATGAATCACGCTTCAATTTGAGGAGTCATGATGGCCGCATTCGTGTTAGACACTATGACGGTGAGCACTGCCTTTCAGAGTGCGTTATCGAACGACATAATGGCCTAAAACCCGAAGTTTTGTTTTATCTTTCATTTCGTATCATAGACGATCCAATTTGCTACGCATTTAGTGAAATCTTAATAGCAAGAGGTAAGTCCATGAAGTTCTACTGCTCGAAGTCGTTCCCTTCCTTTAAGGCATCCCTGGAGCTATCCTTCAACAAGATAATGCATGCCCACATGTTGCAAAGACTGTTCGAGACTTCTGTTCAGTTCAACACGTGCTACTTTTTTCTTAGCCTGCTTATTTGCTGGATATGTTGCCTATTAAACACGTGTGGGATTTGGTTGGTGGGCGTCTCACTCGTTATCCACGTCCTGTAGTTTCAAACGACGAACTTTTGTTACGCATAAAAGAAATATGATATTCTCTTCCACAAGCAGACATTTCAAATATGTTTGACTCCATGCCATGTCGTATAGCAGCACTTTTTTCATCGCGTGGTGGCTACACCAAATACTTATTTCGGACACTTAATATTGTATTTTTGCTTTGAAAATTCGTCAGTTTTTTGTACTAATACAAATCGTCTGTGCATTGTATTTGCTTTAATTCTGATGATTCCTACATGGCGTTGCATTTTTTTGAAAACAGCAGTTTATATTCATTGAAAAAAATTATCAAAAAAATTTTAATTTTAAAATTTGCCTTATTATGTTGCAGAGGTAAGCTTTAATTCTAAAAAATATTTAGAAGATTTATATTATTATTTTATTTTTGCTAGTAGTACATAGAAAATTATAAAAAATATTCTTATATTATTAATATAATTTTAATTTTACTTAATATTTCAACGTTATTTCAGTAATCTTTTACAATCAATACGTTTGCTACTAAAGGGACTTTCTCTTACATCATTTCCATTTGTATTAAGAACATTGACTCTGACAATACATCATTCATTGTTCTTTGAATTGAACCGTGATTTAAATATATATTAGAATGATTCTCTCTTGTTACATAATCTTCCTATTTTTGATAATGGAAATTCAAAATTCTTATCTATTAAATTTCATAATATTTCGATCATTTCTATACGCAGACGGTGTCTAGCCTAAAGATTTTGTTTTAACCCGTTCAGGACCTTGAGAACATGCATGTGATCATAGTTCAAAGATGCCACATTTATCAAAATCAGGGGAAATGCCTCTTGCTCTTCCCTAGTTAGAACATTGATATGCAAGAAGAAAAATAAATCGTATGCAGAAAACAAATGTTGCTTAAAACAAGGTTTAAGTTATGTCTATATAAAAAGCTGTAACGGATCCTAAACGCATGTTTTTCATTATTTCTCTAAGGAATTTCTTCTTAACTGGTTGTATGATTATGAAATCTCTTTTTTTCGTGGAGAAACCGTTATCTTTGCAAATGTAAGTTGCTAGTGAAAGTCAAACGAAGAGAGAGAGAGAGATTCCATGGTCGTCAAGCTGAGACTGAAGTTATAGGAGAGGGCTAAGATATTTATTGTAGAAGATCGTCAGTTCCACAGAAAGTTAAGTACTTTAAGAATTATTATTAATATTTAGGTTAAAAGCAAATAATAATTTATTTTTATATTCTTTTCTTTGTCTTGTACGTATTAATCCCCAAAAACAATACTAAGTCTAATATGCTTATAGATATATATACTGATGCATCCATCTTTAATGAATCCAAAATTTAAATTACCTTCAGTATGTCTAGTGTGAAACCTTCAGTATGTCTATTCATTGGGGGTAAAGTTTAATGAATTTTGCTTTTTTGTATAAATGCTAATGTGGTAGCAAAAAGTAATATATTTTGCCTTATCAGACACGTGAGCGAGTGAGTGAATTTTAAAACTCAGCTTAATATTTACTAAAAATTCTAATCTCACATATGTGTATCTAATAATCATAATAACAAATAGACTATTTCGAAACGCAAGTCTCATTTCATTTAACATTAAAGGATTAAAACTTATAGTTTAAAAGATTTATTCATGATTGCCTATTGAAAAACTTTAAAACTTGAATTTTTTGGTAGATTTATTTAGGATTCCTAGAATACGAATATCTTAATCGCACACACACACACACATGCATTAGTTAGAGACAAAAAGTTTTCTCTAAAACACTTATGAAATTTCTAAAAATACTTAAGGTATCATATCCTACTATTTGCGAAAACTTTTTTTTAAAAAAAATGGAGATATGAGGATTTTCTTATGATTTTTAGATTTATTTATTATTTTTAAAGGAAAAAAATCATAAAATTCATAACAAAAAAAATTATTATGATAAAAATAGTAGAAAACCAGTGAAAATGTACAAAACATTACATAAACGGGGCTCGCTTTGTGCAAAATGTTTATAAACCAATCCTCAATTTTTCAATTTTGATGTGCTACTTTGTTATTCATGCTTAGAATGACTTTCAGGACAAGAGATATGTTAATTTTTACAAAAACAGAGCACTTGATTTTAGTGACTATATGAAAATGCTTCAACAAACAGTGATTATTTTTACATAAAGGACTATAAATTTTGGAATGGAACAGTGATTGATAAATCTGAAGATAAAACACTTTTACTGTTATACAAAACATACACAAAAAATTTCAGCAAATTATTTTCAAAACTTTTTCAGCAATCGCTCTCCCCGTTTGAGCTTTTCCAAAAAAAAACACATTTCGAGTAAAACGCATTTGAAAGTTATGGCATCTGCTTTTACTAAAAAACTTGTAGTTTTTGTTCTAGTGAATGGAAAATAGAAACTTTGGTATTTTTATGAAGCTAATAAGATGGCCTATAAAATAAAATCATAAAAAGTTTTGTCAGTTTTTCAAAAAAATCATTATTTTAGGGTAGTCGGATATCTTAATTATTTTTTTTTTCTGTTGAACACGTACTTATATAATATTACTATAACATTTTTCTCTTATTTTGAATATAGAAATGGATAAATCTGCCTCCTATGTTGCTTGGTCTTTGAGTGGAGAGGATGTTGAATTAACTCAAAATCTTAAATTTTAATAAATAAAAGATGATTTGATAAACATTCCGATTACTCTTATGCCACGATAACAATTCAATTAATAAAATGAATACGCCATTACATTCAAACGTTTCTCCCTCTCTCTATGTCTCTCATTCGTCGCATGTTTCACTTATGTTCGTTTGTATAATATATACATGTTTTGTGCAATAAATACATGTCACATTTGATTTCCTATATTAATGTAATAGTAAGTATACAAAATATAGTTTATAATTATTATATTATTTCTTGCATTACATTTTATGTTGAGTTTACTTTATAAGTTTTTTTATTTAAGGCATCCGACTACGTTCGGAACCGTGATTTTGCAAAAGCGTATAAATGGATAATATTTATGATATTTAGTGTCACTTAGAATAGAAAATGTATATAAAATTGTTTTAAGAATAGTATTACACTAAAAAATTATTTAAGTATAATATTTTGATAAAAAATGAACACAGAATGACCAATTTTTAAAATATACTCTTTTTGCAAAAAAATGCTTCTGTTATAATAATATTTTGCCTGTATATAGCTCAGACCTCTGTACAGAGGCTCAACTAGAACTTTTTTAAATATATAACTTATAAGTGGGTTTATCCATGGTGTACGACAACAGAGGGGAGAAATTTTAAGAAAAAAAAAACGCCGCGATAGTTATTTCAATTGGTAGTAACTCTGAAAATAATGTGAATTTTTCATAATTCATCGTTGAGCCTCTGTACAGAAATCTGAGTTATATACAGGCAAAATATTATTATAAAAGAAGCATTTTTCACAAAA
This sequence comes from Trichonephila clavipes, assembly GCA_019973935.1. NCBI lineage: Eukaryota > Metazoa > Arthropoda > Arachnida > Araneae > Nephilidae > Trichonephila > Trichonephila clavipes. Next base: position 149,262 of record BMAU01020727.1, on the reverse strand, counting down.
GAACATTTTGAAAAAGGTTAATCTAAATTAATTTTTTTCCGAAAATTGTATTTAAATAATTTTTTTTGTCAAAATGTCCGTAAAACAATTTTATATATGTATTCTAATCTAAGTGATAATAAATATCATGAAAATTATCCATTTATGTGCTTTTTTAAAATTACGGTTCGGAACGTATAGTCGGATACTATAAAATATTAAATTTATAATAAGCACATAACTTTACACGTATACTCCATAGAACCAGAGAATAAAACAAGCAAATTATTTAAAAACCATAGAAACATTTAGTCAATCATTATTGCATGCAAAGAAACGTTTTAGCAACAAAAAACAGTTTAACAATAAAGAAACCCATTGGCAACAAATAACAAATTAACAATAAAGAAACCCATTGGCAACAAATAACAAATTAACAATAAAGAAACCCATTGGCAACAAATAACAAATTAACAATAAAGAAACCCATTAGCAACAAATCGTATTCATCTCCATAATTAATTTCATATTTCTATTCAAATGAACCTTATCAGGGTATTAAAAACGATTTAGATATTTTCTGGAAGTGACTTTCGCTGACGACCCTCTGTAAGAACTCTTGGACAGTTCATTAAAAGATACAAATTTTTAAGTATTCCGTCAGCTGTTATCGGCATACTCTGTAAGCGCTATTTTCTGACTCCACTTTCAGTCTCTCAGCATACGCTTTTTTAGACATCTGATATAAATAGAGGAGATCAATCTTTAGCTAGAAACCTCTTTGTTTATTTTTTTTTCTTAAAGTTTCGCATCATTTATTTCTTCAAGGTGTATTTCGCTCGCATAAAAAACTTCAAGTGATGATCTTTTGAAATTTAATGAAACGTTAAAAATCAGAAAACTTCAAAAGACATTCAACATAGTATTTTTGCAACAATTAAAAGTTATTTATGAGGTTAATTTTGTAAAAATTTATGACACATTATTTTTCTATAGAAATTTTCAGAATGAAAGTAAATATTATACAGGAAAGGAAGTAGAGGTGTTGAAATTCTACCACTTGCAAGAATTATTTTTCCAATTTAATAAACATTTTTCTGTCACAAATAAAAATGAAAGTTTTTAGTTCAAAAAATTTTAATTCAGCATTTTTTATTTATTTTGGTTGTGTGAACATGTTATTGCACCATAAAAATTCCAGGAAATATGCAAAAAAAATTATTTTTTTAAAAAACACCTTTAATTTATATATAATATTTTTAATACATTTAAAATTATATCATTCTGCAAAAACTAATTTTTTCAAATGTTTTCTCAACCGAACTTGAGATGAAAAGAAAAATATGTAAGTGTTCCAAAACAAAAATTTTCTTTCCACGATCTTCTTTTATTGCGAAACATTCCTTTTTTCCCATCTGTGTACTTTTATTTCTTACTTTTATCTCTTACTGTTGCAGAATAAACATTCTACCACAGAATTTCCAAATGCTTAGGTTAGGAGGAATAACAAAGTTGTGAAACGTGGTTGATCGCTATAGAAATTTGAAAATCAGTTGTAGATCACATGCCTAACGTTACACAACAGTGTTAAAAATACTTTTCTTTTACAATGGACAAAAAGGAAGTTACTAATAGAAAATCACCACTGTACGCCTTACCTACTTTTATTTTCTGTTATATGATCTAAGAAAGATACATAAAGAGCAAGAGATTCTTCTTTTTAATAAATTCCTACTTAGGATTTCTGTGTGTTTATCTACTTGAAAATAAATAGGCAAAATTTCTTGAAAAACTCTGTGTAAGAAGTTTCAACATGAAATCCTTCACAGATATTACCATACATTATGTGTGGCATGCTTAACACAAAAGATAAGTTTCAATTTTTTTAGGGGGAGGAGGATGTTACACGCCAGATATAACAGAGATAGCTTTAAAAATAAAACAAGTAATAAAAAAAATTTAAGTCAATTCCTACTTAGATCAACAAAGAAGAATTTTATTTTAGCTACTTTTTATTAAATATTTACAATTAATATAAATACGGAAAACATATGACAGAATCACAACATTAAGTGGTAATTAGTTTTTATTAATTATCATTAAAGTATCGTATTTCCATCCAAAACAATCATGTATATAAAATTTCAGTTCAACTGAATGCTTTAAAACGTGCGAAAAAAAACCTTTTCAAATTTTGACACAAGTCGCTAAAGGGTCGCTATGTCACCAAAAATGATGCCAATGCGGCTGTATTTGTAATTATTTAAATAATTAGTTTTAATCAATTAATGTTTGTTAATTACAATTAAGTTATTGTATTGTCATCTAAAAGAATCATGTATATAAATTTCAGCTCAATTGAGCGCCTTAAAATGTAGTTTATTAATGTTTGAATATTTCACTAAGATAAATAAATAAATAGAGAGTGTGAGCTAATAGTGGGAATTGAAAAATGACGAACATAAAATATTAGATTTAAACATATATGTAAATAATGTTAATTTAAGAGGAATGTCGTGTCATAAATATTCAAAAAGGGAACTCATTATAATGTTCTCCCCCTATAATTGTGCTCTTGATTTAGTTTTAAAAGAACATTATTGTTCAAAAGCCTAAACTAATACTTCGAAAAAAATGACTTCATAAGACAAGAGCATTGCACATATATATTTAAAAATTATTTGTAAAAAAAAGGGTGCACATTACATGAAGAATATACCTAAACATTAAAAAATACGGTTTGAAAGTATAGGTGCATGCTATAGAAATAATATGGTAGTTCAAAAGATAACAATTTTCAATCTTTTCTATAATCGTTGTATACCTTTAAAGGACATTAACTTGAATTTCGAGGTACAAATATTCTGCTTTGCTAATGATTGCAAATAAAATTTAAATGATAAAAGCAACTTTTTTAATAAGAAGACCTTATTACGACATTTCATATTTTTAACGTCTGCTTAGAATTTGGAAAATCTAATAAATTTTCTAGCATTGTACACAATTCGAAGAATAGTAGGAACTTATTATTTTTTTATGAAAAACATTAATTTTTCTATTTTTTCATTTAAAATGTCAAACAAAAGAAGCAAAGAATAAATTCACTTTGGTTTTATAGGTTTTTCTGTCAAACTGGAAAAGTTAATGATGATTCGTCTCTATCGACGATCAATCCCGTTTTTTCAAAGTAGAGGTATTGATTTTTGTATCGGAATAAAGTTTTTTTCCCCTAGTACCATGAGTTTAACTTCACGTAACACTTTGGAAACGTTTGCTTCGTTTTCATAGGATTAAATAATCCGTGCGATGGAATTGCATTTGCGAAGCACATCTCTATAATTTTCAACAGACACTTTTTTTAATAAACAATCTCTTTTCTATGTAGACTACGAGATAAACTCTGTTCCTTCTGTTGTTTTCGTGTGTGTTTTATTCTAGGAACATATGAAATACAAGTGAAGAAGAACACAAAGCATACCATACAACAGAAGAATATACACATTTATTACAGATGATGACCCCAGCATTTAACAAGAAGGGTTGCGCTGCTTTCCTTTCGAGACGGGAATCCATTACAGGTGAAAGACCAACTTCTTTCCCGAAGAAGATACAACCATGTCTTACTCGGGATTTTAACCCGAATCCACTCGGTTACAAGCCGAGAGTCATAGCCACCATACTGGCTGAATGACGAGATAAAATCTAAAAAATTATAATACCATAGAAATTAAACGAGTAAATATTTTTAGCCGGAAAAAAATCTGACAGCAGCAAAGAGTACCTTTAAATTATATCGTACCTTTATTAATTTTATAGCTCTCTAAATCTAATGAAATAATAATCCTCTTAAATCAGCTTATCCTTATTGAAAGAAAATTTCACTAAGAGAAGAAACAGTATATATTTATCGCCCATGCAAGCAATGCATATCATTCTACTTAGCTGTAGTTAGTAAAATGATAGAGACAATATATATATATATATATATATATATATATATATATATATATATATATATATATATATATATATAAAAATATATATATATATAGATACATATATATAAATATATATAAATATATATAAATATATATATATATATTAAATCATCTTTAAAACTAGAAATACAATAAATTGCTTATATACTTTTCAAAGTTATTAATAAATACCACAAAAAAAAATATAAAATTTCTATATAAGATAACAAATTAACTACTTAGACATGAATCATTTAAAGCAATTTTTTAAATAAGATACAAAGGAAAATTAGTTTCATGCATAAATTCTAATGAAGTCACGAAAATAAAACTTTGTTTCTAAAGAAATTATATTTTGTTAAAATTTATTTTACTCTTAAAAATGAATAATCAAATACACAGTCAAAATATTTTATTTAACCTATTATAGTTCCAAACTTTTAATTGGTTAAGCTGTTAAATTTACATACGTATTAAAACATTAACTTCACTTGTGATTATAAAATATATTGATTAAAATAACACCTTATAATCCTATCTTACTAAATTAATATTTCAAAACAAACATAATACTTGTTATAATAATCCTTAAGATTATTTCCACTGTTTCAAATTATTTTCAATTATTAAAATGTTGAGCAAATTAATGAAGTCTACAAAATTTCATCCCGCATATATCACCATTATTGGAATGTTAAAAATTATTCGTAAATTCCAATGTGTTTTTCTCAATTTTTACCATTTCGATGGACATTTTTTAACATTTATCTCATTTTGATGCATCTAGTAGTTAGTATGTGGAAATTTATTCGTTGAAATATGTAGAAATTTTTATATTTGTCTTCGTTATATAAATAACCATTAGTTTTAAAATATTTCTAAAATTATTAAAAGTCATAATTTTCAAAATGACGATGAAAAAGGGCTTTTTATTGTGCTTTAATTGCGAGGAATATTATAAAATACTGAATCTAACCTTAATTATTTCCCCACCTACGTGATTAAATTTCACAGTGAAAAGATTTATAGAATAATAATTGTTTTATATATATAACATCCTAGAAACATTTGTAACGCGGTATGCAACGGTTGATTTGAAAAATTCACATTGTTTTCACATTTACCACCAATTGAATAATTATTCGCGTTTTTTTTTTAAAATTGCTCCCCTCTGTTGTCGTAAAATATGAATAAACCCGCTTCTAAGTTATGTATTTCAAACATTCTAGTTGAGCCTTTTAACAGAGGTCTGAGCTATATACAGGCAAAATATTATTCTAATAGAAGCATTTTTCACAAAAGGAGAACATTTATAAAAAAGATTATTCAAAGTTAATTGTTTGCCAAAATATTGTATTTAAATAAAAAAATATTTTGTCAAAATGTCCTTAAAACAATTTTATGCATATATTCTAATCTAAGTGCCACTAAATATCATGAAAATTATAAATTTATGTGATTTTGAAAATCACGGTTCCGAACGTAGACGGATACCTTAAGCAAGAATATATCTCTAAAACAAATTATTACTTGATTTTCAAACTTCCTAATGCATAATGTTTTGTGTATAATTAATTAAAGATAACAAATTTATAAAATACTTTGAGCTATTTTTTTACATGAAAGTAAATTCTTATTCGAATTAAAAAATAAAACGATTTTTAAAAAAATCTACACGGAACTAACTGTTATATAAAGATAATAAAGCCCCATGTTTCTTAATTGAATCGCTAATAGATGCAGTAAAAATGTAAAAGTTAAATTTTAACTATGTAATTTTTTTTTAAAAGAAACACTCCAAATAGTTTCCAGTTACTAAAAGTTCTGAATAAACAATAAATATAATAAAAAAGATCCCTTACTTTTTATTACACAATAAAATATTAAATTTTACGACATTGTGGATGTCAAACAAAAATGATAGGTATATAACATAGAAACAAATTCATTTTGAGAAAACTAAGTTCAGTCAAGAAAGAAGACCCATTGATAAGCATTGAATACTTTCACAAAAAATGGTCTAGATAACTGACAAATTGTCGGACTCGAATAATTTTTACTGTTTATTATGCATAATTATTCATTGTACTTTTTAATCACAAGCTTTATAGTTAAAAATATACATTAAAGAAAGAATAACATAAAGTCACCAATAAAATCCCTAAATTAAGAGTCCCTTATTTTTGAGGGGTTTTTTTGTATTTTATTATATACTAATTAGGAATTTAAATTAACGCAACTCTAAAATCTCTAGAATATACTGCTTCAGGGCACCTTAGTTTCGAGACAATTAAAAATAAAACGATTCACCTTTAAATAGCACTTGTGTATTCAAATACATCATTAAAAAATACGTAAGTAAAAATTTAACAAAGTATTGATATAATTTCTCCTTTAAATTGCATCTGGATTATACTAATACTTATTTTGATGTAGAATACTAAAAATCTGCTTCTAAAAACCATACTTGAATATTATTTATATGGTGAAAATGGCAAATTATACATTAGAGTTTTTACTTCTTTAAACGCTAGGAGAAAATTTATAAAATATAATTAATTATCTTATGTTAGGAATATACATTTTTTTAACATTTATTTCTTTCACTAGAACTACTACATTGGAAATTAATATAATTTTATGTTCAATTATTTCACTTTAATAAAGATAATGTTTTACTTATTATATGCTAATATTAATATACCTAATATTTAAATAAAATGTTACCCAAATATTACAAATAAAATGAATAGATACATAATAAAGGAGATGCTTATAAATGTAACATTAATGCATCTCCAAACTGGAATACTAATATACACATTTAAATTCGTATATCTAGTTAAAAATAGTTTTAGCCACGTATATTAATAACATGTAAAGTGGGCACAATTTAAAAATATTAGATTTTTTTATAATATTGTATCAAACAGGAATAATACATAAAATAACATAATATAAATCTACAGAAACTAGACATAGCATATAATAAGAAATACCATAACATATAACATAAATCTAGAACTTCATATGAACCACATTTTCAGGTATGTACGTTTGTGTTGATTATAATTATAAATTATATTGCTTAGAATATTTAATTCTAATAACCTTACAAAAAATAATTTCCAGCCAGTAAATGTGAAAATAATGTATCTATAGCATAAGTTGCAATACAGACAAATGTGTACGTACACTCTAAAACTACGGATGGCATGATGGAACTTTTATTTATAATTGGTGTATAATTTTTGCATAAAAAATTGTGACCTACACATTTTGCAAACTTTACTTATCTATTTACTGAAATATGATTTGTTTACTGATTAAAAGTATTTACTTTGTATTTCTTCACGTATTAAAACCTTAATGATTTTTGTAGTGTTAATTTCAAGGTATCTAAGATTTACTTAAAGATTTAACTTTTTTAATTGCAATTTTTTTACAGAAAATATATATGATTCTATTTGTACAATGTTTAATTATTTTTTAATCTCTTATTTGTTTATTTTTTTCTCTCATTACTTAATTCGTTGGTTTATTCCTAGCAGTTGTAAAGATTGTAAATCGTACCTATAGAAATGGCTTAAATACACAAACTAGTTCTAATGTGAATATTTAATTTGCTAGATATCTTATTTGTCCTCTTTTTGATCAATAGACTGAATGATACATAACATATGTCACATAATAACACATAATATATGTTTTATGCATAATTTCTTAAATTACATTTAAATAATTTATTGAAAAAATATAAGTTATGATACCCCTTTAGTTCTCTCGTTGGGTTTTTAATAAGAGAGAACTGCATTTATTATAATGGTAATTATTATCAACAGATTGAAGGTTTGCTCCAAGGTGGCCCAGCTAACAACTGTATAGCCAACTCTATTAACATTATTATGAAATTAACTACATAGGTAAATCTGAATATTACATTTTTTTCGTTATATAGATGATATCATATTTGCTAAGCAAGAAAATTTCAAATCAATCACTAACTTTTATCTTGAATGTCTTAATTTAATACAGACAAATAGTAACGACTGTGTAACAAATTTTCTAGTTACAGAAATACAATTAAAAGATAAAGTAATACTATTAATATTTATGACAAAAGAGATGAATTCAATATTATCAAAGTACCTCATTGGGAAAGTATACATGTACCAATTTTTAGAAATATTATTAATAATTACATACAACGTAAAAAAAATTCTTGTTTCAAAAATTTCAAAAAAATAATAAAAGTTTTGTTAAACACTTTTTAATTCAAAAATACTCACTTAATTTTATTAATAGTTATTTGTATAAAGAAATTTTAAATTGTAAGAATTAATTTATTTTCAAGATTAATAATTTATAATTATAGATTTTATGAGGAATAGTCATTTCTTACAAGTCAGATATATAGTTACAAACATTTTAAAATTACAGTTAAAATTACTTGGTCCTTTATTTTTTTTAAATCTTAACAATATTTTATAGACAAGTGCGAATACATTCTTAGAACTTCTTAAGTAATTGTAGTATTTATCTTAATATATGTCTTTTATAATTATTTTAGTACTAGTAATTTTATACTTTTTGCTAAGTGCTACAATTAAGCCAATAATATTATACTTTAATTTGGGTCCAGAATATATGACTATAACTTGTTTATTATACACATATTCTTCGCGGTATGTTACCTCTTGCCTGTAATAAATTTAGAAATTATATCCACTATTTCCAATAGGATTTCGCACTGTATTATAATTAGAAAGGGGGAATGTTCGCTAGCCTCAAAACCTTTTTAATCCCGCATTTATAAAAATTATTTTACATATAACACAGCTGTCCTAAGTCAGAAATGTTTATATTACAGTAGCATCCATATTTTTTAAAAATTCCAATATCTGTCTCTCTAGTAGAGTATTAACTGTATATATATATATATATATATATATATATATATATATATGTCAGGTTTGAAAAGTTTAACTTCAAAATTAAGTAAGTAATAAATGAAAATAGAGCGAACTCCTTACCATCGCGTAAGGATTTGTGGGTAAATAAGTCTATTTAAAGGTGGAGCAAGCACTGACGAAGGAGTACGCCTACTCAAAAAGGCTTAGATGGTGACTCCTCGCCGAATTGTTGTCTATTGTTCTACTCGGTTGCGCGCCAAAGGGCCGCCATGTTGGATTTTAAGTGATTGAAGCAAAATAAAGACGTTATTATAGAGATGATGCCCTCCTCATTTTACCAGCAGGCCTGGGGCCTGTCATATATATACTCCAGGATTATGACATATATATATATATGTGTGTAGGGGGGTGTTAGTGTGTGTTGAAATCCTGGCAAGCGGTGATAAAAAGTGGAAAGTATTTCTTATTAAAACACTTTTTAATGGGGATGTTGCATTGATCAGGCAGTCTTTATGACAAGAAATTTGTTTTATTAAACATGTAGCGACGCACAAACATAAATATCTTAAACACAACACAAAAAACATCCAGCACAAAATATAAGTACTTTGCTTGTTGAAGAAAACTAAGACAAGAGCAAGAGAAGCGATAGCTACATGGCGAAGACAAAAAACAAGAAAGGGAATTAATCAAATATATTGTTTTTATACACAGGGAAAAACACATTATATTAAATTCAGTCAAGTGTTTTGGAGAAGGGAATAACTAGTTACTTATAGAAATGACATCATTGCTTAGGAAATATTAAACCCCTATTAATAAAGCGTATGGTAACAATTAATAATCCTATATTTCTTGGACTTACCAATAAATCTACAAGAAAAAAGATAATCTAAAGAATCGGTAAAAAATATACCAACATAATGTTTTTAATACTTTAGAAAAAGATAAATTGAGACGCGTTTCGAAATAGGATGTTAAGATGTATAAATTAGATATTATTAATAAAAGAGATCGAATTATGAGTAGATACTATTTAAGTTATTACATATACAGTCAGGTCTCGTTTTATGCGGTAGATACGTTCTACCGAAAAACGCATATAAAAAAATCGCATTAAATAAGACATTACTTGTATGGAAAAAGTAGGGATACGTTCCTTAGTTTTCTAAAATTGCATAAAACCAAAACAACTAGTTAAAATTAACTTAAAACCGCATAAAAAAATTGCAGAAATGAAAAGAAATAGGCTGCATGATTAATTAGTTCGAATGTCTGAAAGAAATTCATACAAAAGCTAAAAAAAAAAAACTTGTATTCAAACCTTAATTCATTTTATTTTATGCAAAGTAATACACATAGTTGTACATTTTTATTCATTATCGCTATCTGATAATGGTTTGCACCGTTTGCGAAGTGGTTCCAAATCACCTTCATCATCAGAAGAGACTGTCTCTGCAATATATATTTGCGGTAAAGGCCACGGATTTTCACAAACTTCATTCTCGTTCTGTGTAGCTCTTCCTTTTCTGACAATGTAATCAGTAATTAAACTTTGCGGCGAGGATTCTTTTATTTTTTTATATAGTTCACGATATCCAGACATGCAGTTCTGCAGCTCACGTTGTAAGTTAGAGGCTCGTTCAGAATTGGGGTCATTAATAAGAAAATGATTTTCAAATTTACTGCAAAGTTGAAGACCTTCTTGAATTAATTTCCCAGTGAGGAGAGTTGATTTTTCTTCCTCATCATTATCACCTTCTAGACCTACGACGCCGTCTACAGTTAGATCAAAAGTTAAATCAATAATATCATTGTCTCTTAATGCATCATCCACAAGCAATTCATCTATATCATCGTGGCTGAAGGTATTAAAACCATCACCTCCAATTTCATGTGCCAAATTAATTATTTCATCTGAAAGTGTTGATGTTTGAATGGTTGTATTGTCTAAAACACATGCTGGCCAAATCTTTTTCCAACAGGCATTTAAAGTTCTAGGTCTCATTTGAGCGGAAGCAGATGCAACATGAATTAAACGATCAAAAATAGAAAATTGTTTCCACACATCTTTTACTGTTAAGGACTCATTTTCTAGTTTATTCAAGATGAATTTGTACGTTGTCTTAAGGGATCCGACTACTTGCGACAACTTTTTTTTGAAAAAAAGGAAATATGGAGATCATTTTGTGATTTTTATATTTATATAGTATATTTTAAGGAAAAAATCCTAAAATTGGTAAAAGAAAAAAAACATTATTATTAAAATGGGAAAAAACTAGTAAAAATGTACGAAAAATTACAAAAACGGGGCCCGCTCTCTACAAAGATTTTATGAACAAATTCTCAATTTTTCAATTTTGATGTGTTACTTTGTTATTCCTGTTTGAAGTGATCTTCACGATAAGAAATATTTTAATTTTTACAAAAACTACAGCACTTTATCTAAGTCATTATACGAAATTGCTTAAAAAAACATTGACTATATTCACATAAAGAGCTGCAAATTTTGAAATAAAACAGTTATTGATAAATCTGAAGATCACAACACTTATACTGTTATGCAGAACATAAGCAAAAAATTTCAGCTAATTATTTTCAAAACTTTTTGAGCAATCGCGGTCCCCGTTTGAGTTTTTCGAAAAAAAACACGTTTCGCGTAAAAAACATTTCAAAGTTTGACATCTTGTGTAAAGTTATGGCATTTGCTTTTACTAAAACGCTTGTAGTTTTTCGTCTAGTCGAGGGAAAATAAAGTACTTGGTATTGTTATTAAGTTAATAAAATGGTCTATAAAATAAAATCATACAAAATTTTGCCGATTTTTGAAAAAAATCATGGTTTTAGGGTAGTCGGATACCTTAATATAATATTTTTTAAAAGTTGCAATTATGCCTTGATCTAATGGCTGAATAAGGCTTGTTGTATTGGGCGGAAGAAATACTAGTTGGACATTTGGATGTTCTAATTGTAGATGACTTGCTGCATTGTCAACAATTAAAACTTTAAAATCGAGAGATTTTTCCTTCATATAGGCTTCCACTTCTGGTACGAAACAATTATTGAACCATTCTGTAAAAATAGCTGTTGTCATCCAGAATTTAGGGTTAGACATCCAATGCATGGGCAGTTGTTTTAAATCTTTATCTTTAAGGGCGCGTGATCTAAGAGATTTATTTATTAAGAGAGGTTTCAACATCCGATCTCCTGATGCATTGCTACAAAGTAATAAGGTGACTCGATCTTTACTTGCTTTATGTCCACTTGAAGATTTTTCATCCTTTGCGATGTAAGTAAGGTTAGGCATTTTTTTCCAATAAAGTCCTGTTTCGTCAGCGTTAAATACTTGATCGACAGAATAGTCCCCATCTTCAATAATTTTCGCTAGCTCGACTGGAAATATTTTTGGTGCTCCTTCATCTGCTGTCGCACTCTCCCCTGTTATCTTAATATTATGAAGTGCATTTCTTTTTAAGAACTCGGTTAGCCATCCTTTGCTAGCTGAAAATTCTTTTCCAGCTTGGGAAGTGGAAGTTGATGGTTCTGACTGTTTCATTGACTTATAAAACTGAAGAGCTTTTTCTTAGATTAAATAACCACTTACAGGAATCCTTCTTTGAACTTGTTCCTCAATCCAAATTGCGATGGCTCTTTCCGTCTTTCTAATAATACATCCCTTGTGTACGATGCAAATTTGGTGCTTAATTTTGTACCATAAATGACCGATTTTCTTATTGCAGCTTCATTCTTTTTTATTGCTCCGACAGTAGATTCGCCTAAATTAAAATGTTTTCCAATAGCCGTAGATCCTTCTCCTTTTCCTAAGCGATCTAAAATTGCAATTTTCGTTTCCAACGAAATTGACTGTCTTTGATGTTTTTTTCTCCATTGGGCCAAATAAAATCTTAGAAAAGAATTTTTAAAAAATTACACTTACGATTTTCTAATGAAAAATAAATATTTACGACACTCACTTTAAATCAAAAATCGAAATTTGTTGCTTATTATATTGCAACTTAAATTCGCCACTTATTAAAGTGAAAACTTTTTATAAAAATGAACCAGGCACCGCTAATAGAAAATATAATTTCGAAATAATGATATCGTATAAACTCTGAAATAACGATAATCGACTATCGCAAACGAGCCGCAGATTTAAGCACCAAAATTTACGGAAATTCGGAATACTACGATCTACGTCTCAGTATAAAAAAATAATAATAACAAAAATCTAGAAATGTGTGGAATACAAACCGCACAACTTCAAAATCGCATAAAAACCATCCGCATAAAAAGCACCTGACTGTATATATATTACGGAAATTCTCGGTAGCTAAATCTATATATATATATATATATATATATAACGGTATGAACTTTACATTCTGAGCTAAATCTCAATATTTTCTTTTATTAATACATTGAACAAGATATGTATAAATATTTTATACTGATAATTGGATACAAGAAAGTGTGATATATAAATATATTTCCATTTAAAAGCATGCAGATATTAAATATGAAGATTTAAAGGCTTTTTTTTTATTTTGAATGAAGGAAAGCTCCCGAGACAGGAATGAATAATACTCAACTAATTTTTGAATACATATTTTAAGGTAATTTTACATTTCGTTTATTTATGGCAATTTGCAAGAATCAATTCGATTCATTGAAATAATTTTAATTTTTAAAAATAATGATTGAATTTATTCAAGCTAAATTAGAAAATAATTAGCAGAAAATTCACTAGTGGCATTGAATATAATAGGAGAACTCTGTAAGTATATAGAAAATGAATTACCTCTGAGAGAAGTTCCTATCTGCTCTTCTCAATTGAAAATATAAAATTCCTTTAAAGAAAAATCTCCGTTTAAAATGAAAACACATTCACCAGAAAATCTGAAGTATTGATCTCAGAGGAATATTTTATACTTCGACATCAGTTTTTGATATTGAGTTTTGACTTCTTCATTCGAAATATACTTTTAAAGATAGAAAAATGCTATTTTTAGTTCTTTTGATCCACGTACTTGAAGTATATTTATTTTAGACTTTGTGAAATGTTAGACATAATCATTGCGAAAATTAGAAAATGCTCAAGTAATAAAATGAGGACGTTTGATAGTTAAAAGATAGAGATATCATAATCCTTATACATAAAATTATTTGTAATGCTATTGAAAAATATGTTCGTAACATTTCAAATTAAACTAGAAGGAAAGATATTAAAAAAAACGTAATACCCAACCACAGCTGAAGAAATTGACTTAAACAGTGCTTCTCAAACTTTATATATTTGCGACCTCATATTCAACCATAGTTTTCATCGCATCTCCTCTTCATACAAATAACAATGTATTGAATTCACTTTGAGACTAAAGCTGCTATACAACTTTATCTTAGGTTCCACTGGCGCATATAAATGTCTCTCTCAGCCAAAGCGTTAATTTCCCCCATACGTATATATATACGTTGCTCTGAAATGCGATATTTTCAATGTACTGATATCCATAAAATTATTTTGAAGGCTTTCGAATGCAAAAACGACCTTGCTGGGAAGGAGGATCTTGAAGGGTTTACTCATTTCAGAAGAATTCCTGATTTATTCTCCCTACACCCAAAGCATCCCAAAAGCTCACCTACATGAAAAACGGTACCACTAGGTAGCGAATACCAAAACTTTTTTAATCAGCAGTTAACGGATTAATTATAAACTGTAAAATTTATCAAGATAAGTGATAGTTTTTGTATACAATTTGATATATGACAAATCCTTGGGCTCACTGGTAGTTATTAAACTTGATCTCAACTCAGTATTATTAAATTAATTATAAAACACATTGTACAGTACTTTTACATGTATAAATGTATTTTATCAGTGTAAATATTAATTTTATTTTTTATTATGTCAGAATATATTTTGTTTGCTTACTTTCAGTAAATTAATGTATTTTTTTTTAAAAAATGATCTTTTATTTTTGAATTTTCAATATGCCCCACAGTTCGAGAAACGCTGGATTAAAATAAATACCTATCTAGAACGAAAATTGTTCTCTAGCTTTTTTTTTAACTATTACACTCAGTTTTATTTGAAATTAACAAAAATATTTTCGTATAAATTAACATTGAGATAAAACTGTTTAATTATTCTAAATGCTTAGTTTGGATTAAAATCATATCGGGAAGCAAATAAAACAAGTAATTTCAAAACATTCTGAAATCATAACGTAATAATTAAAAAAAATCGAAATAAAATTGAACATTTTTTTATGACTAAAGAGTGCTTAAGACATATATTTTTTTAAAAAAATATCTTGATCCAATTTTTCTTTTTTTAAAACTGAATTAAGCTTAACTTATTATTGTTAAAACTAGTATTTTTGTGTCAAAAGCTTAAAGCCAAACCGTGAAAACTCCCAATAACTGAATCATCCTCTTACAAGTTATCTAAATATTTAAAAATACCAAAAAATGTTTTAAGCCATTGGTTGCTTAAAAAATCCTGAAACGTTTTCTGAATATATGTATAGCTAGGAATTTAACTCATGGAAAGTGTATACTAATATTTTTGGAAAAAAACTATCATTCACAGAAAAAAAAGTATTAAAAAAATTATCAGTAGGTTCATCATTTACGTAATGCTGGCTTACATTTAAGTATGCATTTGTGTTAATGGAACTTTTAGCCTCACTTTCAATAGATTATCCCACATGCTAATTTGAAAATTTGGCAGTGTATCCGAGAAAAACCATTATGATATAAAACGACTTCATCTGACTGATGACTTCATCTTAAACCAATTTCTTGTTAAAGAATTTAAAGAAATTTATCTAATGTTACTTTTTCAAAATATGAATTAGGAAACGAAATTTGGAATTTTAAAGAAAAAAAATATAAGTAAATGTCACTTTATACTTTTTAATAAAGAAATAGCTTTAATATAAATGATTCAAATTTAGTTACCTTCTGTATATCAGCTCCATAATACTTCTAATATCATAATAAAATATTATTGAAAACGAAACGTAGACACAAACTATTACTCTTTTTCTACTACTTTATAATAAGCTCTAAAATTCTAAGAAATGTAATAAATTTTCACTGTCAGATACATACACCCAAAAGTTTGTATTAAATACTAATACGTACAGTTAAATCATTTGATCTGTGGAAAATAGTTTTTATAGATGAACTAACCATTACCCCCATCCTATTCAGTGAGTATTTTAAGATTTTGTATGTGATTATACATTGTTTTTAAGTTATAAATATCTAAATCCTAAGAATAAGATTTTGATTGTCTTCCCAAGCATTCTTGTAACCCTTGACAATTTATTTAAAAAGGTTAGGACTTGAATTTATAAGACGAAAACATATTTGTCTTGGATGCCCATATTTCAGCTCAACAAAAGAGACATGGCTGCCAAATTTCAAGTCAATGGATCTAATAGTTCCGGAAATCTCGTGATGAGTGACTATGTGTGAGTCACTTTTCTCTTTTCTCGTATTGATAGATATAAATAGATAGATAAAAGAAAAGCAACTTCATTAGATACGTGATACTAGTTCAAAATCTTATCACTTACCAAAATATTATTATTTAACCTTCTGCTGGGCACGTGAATCTCTCAGATGCATAATAAAAATAGTTCCAGTGCTGCTTCCATACTGTGGGTTGGAACACTAATAATTGGTAGGTTCCTTTTTCTATCTAACTAACGTCACTCGCCGTAGGATTCAATGTCGAGGACGAGGGCGATTTCTTCATAATTTGGGTGGAAGGGGCCATTAAATCTGATAGATGCAGCGCGTCTAACAGCGTTAGTTTTTACGACTTTGTACTATTTTGTCCATTTTTGATTGTTTTTTCTTGTAAAATAGTGTGTTTTAGTTTCATACGAAAATAATTCGAAACATTTATTTGTTAACTTCTGTTTGATTTTTTTTTTATTTTGGTGAAACTTGTGATACATTTGAGGGATGCACGCGCCTAGCCAGGGCTGTATTTTATTCAATCCTCAATGCAGGGGGAATGAACTCCCAAAATATCTATATGAGAACACGA
The DNA here is from genome assembly GCA_019973935.1 of Trichonephila clavipes. Taxonomy (NCBI): domain Eukaryota; kingdom Metazoa; phylum Arthropoda; class Arachnida; order Araneae; family Nephilidae; genus Trichonephila; species Trichonephila clavipes. The sequence continues at coordinate 132,328 of BMAU01020727.1, read as the reverse complement.
CTAGATCACGAACTTTTGAACGAGTACTTGCGAAGACGGTATGAATGTGACATTCACATGACTCGTTATTTTTTACTCAAGATTGAAGAAGTATCTGATACACTACGCCCCATTCAAGACGAAACATTAGCAGGAACCTGGAAAAAAGGTTCTTTCCATCTTGTGAGGGCATCAAAAAATTATTAAAATTTTCTAATGCATTATACAAAAACTCCATGTCTTTGGAACGTTGCAAGATGATTTGTAAATATTGCAACAATGTATCTTAAAATGTAAACAGTGGTGACATGATGATAATTTACCATTAACTTTTGGTGTTTTTTTGTATAAATATCTCAATTCCTGTAATTCAGTTTTAAATATTTTATGTCAAACATATTTTAATGTCAAATCAGCTCACCACCAATAAAAGGATTAAATCTTCAAACGAATGAATTATCTGAGAGATACCACGAACCTACGGATGGAACTTGTTGAAGCGAGCCTAGTGGTGGATTAAATATCAGTGCTAAGATAAATAAAATAAATACAAGAATATGAAAAAAAAAAATATTCGTGATATAAATAAATAACGGATATTATAATCTGGAAGGCAAAAACATAAGTTGTTTTTGTCTGAATCCTCTACTGAATCTTAAATAATCGTACTATTAGAGATAAAATATGCGTCTCAAACTAATTTTATTTCCTGTTTCATCAAGTAGACAGTATTTTATGTTGCATTTCTATCAGGTAATTAGTATTACCGGACCCGTCACACCAAGGAAAAGAGACACGCCCTCGGAACTGCACGCAACTCTGAGGACAGAATTAACTCAATTTAAGCACTATTAGCAACCTACCGTTTCCTTTTCTTTTGTAGTCTCAATAAAAATGCATAATTAGGCTAATTTGTAACAATTAAAAGATTAGGGAGGCCTTGAACTGTTCTAGAAACTGCCATTTATTTCTAGTCTACATTTGTACTGAGAATGGATTTTGTGCACGTAAAATCTGGACAAGGACATCATGATTATGCATCGTAATTCGAGGCACATTAAATCAAATCGTCATATTATTTACGCTTATGTGATAATAATCATTTGAAGTCAAAAAAGTTGGTTTACATAACAGAAGGGTATAGGGGACACAATACACTCATTGTATCTGTAATTCAGTTTGGAGGGCAACAAACCGCGACTCTTCAGACTATTCCCTATGTGTATTAAAAACATAATTATGCTTACTAACATCATTGTTATCCTTCCTGATTTTTATACGTATTTATTGAAAATATATACCAATATATACATATTCATTTAAATACTGAACTTGTTAATTTTTAACTTTTGTATTATATAGTTTTCCATTTAAAAAAGGCATTGAAAATAACTCAAAATCGTTTATCTCGAAACTGAGGGGGACAAAAGTGTTTTTAGTGTTAAAAAAATTTCATGTTAAAGGATATTGCAAAAAAAAAGAAAATAATAAGTATTAGAGTACATTTTACTTATATAAATATGTATATAAGCATGTATTTAATAAAAATCTATAAAACAAAAACATTCATAAGAATTTAAGGAAATTTAATACAAAACTTTCTGAAACCAAATCTTTACTGAGTTTTGGGAAAATTATCTGATATTTTTCTTTGCGTTGTCTTTTTTAGAATCAAATTGTTCCATGCCATTCATTTTGTTATAACTTTCACCTAGGTAATGTGCGTCTATATATAAATAAGTTAACATACTTCATGTTCCTCCTTTCGGATAATGCAAAACAGGAGCTGCATCATTTATTTCATTTTCTCGTCGTTGGAATCTGTATCAATGACATTTTTTTCGAGCTTTGAAAAACTCAAAAATATCTTTGTCTGCCAAACTAGAGGCTTTACACAGATTATCACCATCTACCGCAACGATATCTTCCAATGATAAGTAAAGCAGTTCAATCCGACTGGTGTGTTCCGAATTTTGTTCATTCCCAGAAGGTAAATCTTTTCATGTTAAGCGATTTTCGTTTCGTGTTAAGAGAAAAATAATGCATGAAAATACAGAGTAGTTTATCGGGGCTGTTATATAATTTCGTATTAACCTATATTTTGTATTAAGCCTTTTTGCGTTATAGGTATTTCACTGTAATGGAACTAGTTCTTGTTCAATATAGGTACAATTCATTGATACAAAATTCCATCATGGGAATTCCAGCAAGTTTTATTTATTTGGATGTATGAATTCAAGAGCACTTAAGAATGTGTTCAGAAGGCACACATAAACCCCCAAAGAAGTGAAAAAATACATTCAATATTTTATAACATGCTTACGTATTAAATAGAAAAAGCTTGAAATAGCTTTTGTATCAAAAATGATCAAAGTCGATTTATTGATTAGTGTAACCATGAAATTGCTTAATATAGCACTTATGATACAGTGGTGGCCAAAATTATGGACACTTTTTTTAAATTGTTAGGTTTTTACGTTTTTATGCTTATAGAAAATTTTACGTTGCATAAAATGTTATGTGTTTTATATCATTTTAAAGAGAATTTAATACTAAATTCGATAAAAAAAATAAATTCAGATATTTGCAATACAAAAAAACTTATGCTGCAATAACTGATGATATAAGTGAGTTATCAGAACTTAGTGCGGTTGCCTTTAATCATTATTACAACTTCACATCGATGTTTCATTGATCTGAAAACAGTTTTAAGCTCTTCCTTAGCTAATACATGACAGGAAAGAATTATATCCTCAATTAGTTCCTTTTTATTTCACGGGTACCTCATTAGGACAAGAGTTTTCAAACGGTGCCGCAGGTTTTCGATAGGATTGAGGTCAGGACTGTTTCCTGGCCAGGATAACAATGATATTTAGTCAAAAAGCAATGACATCAAATAAAAGAATAGATTGGACACATGCGTGACGAGAAAGTGGAATTTCCTTTGTTTAAATTACATAAAAGGTGGGTAGTTCAGTGACTACATCTGGAGACTGAGAGTTTTGTCTAAGATGTCAAGAGACAAACTTAATAAAAAAAACAGGGGGAATGGTGGTGTACCACTTCTGTTAATGACAGAAGAACAAAAATACTATGTTTCAGAGATAAAAGAATTTCATGGACATACATCAGAAGTGATCTGAGTGATGCTGGTATTTGTGTCAGTTCAAAAACAATCAGGAGTAGATTAGCAGACGTAAGACTAAAAGGTAGAATTCTACGAAAAAAGCCGTACTCTAAGTTGAGTACGCTGCTGTAAGTTCAGCGCCAAAAGAGACTACATTGGGCTATGAAACATATTAATTGAACAAATGATTATTGGTCACAAGTGATATAGAGAGACGAAACTGAAATATCGTTATACGGTAGTGATAACCTAAAATATGTAAGACGTAAAATATCAGAAATGTTATTTCCTGACTGTATCCAGGCAACTGTGAAGTACCCACATAGTTTTATCACTTAGTAAGGAATATCAGAAGATGGTATCGGTCGCCTTTATATCATGGATGGGACTCTGAATGTCATAAAATACATTGACACCATTCTAGAACCCAAACTTCGGTCTTCCATCAGGGATCGATTTACCAACAAAGCTTCAATTATTTTTCAGCAAGATTCTGCTCCTTGTCACACTGTAAAGTAATTGAAAGAATGATACCGTTCTAAGATAATTGAGTTGTTGTCTTGGCCAGGAAACGGTCCTGACCTCAATCCTATCAAAAATCTATGGCACCATTTAAAAAATTTTTGCGAATAAGGTACCCGTGAAATAAAAAGGATCTAATTGAGGATATAATTTTTCCTGTCATCATGTATTAGCTAAGGAAGAGCTTAAAATTGTTTTAAGCTCAATGAAACATCAATGTGAAGTTGTAATAATGATTAAAGGCAAACGCACTAAACTCTGATAACTCACTGCTATCATCAGTATCTAATGTATATCGACAGCTACTACGGCAAAAGTATTTTTGCGTTGCTAATATTTGAGTTTTGTTTCTTGTATTGAATTCAGTATTCAATTCCCTTTAAAATTATATGGAATACTTAGCATTTTGTGCAACATAAATTTTTTTATAAGCATACAAACTTAAAAAAAAAACCTAACAACTTTAAAAAGTGTCACCTTTTTTGCCACCACTGTATTTATTATTGCACAGAAATTTTTTCAAGAAGTTTGAAAGTTTAATTTGTTATATTATGGTATTTTTACAGTTGTTATTCTTGCATTGAGCCACTTAAATAAAAACATCTGCCACATTTCTTAGTTTTGGAAGGAATGTAAAAAGTTACTGTGTGTAAAATTTCATTTAATTAATATAAAAATGATTTTAAAAAAAATTGGAAAGACACAGTTGTGTGATTGCAACTAATCAGATTAAATATCAATTATTATTGTATTTCAAAACTTTACTTAACAATTTAAATCAATTAAACATATTAAATATGTGATATTTCTTATATTTATTATACGAATTTATGTTAATTATATATATATAAAAGTTTTATTTTAAATTAATATTATTTTAGTGTTTGATTTTTTTATGAAAAAAATATTATGTTTTTAGTTTTACAATTTCCTGCTGTGTCAAAAAATTATTGTCACTCTTAAACTTTTAACAACATTCAGCTTCAAAGCAACAGTTACAGTTAAAACTAAAAAAGACTAGACAACACGGCGAACAAAAAATTAAACACAAAATAAAAAAAAATATTTCCACAGCAAATTTTGCTTTTATAAAAAAAACAGTTTTAAAAATATTAAATTTTAGGGATAATATCGTAACAAAGACATGTATAAAAAATTTTGGTTTCATTTAATGGGACTCAACAGAAACACAAAATCCTTAGCATGATAAAAACTGATCACGAAATTTTGAAATACATAGATAATATTCTACAATGCAAAAATTCTACATAGCTAATATTTGATTAAATTATATCAATGTCTAAAAAATAAGAATTTCTTCTTTACTTATGTTGAAATTTGCTACTTCAAAATATGTAAGAAATTAAAAGAACTTGCGTAGTTTATTATTTTTAAGCAAACAGCTGAATTAAATACAAAAATAATAGTATTATCTTCATTCAATGCCTTCAGTACTTTTACTAATCATTAACGTAATAAGAAACGAAGATCTTAAACAAGAAAAAAAGGCATACACTACTTAATATACGAAGTTAATTCTAACAAGTTATTTAAATTTATGTCTCGCAGAAAATATGTCAGCAACTTTCATTAAACTCCAGAACAAATATGGAATTCCTTTTACTCAAGAACCACTAAAGAATTCTAGGGTTTCTGTTGATACAAGGAGGTGACCCTATTCTTAATTAAAGAGAGAAACCTCAGAAATGCATTTCACTGAAAAGCCTCTCTCTTGTAGAAAAGCCGCTTTCTCACTAACTTCCGTGGAACCGTAAATGGAACTCGCTTGATAAACATAAATTTAATTCCAGCTTCAGAAATTCGCTTTTTAACTTCCTAAGCGAGTGTGTTTTCTTTTAAAAAGTAGGGCTCTTGTACTTTTGCATTAAATATCTTTCGAAAGTAAGGAATAACTTGTTTTTTTTAATTACTATCATGAGTTTGAATCACGAATAGTAAATAACAGTTGAGTGTTTCTGAATTAATACATGTAAAAAAAGTACTTCTGGATTGAAAAATACTGTAAAATCAACAGGAAAAACAGCTATAAAAATTACTCAAAGCAATAGAATAAAATGCTAAATATTATAAATATTCAAAGACGCCATCTATTTAATAATTGCATAATTATTTAAAATTATCAGTAATAAAATATAATGTCAATAAGTTAGTAAAACAAATTGTATATCATTGAGAACTATTAGAAATATAATTGTAAAGAAAGTTAGCAGGATAACCATGTTCAATACATTGTTTTATAAAGCTATTAATATTTAAATAAATATTAATAACTATTAAAAATGTAACAAAATACTCACGAATGCATTTCTGGAGTAATATAATTTAATACCTGTACACAAGAACTCTTCTAGCTACTAAGTAATCTAAGCTCAGTGTTATTTAAATTTTTTCAAAAGAAATACACTGAGAGAGGTTTTTGCGCGTGGTGCACGTCCTTTGAATATATATATATATATATATATATATATATATATATATATATATATATATATATATATATATATATATATATATATAAATTTAAATAACACTGAGCTTAGCTTACTTAGTAGCTAGAAGAGTTCTTGTGTGTATAGGTATTAAATTATATTACTCCAGAAATGCATTTGTGAGTGCTTTCGAACTCATTACAAACTTAATATTATGTTTTTTAATTCCTTATTTTTTATATAATTGAAGTATGGTTCCGATTTTTTGAATTTCTGTAAAAAATAACTCTTAATTTTTTTAAAAAAAAAGTAACTGGTATAATATCTAAAAGTTGAACATTTTTTAATTGAAATAATTTATTTCGTTTCATCAGAAGTAATATTAAGATGGAACAAAAAAATGTTACTGGAGAAATGAAAAACATATTAATTGTAAAATTAAAGTGAAGATATTATTTGCTGATTTCGTCCATTTTATTGCTTTAATATACGTTAAGTGGCTTAACATGAATATTAGGATTTAAACTCATTTCAGTTATTCATATTATTTGAATTTATTTTAGCCAAATTATTGAAAGTGAACAAAAAACTAGTAGATGCTGGTAATAAATAAAGTAAATGATTTTTCCTACATTACAATTTAAAGATAGACATTTTCGTAATTGATTTCGAAAAATTCTTTAGAAATAAAACAGCAAAATCAATGTAAATCAATCAAAATTATTTTTAAATTTGACAAATTAAATTTAGATCTCTGACGTCTGTAAATTATTTAGTGTTTCTGATTCTCTTTTGAAACTACATTTTTAAGTTTAAAATATTTAAGTTACGTTTAAATCGTAGATAGAGGGATTATTTGCATTAAAATTTGACTAAAAGCAAAATAAAATTAATAACATTAAGTCTAAAAACAATTCAAGTATTGTAACCGTTAATTGATACAGAATGTTAAATGTATTAGATAGTAACTTGATGAGAGAAAAAAATTGGGTTCTTTTGACATTTAAAGAAATTCTATTTTAAAAAGAACTAAAAAAATTTGAAAAAAATGCCCATTTAAGAGAAAATGAAATAAACTGAACATAAAAAAAATTAAGTAGGTTTTTTATGTATCATTCTGAGAAATAAAAAGAGCATTACTAGCCTTAAATCGTGAATATATTAACTAAATGGTTTTAGATTAATTTTTTTGTCATTGCTTCATGTATTAATTACATACAAAAATTACAGGATAAATTATTTAGTATGACATAGATCCAAAGATAGTAACGTGTATTACATTAAGCGTGTGTGATTTTGCAATTTTTTGACCATCCTTTGTTCGTCAGTCATCATAAATAGAGAAATTTATTTAATTTTTTTAATAAATTTATTTGCTTAAAAATACTGTGCTAAATACATTTAAGTATGCTAAATGCAAAGAATTAAATTACAGAATTAAATCTTCTTTTAGTCTAGAGGAGAAACAAATGCCTGAAGTTTCAGCAAAATTCAGTATTTTTCATTTAAATGTTTAAAGACGAATGAAAACAACATGCTAAGTAATTTACATAACATAAGAACTAAATAAAAAAATACAAAAAAACTATAACTTTTAAAATTGTTTCATTAGTTCATTTGTTTTACTCTTACATGGTTTTTATCGAATATATTTATAAATGAAAAATAACTATTAAAAAAAACTTTCCACTTTCTTTCATCTCAGTAACAGACGCAAATAATAATAATATAATGAAACTGCTGTTCAGTAGAGCTTCAAATCCTCTCACTTTACAAAACGCACGCACGCACACACTCCCATACATGTATTGTAATATACCTGAGTATAACGCGAAAGAAACCTGAAATCTGTTTTTACGTTTTACAGTCCTTCATTCAAAGGAGTTTCGTCGACTTCTATTAAAACCCCGATTTAACGTCCCTTCGCGATGACAATTTACGCCAGAAAATTATTGTAACCCCCTCCCCTTTGTTTTTGTTTCAAAGTGTTTACACTAATCAGATGTGATGTATCCTTTGAAGTGAATGGCTGGTTCTATAACCAGCTTTGAACCAATTAATACTTGGTTATAATATTTGTTGCTTATTAAAGTTTGTTAGTTAATTTTAATGGAAGTTTATTATTTCATTTGATTTAATTGATTCTGCAAACATTTGACGAACCTGCAAGAATACGAATTATATTGCACAGCTTTCAAACAAAAGTACATTGAACTGACAAGTGATAAGGGAAACAATATGGGAGGAATATTTCAGAAAGTAGAAAAATAACTCTAAAAAAGCAATTGGGGTGTTCAGTAAACCTCGACTTACGCTACCCCGACTTGAGCGTATTTCGGAGTAACGCGATTTTCAAATCTTGTCCATTTGTCGTTTTTCTTCCATCATTAAAACTCAGGCGGAAGCTGATGGATTCCCACAATCAGGAGCTGACAGTTGATGAACTCACGGTTAATGCATGAGCAAGAGCAAGGCATTGAAGAATTTTAGGCCCAGTTCAATCAGAAGATCAAATGACGGTTAGGAATTTGACAGAAGGCTCCAGCTTAATTGAAAAAGAGTTGCATATTTTAGAAAATAGATACTTATATATAAACGAAGAACGTATTTTTTAAATCAAAACAAGGAATAAAAGAAATTATTAGCATGCTACGAGGGCACTTTGCGGGAGAAAGAAAACTTGAGCCTGCAGAGACTACTTGTTAGATTTTATGAAACCTTTTTTAAACAAAATAACTTTGGTTGCGATTTTGTATATGTTAGATAAACATTTAGTGAACAACTTTTTTTCTAAATTATTATTTTCCTTCGTCCACGGTCCCATCTAAAAATTATTTATATGTATTTATATGCGAAATTATACCCCGACTTACGCGGTTATCACTCAACCCCACCTTTCACGTATGCTCATACATACGAATGTTATTTTCGATTTTAGAGCAAAAATGGAAATAACGTGGAATAAAAACGCAATTCTCTGATCAGTGTGAATTCCCAGAATTAGAAAAAGAAATAGGCGTTTTCTTTTTATCCGATCATTTGAAACCGAGATTTTGAAGTGAACGTCGAAGGCTCAGTAAGTTGTATTTTCTGTAGTTAAAATATTGTCCATCTAGTATCTCTTTTAGTAGTATACATGAATTTAGCCACATAGCTGGTTTCAGATGCAAAGTTATTCAATTTGTGAAAGAAAATTGAAATAGTGCTACAACAAGGATGGTGAATGCGATGCACGTGAGTGGAAAAAAAAGACTCTACAATTAATTGAACAAAGAATAAATCTCTGCGTAAGGTAGTAATGAAATGGCTTATCCAAGAGAATATAACGTTTCTATTAGGGTCCAAGAAATGCACCAAATTAGATTAATTTTAACGAGAAACAGCGTGCATTTATTTAAAGTAGGCAAATGATACAAATGAAAGTGAGAACTTTAAAAGTAAATGTGAGTACGTGAAGTCGATATACGACCCAAAATACTTTAAGGAATCCAACTACGTTCGGAACTGTGATTTTAAAAAGGCGCATAAATGGATACCTTTCATGCTATTTAGTGTCACTTAGATTAGAATACATGTATAAAATTGTTTTAAGGACATTTTGGCAAAAAAAATTATTTAAATACAATAATTCGGCAAAAAATTAACTTAGAATAACCTTTTAATAAAATGTCCTTTTGTGAAAAATGCTTCTATTATAATAATATTTTGCCTGTAAATAGCTCAGACCACTGTACAGAGGTTCAACTATGATTTTTGAAAAATTCACATTATTTTCAGAAATACAGCTATTTGAAATAATTATCGGCATATTTTTCTTAAAATTTCTCCCCTCTGTTGTCGTAAAACATGGATAAACCCACTTCTAAGTTATATATATCAAAAATTCTAGTTGAGCCTCTGTAGAGAGATCTGAGCTATATACAAGCAAAATATTATTATAATAGATGTATTTTTTACAAAAGGAGAACATTTGGAAAAAAGATTATTCTATCCTAATGTTTTGCCGAAATATTGTATTTAAATAATTTTTTGTCAAAATGTCCTTAAAACAATTTTATACATGTATTCTAATCTAAGTGACACTAGATATCATGAAAATTATCCATTTATGCACTTTATTAAAATCACGGTTCCGAACGTAGTCGGATTCCTTAACTCTATGAGAAAAAATACTCAAAATGCATGGACGTTTTTTAAATGAGTATACAAATACGTATAAAAATTTAACATTCTATGTGCTAATTTTTTTCTTATTTTTAAATCTATCATTTTCCTACACGGCCTATAAAGTACACCTGTTAATTCCTGGGTGTTTTTTTTCGACATAAATATTAATTATTATACGCCAAAATATGCAATGTGTATGTGAGAGAGAGATAAAAAACTTAATATTGCTTTAAACTTTTAATCTTGTATTTTTTCTTCTTACCATAATTACGAATAAAATACACCTAAACGCCAGTCTCATTTCATTTCTATTAAAAGGATTAAAAACAACGTTTGTACGGGTTTGTTTGCTATCCCTCGTCAAGAGGATTATACCTCCTATTTGGACAGATTTATTCGCGATTCTTAGCTAAGGAAATACTTATTAGTTTACACATGTATTACTCACTGATTAAAAATTTCACCCAAACTAATTACATAATTTTTAAAAATTATTAATATTTTCCTTTACTTGAACAAGTGATAATAATTTTCACATTACATTTTTCTCGATCTTAAAGTACTAAAGATTATTATGTCATTTTTGTAGTTGAGCAATTAAAGCGAAAGGTAACACTCTCTCTATAATGTTTAAAATAAATTAATAAATTCCTTCTTTTTCAACTCTCGTCCTTTCCTTTTCCCACGACAACAACATCTCAATTAATAAAATAAAAATATGTATTATATATATATATATATATATATATATATATATATATGCAAGGGTAATTAATTTATATCATAAAAAAATTCTATTTCCATCAAGCATTTATTTTTCCGCCGTATATATCCGAGTATAATATTAAACAGCTTATGAAGTAAAATGTTGAAAACTCGGCCTAATGACGGTCGAAGGGTGGCCGAGTTTGTGAAAATGCTGGGTCATCGAAAATGGGACGGAAAAAAAAAAATAAGAACGAGAGTTTCGTCAGAAAATATTATAATGGTATTGTTTGCCCAATTTGCTTGTGAATTCAACAGAAAATAAACTACCTAAATGTCCTTAAACAAAGGAAAAGTACCTACGTTATCAAGGCATAAAGCATTTACAACTAAAAAATTAAAATTAACTAATACACAGTTTGCAGGAATCTACCTAATTAGACACACCTTAGAAAAATACACTGATGAACAAAAAAAAATTAGTGCACCAAGAAATGATGGCGGGATCGTAACGAAACATGGCACGAAGGTACATGTTGGGGAGATATGCAAATGATTAAAAATGTAGCGTGATTGCGCATGGACAAAAAAAAATTAGCGCGCCAAGAAATAATTGCGGGATCGTAACGAAACTTGGCACGAAGGTACATGTTCAGGAGGTATGCAAATGATTAGAAATGCAGCGCGATTGCGCATTACTTATAGCCGGTAGAGGGAGTTTAACGTCGTTCTCCGTGGAGTATAAAACCGGTAACCAAAGCTTGTTTGAGTGTTCTGAATCATTTACAAAGGAAGAGCTGAGGTAGTAATGTCATTACGCCGTTTTCGAAGAAAATATGAGCAGCTGTCACAGTTTGAGAGAAAGAGAATCAACAGCATGCTGGAAGCTGAGGGGTCAGCTAGTTAACCGCTCTTATTGTTTTGTGAAGAGGTGTTGAGACCAGTGGATCAGAGAGATGTCATTTACACGAAGACCAGGCTCAGGATGCTCTCGACGGATCAGTCGTCGAGAAGACCCCCACATCATAAAAAATGCACGCGTACAGCCCACTGCTTCATCGACCGCCATTCAGGTACAAGTAGCACCTTCACTAGGAGCCCTTGTATCTTCTTGAACCATACAAATACGCCTGGCTGAAGGACATTTGGAATCGCGGTGCCCATTACGTGAGCTGCCCTTGACGCTAACCCATCGATGCCTCCGTTTGGAGTGGTCCCACGCACGAGAAAACTGCAATGCAGCGGAATGGAATGAGTGAGTGAGTGAATATTAACGTCACACTGTTCAGCTACACAAGGGCTTTTGGCGACGGACCACGTAATTTCGAATCATGGTCAAGACATGTAGACGACACCTGAGCTGGCACACCTTCTCTCCTAACTATCACACCACACCAACTCGAGGACGTTTCAGCTCTCGACAGATTTAAAGTGCATTGCTGCCCTACACGGCGGGTCTTTAGTGGTACTGGAATTGAAATCATGACATACCTGCCTTGATCCGATACCTTGACCACTGGGCTACCGCAGCCCCAGCAGTGGAATGGAACCAGGTCGTCTTTAGCGACGAGTGAGTGAGTTAATATTAACGTCGCCCTGTTCAGCTACACGAGGGCTTTTGGCGACGGACCACGTAATTTTGAACCATGGTCAAGTGACGTGGACGACACCGTCTTTAGCGACGCGCGCGCGCGCGAATCCAGATTCAATCCCAGCAGTGATGACAATTATGTTCGTGTGTGTAGACCCCGTGCTGAACGCCTCAATCCTGCCTTTGCTTTACAGATACACACCGCTCCCACAGCTGGTGTGATGATATAGGGTGTAGTTGCCTAAAATGCATGGTGACCCTGTAGTCCCAATCCGTGGCACCATGACAGCCCAGAGGCATGTGCATCACATCCTGCAACCACATGTGTTGCCACTCATGCAACGGCTCCCAAGAGCCATTTTTCAACAGGACAATGCTCGGCCTCACACGGCAAGGGTCGTTACTACCTTTCCTTAGCATGCCCGACCCCCAGACTTGTCTCCAATCCAGCATATCTGGGATCATTTGTGACGGCGAGTTCAGCATACCACGAGTTTGAAGGATCTAGAGGCAAGGCTACAGCAAATATGGAACGAAATGTCTCAAGACATCATACAGAACTTGTATGCCTCAATGCCCGATCATATCGCATCGTGCATTCACGCTAGAGGGCTTTCAACAGGGAATTAAATCCTCCGTTATTTTGTCTTTTTCTCTCTGAGAGAGAAATAAATTATAAGTAATTAATCATTTACTTATATCAAAGTAGTCATTGCGCTTGTAAAATTTTGTTTTATTTTGACAACTCCTTCTTGGTGCGCTAATTATTTTGCCCATGAGTGTAGTTTATGAAAGCATAAAGTAGTCTGTAATGAAAATTAAGTGCAAAGACTAGCTAATTTTTTCAAAGAAACAAGTGATGTCCTATTGTCTTCCTCACTAAACAGTGCGTTTTGCTGCTTCATCACGATGCCGAAGTAACAGTAAATTCATTATCGACGCACTGCGTTTAAAATACTGAAGGGCATTTTCCACAGCCTTTAGACCCTCTCTATGTGATATTTTAGGAGTCTGTGCGGTTTCCTCAATGTTAACGTCTTCACCGTTTTCTGGCAATTTTTTTCATTTACTGTTACATGTTACTGTGCACATGACAGTGCAATGCCAATTCAATGCATTAAATCAATTAAATAAAATATATATTTAAGTATTATTTATTAATTTATCGCTATGTCTGTGTGTGTGTGTGTGCGTTATGCTTCACATTTGATTTTAATTATTAATTGCAATGTTTTATCTATATTTCAGGCATGAAAAAGAGCTATAATTCTGCATGCCCATCCAACACTTTCCTGAACCAGAAGAAAATGATTTTTTTTTTAAAAAAAAAGTCTCTGATCAAATGAGGTGCGAAATATTTTTTAAAAGAAATAATGATATTTTGCCACTCATAATCAATCTTCCATCTTTTCTTTGAAAGAATTATTTTCATGAAAATTTTTTGAAAGGAAGTTGTCTTTGTGAAATTATTTTTGCTGAATAAAAACAGTTTTCTCACTTCGACAGATCATTAAAAAAGCCTGGCTTTTGAATCCCCAACACAAGTTATCGACACGAAGCGGGTGCTTTTGTCTCTTGGCTCTTTCTTCAATATATCTTTAGATTATTCTGTGGACAACGCACAGAAATTAATATAAATAGCTTTATCTTTTTAGTCTGTCTTCCTAGTTTATAGAATCTATTCCTTTCAACAAATGCACCTTAATTAGAAGTAATGGCTATAGTGGCTGCATTTAGAGTAATAAATTAAAGAATACAGTGTTAAATATCTAATGTGTTCCTTAACTAAATATAGGATAAATAATTGAATATATATTACCTTATGAATAAATGTAATGAGTTTTTATATAAGAGGAATTCTGAGAAATTTCATAATTCAAATACCCCCAATGGACTCGATTCACCTGACGTCATAGTCACATGTCATCGGCAAGCGCTGATATCAATAAATAGCCATGTGCTTCCTTCGACTGAGTATTTAGCCGCCATTTTCGGATTTGCACATCTTCTATCGAGCAGCAAAATGAGATACCGCAGCGCATTAAATTGTCGTAATGCAAAAGGAAAGTCTGCCTGTAGGCCCAAAAACCTTTTTTTCGTTTCCGCTAAAGGATCCATGTTTATTAAGAAAGTGGTTGCAAAACTTGGGCAGAAAAAATTTCAAACCGACTAAGTATTCCACAGTATGTTCCGAACATTTTGAAGAAGCATGCTTTTTGTACCAGACTTTCACTAACAGAAGGCAATTGAAACCGAATTCAGTGCCCACAAAATTCTGTTTTTTCGAGCCACCATCTAATCAAATTTTGCAGAGAAGGAATAAATCTTCAATGTGACAGAAATTAAAAGATGTTCCAAAAGACATTTCGACTGAAATGTGTGATTACTTTTTAATTATTTCATTTTAAATATTTTTTGTTTTTATCAAATACGCCGACGATATTTCAAGTTTTAAAAAGAGTGATATATATTTTCTGAGCATTTCGAATTTGAAGAATTTTAATTTTGCAAACGTAAAGAAACACACATTAGGGTACCACTTCTGTTATCTATTCTGGATGCTCTGTAGCTGGTGAGTAAGTATGCAGTTGATCACCATTGGTTTTTTTTTTTGTCATTTTAAGATTATTTTCAATAATAACTATGGAGAAGTTCTACTTTGTAAACAACAACATTGACCTGGAGACCAACAATACTTCCGGTGTAATGTTCAGTATCTTTGCAAAAATACCTTGTAAACTTTTTTGTTTCATATTATTTAGAATATAATTAGATACACTGCATGTACTTATTTTTACATATAAAACTTCATTATAGATATAGTATTACATTTTTTCCCTATTTAACTAAAGAAAAATAGCTATAAATATGTGAAAAGTACTTATTTTAATTTTGTTAATTTTTGGCTGGTTTAAGATTAATCAGTGTGTTTAATTTCTGAATTGTATGCACATATTTCACCTTAATAACTTTTTTATAGTGAAAAATATTTATAAATACATAGAAAATGCATTTAAGTATCTTCTTTATTCTTACTTTACTGTTGAATTAGTTAGTGTATTTAATTGCTGAGAACTGTCTCATCCACATCAAATCCAAATTCTTTCTTGTACTTAAAAACTAATGTTTGAAAAATTTTCATTTCAATTTTGTTTAATTTTATGCGAATAAAGATTAATTATGCTAATTACGATTAGCAATAATTTTTAATAGTTATTTAATCAGTATTCTAAATCTATAATATGTATTGTATTTTATAAATTATATCATGTTTAGAAAAATAACAATATATGCATATTAATATCTTAATTTATATGATTTGTAGATAATGTGGAGTGATTATAAGGAATTGAAAACAATATCAAAGGCTAGATATGATGAAAAATCAACATGCAATGGGAACAAACTTTCCGATCCATTTGTTCAGAGAGACAACAAAACATGTATATAATGAAAAGGTATTGTTTCCAATCACTTTTGGAGACATTTATATGCACTTTGTGGAAAAAGAATGTACTTATACCAGGGGGGGGAATAGACTAAAAAAATTAAATTCATTCCTGTATATTGTAATTTAAATATGTATATAATTCTGTACAGTCAAAATTCCCTCACGAGGGGCTGCTAAGACAGGAAATCACTGCAAAGTAGCAAGTTTAGGTAGTGATTATGAGCAGAAGCACACACACACACACATACTTAATAGCGTCAATGAGAACCTGCTCTCTTGTACATTTAAAGAATATTAGTTGCATGTAATTAAATTCATTAGTTTTGTAATGCTGGCCTTAGTCATGGAATTCTGTCAATGACAGATTTTTTTTATAAAAGATTTTTACAAACTGCTTAGAAAGTTTATATGTACATATAATTAGATTTCTAGACATAAAATGAAATAAAATCATTTTTAAATTTTATTTGGTCATCTTCATAAATAAGACAAAGATAAATACACTGTTAATTACAATAAATTAAGGTTATATAATATTAATTTACGACCATTTTGAACAATACAATGACATTATTTGCATATATTGGAATAATATATTTTTTATTTGTAAGTATTTGAAGTATAAAGTGATTATTTGTCAAGTTGGAATATCCACTTAACAGTGGACCTTCCATTTTTGTGGTGAGTAGTCTTCTGCAATCTTGACCATTGTAAATTTAAAAAAATTGCTTACTTGCCATTATTTTGAACTAATCAGTGTTTATTTACTATTTAACTACATATTTTTCTATTTGTAATTGTTTGAATTACATACTGTTTATTTGTAATTATTTGAATTACACACTGCTTATTTTCAGTGGTAGGATTACACAAAGGTAGGATTTAGAAGCTCAAGTATCTCCCATAGAACCAAAATTTTTTTTTAATTTTTAGCACAAATATCTCACCTAGATGCTTTCCTCAACATTATTTTAGAAATATAACTTCTCCCATGAAATTATGTGTGTACTTCACTCTGTTTATTTTCATTTATTTGAATTATACAATTCTTTGAATTGCACAAAGTTAATATGTGGTTACTTCAAGCAGTTCTTATTGTAACAATTTAAATAGCATAGTGTTGATCTGCATAAAGTTTTTATTTGCAATTATTTGAATAGCACATTAATTCTTACTTTGTAGCTAAGATGTAGTTTGCATTATGATATCACATTTCTATGTTGAAGTTCCTTTGTTTTGAAATATCCTAATTATATCAATGCTAATTATGTCAACCCATTGATATGTTTTTGGTAAAATTAAGGATTGGTATGTCTACACACATGCACACAATAGATTACTAGAAATTTTATTTGAAATTTTCATCGTAACAGTATTTCGAATTTTTAATTTGGTTACAATATTTTTTCAAGAAACATTTAAATTATTAGTCACTTTTCCTTACAAAAACTGTTTTGGAAACAATACCAAAACTTTTTTTTGTTTGAGAATAAAAGTTATAGAGTGATTATTCAATAAGGTAATTCATAGACTTGATAACAAAATTTATATGCTGTCTAACTACGTTAATCAGTTAATTCTGCTTTGGACTCCGGGACACTCGAACATTGTTTGGAATGAGCAGGCGGATAATCTCACAAGATCGGTCACGTAGTCCAATCTTTACATTGACTGGATTGCTTCAGAAGACATTCATAAAAATATATATTGAAATAGAATTCAAAAAATCAATGAAGCATTTTACTCAAGCAAATATTTTGAAAAATTGGGAAATATTCCAACCATTGATATCATTTCAAAATGGACAGAGAATCGAAGAGAAGAAATCTTAAGCACTCGAATCTTCAGTAAAATGATTATTACTCCAGGCCTTCTACATAGATTTAATTTACAGGATAATGCAATGTGTATTACATGTAAACGTATAAATGATTCGGACCATATTATATTAAATTGTATTAGATATACTAGGCATCGTAATAATCTCTGGACTATTCTTCGTATTGATCCACATTCCACTATTACATTTAGAGATGTTTGGGAAAGGGCAATGAATAATAAATCAACTTTCAGAGTTTTTTTAAAGGGAATGAAGTTTTTCAATATCTACTAATCTACTAGGATTTCTCTTGTCTTGTCCTTTTTGAGGGATCATAGCCTGTGTTGCTCTATATCCCCTTCAACCTTTCAATCAATCAAAAAGAGTGATCATTGACTGTACAGAATTTCCAATTAAAAAACCCAACCGTCCTTTACAGCAACAAAGAACATTTAGTCATTACAAAAATTGTAATACTTTAAATGGTATAATAGGTATTATGTCTTCAGGGGATATCTGCTTTGTATCACATTTACATTGTGGCAGAAGTTCAGACAAGGAACTTTTTCTTTAAAGTAAACCAATGAATGAACTAAATGATGTTTTTATGGCTGATAAAGGGTTCTTAATTGAAGAAGAGTTAGACAAAATTGGTTGTATATTAAAAAGCCCTCTTTTTTTCAAAGATAAAATTCAATTTTATTTTTCTGAAATTGTTAGTAACTGCAAATTGTCTGACAAGCGAGTTACTGTGGAAAGAGCTGTTTCAAGAATCAAACAATATAAATATTTTGATGGTGCTCTTCTATATGAAAGTTTACACAATGTTGACAGTTTATTTATTATAACATGTTTGTTGTGTTATTTTCATGACACTTTAACAAATGTAACACAAGAAAGCTCTTAATATAATATTTCACTTTAACTATATACTTATTCTATATATATATACAAACATTGAAACTTATTAATCGATAATTGAATTCCAAATATGGTAATAAATTTAGGCATTAAAATTTTCAGATTAAAATGTGTGTATAGTAAAATATAAATTTGTGTCCATATGTAAAGTATAAAAGTCCTGTTCATCCTTACATGATCAAAATAAAAAAAGCCATTTTTGAATCTATAATTATCTTTCAAAAAAGTAAAAATTGCAACATATTTGTGTGGTATTTATGAACACAACATTTGTGTTTTTCAGAGTTTGAATGTGGTATAAACCTATCATACAAATGTAAAAATTTTTTACTATATGTAACAAATATGCACATTTATTGGTTTTTGCACAATTTGAAAATTTATCACTATAGATTAGATTTATTTTTGCATAAATATAAGTCTGAAAAAAAGACTCATGTATATTGATATTATCCTGCTTATAAGTCCTGAATGAGTTTGTTGCATTGAGTTAGTTACAAGTATTGACTCAAGAAGAGAACTTGGAGCAATTGTATATTTATCGAGAATTAGGATCATGAAACACAGTAATAATATAATTTTTTTAGGTTTACTTTTTAACTTTAAAGTACTAAAATATAGTACAACAATATATTATCGTATAGTTTGGTACATCATGAAAATATTCAGTTTTATCACCAATACTAGAATTCAAAAGTCTAATTGCATTATCAGCTGAGGGTGATTTTTAGATGCATCATTTTCAATAGTGTTCCATCTCTTTGAAATATTGTTTCTCAACAAGAAAATATTAATGATAAAGCTTATAAGTTATATAAACAATTTTTAAAACAGAAATTGGCCTTGGAATCAATCTTAATTAAATAACTATGAGAATTTAAAACATAATTGAGAGCAGAAATGCTTTTAGTAATGTTAACCGAAATAATTAATCATTTCACACTGCAAGAGTCAATTGTGCTGAAAAATATTTTTCATTCAATTTAAGAGTGGAAAATTGATTTAAAATGAAACTGAAACCAAAACCTAAGCTGTAGCCTTAAAATAGTATGATTTGTACCAATACAGTGTGAAGCCTTTAAAGATATGTTATAAAATAATAATATTTGGCGCTTTGATAGTGTTAGCAATTATCACCTATAAATGTTTGAAAATTATTTTTTATAAATTATTGTCTCTTTAGTTGGAAATAAAGAAATAGAAATGAATCATACTAAGATATGGGATTATTTTTAGGAATTGTTTGAAACACAAACTATTACACTATAGGGAAACATCCCAAGTTATTTTCGAGAAAATTTTTCCATACAGAAGCATACAAAATTTTTGTTAGATAGCTAGTTTAAATTAGTAATTAAAATTTATTTAATATGCATTATTTATCAACATTTATTTTTAATATTACATGAATATAATACAAGTGAAACATATGAAAATTTTATTTTTAACTAAGAAATTCATTGTAGTAATTTATAAAATGCTTTTATCATATTCTGTTGAAAGACTATCAGTGTGACATCGCTTCATTGTGTACTCATGAAGAGTATTTTTCTAAGATGTATGACAAAAGAGGTTTTTTTTGTGTCAGTTTCAAACTTTATTTGATTTAATATGGATATATAAAGTTTAAACACTCTGTTATTGTATACTAATTTTTGAAACACAACTGTTCTATAAAAATTCCCAAGACATAGTAAGATTTTTTGAAATATATGACTCTGTAATGAAATAACATTTGCCAGCTTTGATTGTCTGACTTTAATTAATAATTATCATTTATGAAGGTTTGAAATTTCTTTTATAAATGACTGTCTTCAAAGATCAAAAAAGAAAATACTCTTAGCTCAAGAAAGGAATCATGTTAATACATAATTTTTACAAATAATGACTAAATTTTATTGGATTATTCTTTATTACAAATTATTTCTTATGAGTTATTGATTTACATATAAATTGTCTAATAGATGTAAACCACACACATATTTCCATACACTTTAAAAAAATAAATCAATGAATAATATTTAAAGTTTTGATATCTTAACAATAATACTGAAATGGATTTTCAAGAACAGCAAAAAGGAAACTTTATATGAATATTAAAAAATAACAAATCAGGCTATTTTTTTCATAATTACAAGAAGTTTCTATGTAAAAATATATAATAAAATTTGCTAAGGAATAGGTTTGCTTACAAAGAACGAATGAATGTATGTCAGCCGATCTGCTCTGAAACAAGACATTTTAGAATGTAAAAATATTGTTCGGAGTTCCAGGATTTAATGCTATCAATAAAAAAGAGCTAGGCAGTCTTCAGGAGCGATGAAAATTTATTGTTTAGAATCCTTAGAAGTGCCAGATACAACTCTAGAAATACAAATAACTAATGTATTCCATTAGCAGTCACTCGTCCTATTCAACAGCTGAAGTATTAACTAATCGTTGGCTGACTTTTCAGTAGTCAAAACAATACTTTGTTTTGGCGAGCACCACGCCCTATTTAGTCTGCTGGAATTTTTCTGAAGAATTCATTTACATCAGAGACTGTGATATTAGTAGATTTTTTTTAGAAACATCAATATATGTTCGCCAGAAATTATGCCAACTTGGCTATGCTTCCATTGAATCGCCATTTTTATGTAAAGAACGGAATTGCTTGCGATTTTAACATAAAATAAATACAATAGAAAGTAATATTAACGAATTACACATTCAGAACTAATTATTTACACCATTTTTAGCGTTCAGTGCACAAAATTTGTAACAATATATATATATATTAAGTAACAGCAACAAATAACTTGCAAAAAGAATAATATAGCTATACGAAGTAACAAAACAAAGTACGAAAGTGTTTTGCGTTAGGCGGGAAACAATTGAAAACAAATATCACTAGATCATAATGTCATATGAATTTAGTCCATTATAATATTTTACATTTTCAAATAGGTAATATAAAAAAAAATTAAGACAATTTTTTATCAGGGTCAACAAAGAAAAATTTTACTTAAGTTACTTTTTACTAAATATTAATTAGTATACACATATGACGGATTCACAATATTAAGGGGCAAAAAAATTTGTTCAATAGAGCGTTGCATAATTATTTAAATCACAATGTGGCTGGCACTAATAAAAAAAGAATTTCTGAACCTAAAAGTATACAAAAACACGAAGCTTAAGAATAGAAGAATAAATTTAAATCTAATACTATAACTAAAATTATATTTATATTTATATATATATATATATTTAGTCATGAAAGAAAAACTAAAAATACTAGAAAATATTTAACGTACTAAAAAGAATTTAAAGAATATAAAATAGCAAATTCGAAAGTTAGCGCACAACCAGAAGTGTAAAACGATCGGCTGTTATTGTTTACTTAAACGCACATGGAAAATCACGTGTTATCGGAATGATCGCAGCGCCCTCTAGTGATGAATCGAGTCCATTAAGCAATGCTAAATAAACCTAAACGTTTTCCAATAAATTATTTAAACTGAATCCTATTAGCAATATTAAGTTGCAAAAAATCGTTTGGTCCTAAAACTTAGAAGTTTGTTCTGGAAAAAAAATGTCTTTATAATATAAAGCATTTCTCATTTTAGTTACTTTGCATTCTATTAAATTCTTCAGAGCAAATGACTTTGGAAACTGTGATACCATTAATATCTTATAAATAAGACCCGGATGGCCATAAATATTTTAAACTTGAAAGAAATTTTTCGTTCATGATGGACTTGGAATTAGTATTTAAACCGAATTGACGACATTGAGAACTTAATTCAATAAGCAATGGAGTCAAGTAAAAATAAAGGAATCTTTAAGCAAAAAATAAATACTGTCGAACCTCGGTATTACAAACTTCTATAATGAGAATTTTTTCCTGGAACCAAGAACATTTCACGATTTTCTTCGTCAAATCACCTCCCAATAGTGAAGGGCATTTTCTATGTAACGAACTTTTTCTCTCGTTGTTTAATTTTTTTCACCCTTAGTTGAGAGTATTTCTGGACATTTCGGGGTATTCTTTCTTTTAATATATGTTATAGTGGTCGTAAATCTTGAATTGTTTTTATTATGTACCTAGTTCGCTGAGAGCAATAGAATTCAGGGCGTTTCATCCAAGAAGTGCAAACTGTTAATACAACATCTTCGATCTGGAAACATCTCTCTCTCTTCGATATCCTCTTTCTCCCTCTGAGGAGTTGTCTCATGTCCCCGTATCCTTGAACTAATATCTGTTCATTTGTAGTGTTGATCAGTCCTACTGGTCACTTCGTTTCTTGAAGCTCAAAAATATCAAAACGTTAGTGCTTGAGCATCAAAGAAAAATAGTTAACTCTTCAGGAAGTAGATGAAGGTGTCAAGAAACTTCCCTTCCAGTTTTGCTATTCTTTCTTTTTGATAGGTAAGATATATAAAATAAATATTAATTAATTTACAAAAATATGTGAATAATTACTTTTTTATTATAATGTATGAATCTAAAATATTTGTTTTATGTGGTTTATAAAAAAAATTAAAAAATGAACCGCTATATAACGAACTTTTTTCGGGATTTAGCGATTTCGTTACAAAGAGGTCCAATTGAGGACTTTTAAGAGAAAAACTTTTAAGAGAAAAAATGCATTTTTTTTTATAATTTATAATAATAGGAAATCAATTATCAAAATAAGGATCCGGGAGAAAAATTAGATATTTCTATCATTATTAACAAGTAAATTCAAATGAATTATTGATAATAAATAAATAATTAAATTTCATTCGGGGAGAACTTATTCCAATTTGCCGGATATTATTAATTATTTATGATAGATAACGACACAAAAATCGAGAAAAGCTCCGAAAATGTATGCACCAGATTCTCTTGTGCAATTTTTTTAAAAACATCGTTACCACTTTATAAAGTTCTTTGTTATGAGAACTATCTTACCTTACGAAGGAACTGTGATGAATACAAATGCATTTTGCTACATATCAGAGATGTAGTAAATAGAGATATGGATATTATGAAACTGATACGCGGCGTTTCGGAAATTACTATGAATACAGTTAGAGAATAATGAGAAGTTTAGATGAACTACTCAGGAGAGGATTCCTGAATGAATCAAATAGAACTGTGGTTCTTAAACTACGGCCCACAGACCCTAAGGGTACCCAGAGCTTTACAAGGGGCCCGCAAATGCCCCTCACTTAATTTCAAGATTTCCCTCTTTTACGTACTCTGAAAGGCCATATCAAAATTTTGAAAGATATGCCATCCTGTACTAGATCATTAAATTGCCCTCAATGAAAAGACTCTACTAGAACGCGTATTTTGATCAAGAATATTAGTTGTTTTTTTGTCTGTACTACATGACCATTGGTAAAGCGTAATTTTTTTCAGAGAATATATAGCAGAAACACATTTCAAAGATTTAGAACAGAATTCACTACGTGCCAATACGATAACGATTGCATATAAATCACTCAGATATATGTTGGGTGTCAAGGAGGGGTGTTTAAAATCTCGGGGTATGCGATGTTAGACTGATGCATAAAAAAGGGCGCCACGCAGCGTTCGAAAATTTAAGAGCTGCTGAACTAGAAGATATTAGTGAAGTTGATCAGCGCCTAGCAGTTATAAGACTTCAGTTATAAATCTAAAGATAAAATTATCAAAATAGATATTTTGCCTTGGTTAAGGGGACTTGGCACCCTTTGAGCAAAATTCTTTATTTACGTATTTAAAAATTATATTTTTGCATTTTATACAATGTTTCTATTCAAGAAAATGTTACCAGATGAAAATTTTCATATATTATTCACACAATTTTAAAAATTTTAATTTTTTGAAGAAAATTGGGAAAATTTTAAAATCCTACTCCTTTTGTAAAAATAATTTTTTGACCTGAAATTTTTTTATAGTACTCTTATGGATGATCAAACCACTTTAGGGATCGATTTTAGAATAACTTCATTCGTTTTCGAGAAAAAAAATAAAACGTTGATATGCAGGCTAAAAATCAACGAAAAAGCCAACATGTCTTACATTTTATTTTTTTTAAAAAAAGTATTCAGTTTATAGCAAAATGGATCCCTAACTTTATTACATGATTTATATATAACAGGCAGGAAAAAAATGGAAGTGATTAGTAAATAATTGTGGAAGGAGTAGCATTTTGAATGCACTAATGTTTCCAAAAACACAAACTCAGAAAAACCACTTTAAAGTTTATAATTCTGAAAAAATAATTATTATAAGCTTAATTAAACTTAAAATACCACTTTAAGATATTACTTATACGTTTTTCTTTAAAATAATTGCATTTTCTTATTTTTTCAACCCACACATTTTTATAAATGATCTTTAGAGAGTACTAATTGCCCATGAAAATTCAAGAAAAATGTTAAAAAAAATTATTTTTCTGTCACGACAGAAATTTTAGCTGCTTTTCTTCTTATAATATTAAAGTATTACATTTGTATGAAAAATATATCAGGAAGAAGAACTGAAATTATAAAATTATTAATATAAAATGCCTTAATTTAAAAATTTTACATGCACACATTTCACAAGGAAGAAAAATTACATTATTGTATTGCCTCGGAAATATTCTGCTTTTAATACTACACATTCTTTTTTATAGTTATTATTTCTATTTCTAAAATAGATTTTTTTTATCATAAAGCATTTTTTAGCTTTTTTTCTAAAAAGGGGATGTGGCTGAATTGCTTAATTTGTTTTCAAATGAAGTTTTAGTCAACTTCTGACTTTCCGACATGCACAAGTGATATATCAATCGAAAGATAATAATGCAGAGAATAAGATTAAATGAAAATAAAAAAAACGATAGGTTTGTGATTTTTAGAGTACCAAGTCTTCTTAAGGAAATCGATATAAGCATAGAATTACTTTTGATATTATATTCGTTGAACAAATAATATTAAATTTACTGTAATGCTTGTGTTTATTTCAGAAACATTCTTGCCACAAAATTCACCAACGTCTCAAGTGAACGTTACATACCTGAAAATGTACGTTACGGTAGACTTGTCCTTTTAATATAGGAGTATCTCTTTATAAACTTTTTCTTTTACCTAGGTCGGTGAATGAGGGAGTAAGTTTTCAATAACAAAATAAAAATTAATTCAATTTTCCAAAAGAACTCAAAATCAGACTTTGAATATAGCTAAATAACCTCTGATATATCATTAATCTATATACGCCAGAGATAGAATTATTCAACTATTAGCAACGCTAAACATCATGGCATTTTAAAGTACGATAGGTAATTAAGGATTCTCTGGTAGATAGATTACGTTTGTATTAGAGTATTTCCGGATGTGTAGAGTTGATTAATGCGAGTCGTGGATAATTCATGAGTTCAGAGTAAGAGGTTAACAGAATATTACTCGATAATCCATGTGGACTGTAATTAATATTCAAGTTGTCATGAGGAGAGATCGAGAGAGGTAATAATACATGGTTTGGCATTAAAATCCTTTTTTTCTTATTATTCTATATCTTTCTTTGTTTCTTTACTTTCTTTTAAATTAATTACACCCTAAGCTATAAGTACTCCACAAAAAATTCTTTCAATCATCGAAACTCTTTCTGTTTGCGTCCGACATTTTTGAGTAGCTATGTTTCCTTAAAATATATTTTTATCGGAAATCTAACGAAAAAAATAGCGATACTTTTACAAGAGTGAAATATGTGTCAGATCTAGTTTCTATCAGAACTGCATAGAACATTGTATATTTAATATTTGAAATTCCTATTTTTGACATTTTAAATTGACCAAATTATTTAAGAGGCAAAATTTAGTGCTCATAGAAATTGAAACAAAAATGATAGAAGTTTTGAGAGGTTACATTTCTAAAAATTTACTTATCCGTATCGTAAAAATAATAAAATCTCAACAAGTACAAAATAAAGAAAAAGATTTTAATTTTTTCGTTTAATGCTATATGCTTAGATTATAACAGTATTATAAAAATTCCTAAGGGGATTCAAAGAGGAAATTTTTGAAAAATAGGCCAATTTCACTTGATGAGCTAGTCATTTAGCATTTGAAAACTTCTAATAAACACAAATTAGCACAGTATGATAAATAATATTTTTATTCAAGTTAGAAAAACATTTTTTTAGATATTATACAAAATACTGAAGTAGAAAATTGTGGCAATGATTTTAATGGTTTTAATTACTTGAAACATTTTTAATAAGTTACTTTAGAAATTATTAAAAGACATATTTTATCAGAAAATGACTCTATTAACATAAAACAACTAATCGGGAGAAAACATTATGGAGAGAAACTATTAGTTATCATTAACAAATTTTATTACATATTGCAAGTATATTAGCGTAGAACTATATTTATTACGAATATTACATTTAATTATATGATAATTTAATATGGTAATCGAGGGTTAAAATCCTTTTTTCTTATTGTTGTATATCTTTCTTTGTTTCTTTACTTTCTTTTAAATTAATTACACCCTAAGCTATAAGTACTCCACAAAAAATTCTTTCAATCATAGAAATATCATCCACTTCAACAAGGTTGTGTCACAGCGGTCAGGAAAAAGAATCAGTTTTGAGTGTTCCTAAGCCAAACAAACAGTGATTTAGTTTGAATTATTCTGAGCCTTTCTAATAAAATATATTTCGTCCACTAGTTCGAGCCACAAAAACTTATCCTGATCTATAGCATTACAAAATGTTTCAGTGATGATGTTGGACGCGCATAACGCATCACTCAACTGCACTAAAGTTTCCATCAGAACATTATATACAACCTTCTTCCTATTATTTCAAAGCCAGGAATCATAACAATTAAAGTCAGAGGGTCATGAAGGACAGGCATTTTGAAAAGGATGGTTAAGAACTTTTGAAATGGAGTCTTATCTGCTGCTTCATTTGTATTGCAATATGCAGAAGACCGCTTATAAAGGGTGTTTTTTAAAAAGGTATAGAACTTTAAATTGCAATAAAAGAACGATGTATTATTCGATTGATATGAATATTTTTTATTCGAAAGATTATCTTGTGGCATTACATTTTAAATATAATTTCTGGCATATGACTGCCACGGCTGGCTCGGATGTAGTCCAATCTGGACGTCCAATTTTCGATGACTTTTTCCAACATTTGTGGCCGTATATCGGCAATAACATGACGAATGTTGTCTTCCAAATAGGCAAGCGTTTGTGGCTTATCCGCGTAGACCAATGGTTTTACATAGCCCCACAGAAAATAGTCTAGCGGTGTTAAATCATAAGATCTTGGAAGCCAATTCACAGGTCCAAAACGTGAAATTAGGCGGTCACCAAACGTGTCTTTCAATAAATCGATTGTGGCACGAGCTGTGTGACATGTTGCGCCGTCTTGTTGGAACCACAGCTCCTGGACATCATGATTGTTCAATTCAGGAATGAAAAAGTTAGTAATCATGGCTCTATACCGATCAACATGGACTGTAACGTTGTGACCTTCATCGTTTTTGAAGAAGGATTCCACCAGCCCATAAAGCGCACCAAATAGTGAGTTTTTCTGGATGTAACGGTGTTTCGACATACACTTGTGGATTAGCTTCACTCCAAATGCGGCAGTTTTGTTTGTTGACGTAGCCATTCAAGCAGAAGTGCGCTTCATCGCTAAACAAAATTCGCTTATGAAAATCGGGAACAACGGCAATCTCTTTTTGGGCCCATTCGACGAATCTACGCCTTGCTTGATGATCGTTTTGATGAACTGCCAAACCAAACTGAGAATAAATCACTTGACAGCTGTTAAATCGGTCACCATCTTGGAAAGTAATGCCAACTTAAACTTCTATACCTGGATAAAGAACACTCTTTATTACATACACATTACTTTAACACGCGACACAGTGTTAATGTGATCACACTATCTGTTTAGAAAAAGGGATTCACACTGTTCATTCTTGATGGTGTATGTAACAGAATTAGCAAGATCTACATCTTCGAAAAAAAATTGTCTCAACCAAGAAGCTGCTTTAAACCCGCAGCACGCTGTAATCTCTGCTAATTGAAGATTCAAATATTGATTTTTGTACGGATTAATATTTGCCATACTTAGTAATTACGTCCACTGATGGAACCAGCTTTTGTTCTATTGTCCACTTTAATCCCAGCAAAAAAGTTTCTTGCTTCTTAGGAAATCATCAAAGAAAGTTCCTTGTATTGGCAGATCACACAGAATTAAAAGACTTCTATATTTTTTCCGGAACATGCATAATTTTAAATGAATAGTCCTGTTCGATGCTTCATGAGATCTTATGAGCCATGGTGATAAATATGTATATTTTAGGAAAGTTCCCGTACGCTGTGCAATTTTCCAAAAAATACCACTCTTCTAATCAAGCATTGCCACAACCACACCTCCCACTAGTGACAAGATAAATTACTTTCCTCTCTCTACCAGATTTCACGTGAAATAAACAAATCAATTAAATTCAAATTATGAATCACATTCTGTAAAGCTTTGATAGACATCAAAGCAGAAACATGCTTATAGTCATTAATGTCCAGAACTTATTCCGATTAATTGAAACACACATTCACCTTTCCTTTAAAGTACTTGGGACGTGAAAATGCTTCAAATTTTACATTTTTTAACTATACTTTAAAAAAATAGAGGGTACTTTGCTGCACCCAATGATGCATTACTTAAAAGAATTTAATAAATAGAACGCTAGCAAATTGAATTTTATAACTGTAAACAAATATGATGTAATTATGATTCAGGTACACTTTCTTCAAAATCCGTTTCGTATATAATATGTGTTGTAAGAAACAAATTTTTTCTAGACAAAGAATGTAATTTTTCTGTATTATATGTTCAAATTTATTGAAAATTCTACATTTTTTGTGCAAAAATTACGGAGAAATTTAAAGTATTAGTTACAAAATTTTAAAATAAAATTTTACTTTTTAAAATATTAATTATGTCTAGTTTTGTATTTATAAATACTTAGTGTAGTTCTTTAATTATAAATCAAGTGGATCTTGAGGATTATTCTAAATGAAATACACAGCTTAGAAAATGACATTTCGTTTTTCCTAACTGCTTACGATTAACGTTTGAATGCTCATAAATTACTACATCTTTATAACTGTTTGTTTTACTTTAAAATTAATAAATAGACATATCTATGAGTACAAAAACAAAGATTATTTTGTTATAATTTTTAATAATTGAGCTCCATTTAAATTAGACGTCAAATTATTTTTTTAAATTCATCAGAGACATTTTCTTTGTGTACTTTTATAACAATAAAAATATGTGTAAGGAGTTCTATAATATCTTGTGATGATGATATTCAAAAAGCAAAGTAAAAATTTTTAATTTTTCGACATAAAACTTTGGTATTTTAAATGCAAGAAGGTGTGAAACGTTGATAACACGTGTTGACGAATTATGGAAAGAGTAATTAAAAATACTTCTAAATAATCTAGAAGTTTAAAAACTTAAAAAAAAGAAATGATGTAAAATAATCCAATTAATTATGGTATGACTTTATATTGTATTAAATATATTATTTTACAAATCAAAGGTGAAAATATCTTCATTTACAATGTTCTCAAAATACATTTTTTGGTGATTCCGGTACACTTTTCTCAACATCTACTTTACCTATATAGTAGTGATATTTTGCATATTATAATATCCACAAATTTTCAACAAAGTGTGAATGAATTTTTTTTTCAAATAAACATTCCTAAATTTTAGATATAGAATAATTTCTGCATAAAATTTGAAGGAAATTTGAATCACAAAATTAATTTTTTTTTAAATTTTTATAAATTTATTTTTTTAAGTTTCATTTCATTAATTTTATGGATTGTTATGTTTGCAAAAACTCAGTAAAATTTTATAGCTATATATGCAGTGGATATTATGCAAAGAGTACATAAACGTAAGAATATGCCTCGAAAATTAAAAACATAGTTATGTATTGCTCATACAGATTCATTTGTAATTTAAAATGGAATTTTTTTACATTAACAAGTACATAAATATACATATAATTCACCGTAAAAAATTTACTTCCATTGCTCCTAATTTAAGCAAATGAGAAGTAATAAATTTGGTGTACAAAAAGTTAATTTTCTTTGTCGCAGACTCCCCAGTTACCTTAAAACAGCTTAGAAGCGCAATCAAACATTTTATTCACAGAATCATGATGAACTTATCGGAAATACAATAACGGGAAATCAAGGATCAATGGTCAACGATTTCTTCTACAGCCACCAGCTCGTATAAAGAAAGCAGGGTCTAGGTCGTGAAAAATTTCTATCTAACCTTCCTAAAGGTCGATTGGGATGACAAGGGGCAAGGGCCAATCAGAAGTCAAAAATGATGTTGAAGGGCAAGCTGTGGTTGGCTGAATGAATTGTTTAACTACTGACTGCCTTTTTCGGAATTATGGACTTTTATAGAAAATTAAAAATTTATAAGGAAATATTTTTAAAAATAAGTTAAATTTAAAAAATTTATATAACGTAAAAAAATTTGCATATGGATAAATTTAATCAAGTCAATTTATTGTCTCATCTTGATTCTCAATTTGCAGATTTGAAGTTGAGAATTAGTTCTGTTAATTTTGGATTTAGCTTCATGGAGGATAAATTGAATTTAACAGTTCTAAAGCTTGCAAAATATATAAATATTTTAAAGAATAAGTTAAATTAAAAATTTAAAACGTAAGAAAAAAAGTTTGTATATGGAGAAATTTAATCAAGTCAATTAACTGCCTCATCTTGATTCCCAATTTGCAGATTTAAAGTTGAGAATTAGTTCTGTTCATTTTGGATTTAGCATCATGATATCTGAAATTAAATTTAAAAGTTCTAGAGCATGTAAGATATCAGTGACTTGGCTATTGTTATTATTTAAATTTTGTAAACTTATAACGATTGCATTAGTAGCAAATGTAATGCGTCTTGTGCATATCATGTCTTTTAATTCTAATACTATTACGAGTAAAACGTCATGTGTTAACGAAGCTCTGAACCCCATTAGTTCAATCAGGTTGTGTATGTGAGAGAGAGACAAATAGACAGACAAGGGGACAGGTACAGGCAGACAAAGGGGTAGAGACAGACAAGGAGAGAAAGAAAGATGTTTCAAGGTATCGAATATTATGTGACGGATCGGTACGGCACTTAATCACTAATACTCTTAGGTGTCTTTGGGGATTGTAAATTCGCGCATATTTCCAACCAACTCTAAAAGAAGAAACCGAGGTATGCAAATTGATCAAATTATTTAAGGAGAGTGTTGTAAGTAAGCAGTAGAATCTATTACGCCAAGAGATAGGTTGACGGAGTTCTAAGAAGATTCAAGTTGATTGTGCGATTAGCGTCTGGCTGATTATTAGGCAGCGATCTACAATTGGAAAGCTTGATCTGCCTGGAAAGTGAGGAAGTAAAAGGCAGGTGTGAGATTTAAATTTAGATTATCGGATTATTTGAGTAAATATGTAATAAAGTTAGTGGGAAGTTAATGAATGCTAGTAATTCAAATTGCTTGTATCTCTCGGTTCTCTTATTCCGGTAGTCCCGTTCGATATTGACTTTAATATTTGATAAGTATCATATTCCGTGATTTAATTTAATAGTAAGGGTCAATCATATTGACGTAGACATCTTGATAAATCTTTGTAATTAGATGGTTGATAATTGCTTCAAGTGAATAAATATAATTTGGTATTGTAAAAATGTCGTCTGGTCGTCCTTTGCCTCAATTCAATCTTGATGTCCAGGGTGGAATCCAGGGGATTCCTACAATTGCATTTATATTTTTCTTAGTTATTTAAGTTTCATAAATATAACGAAGCAATGAGATTCATTTCTAAAATGTTACATTGAAACATAACTACTTTTAAATACAGATGTTTTTGTGCTAAACACTCTCTCAACCCATTTAAACAAAGAATGAAATAAATGTATTTTTTAAAAAAACGGAGCATTCTGTCATTTTACGCACCATTTTTCCTGAATTTATTTGGGATTATGTAACTGTAGGACATATTTTTTTCCCGAAAATTATTGTCGAAAACAAACAAAGATTCACAGAGCTTCCTTAGCTGCGGTTAGATAAGGAAAGAAGTTATTAATGATCCGTAGAGTTGGTGTTTGATGGATGTTGGAGACTGAAGAGGGGTGCTTATAAAATATGAACATAAATTGTCTTATTTCAAAGAGTCGTATATCATAAAGTTTCACACACAATGACTAAGTTACATGTTGAAAACGGTTTTCAAGGGGGTTTTAGAAAATGGCATTTTAGTTTTAAACATAGATCAGAAACACACATTTGCAATAAATATATAGGTGAGAAAATAAAATGTATTCTTAACTGTTTTAAGATAAATTATACTCTAAAAGATTTTTTTAAGTTCTTAATCATTTGCATTTTCTTTTCTGAAATGTTTTCGAACAGAAAATTAGAATCGGAGAGAGAAGAAACTTTTACTACGTAAAAATTATCATATTATCTGTAAAGGCAGTATTTATGCCATACATTTGTCAGATAGATTCTCAAAATCCTTTATTTGTTATGAATTGAATTATACACCATAAGATAAATTTTGGAAGATCAGATGCCAATATTTTTTTAACTTTTCATTTTAAGGTATCCTACTACGTTCGGAACCGTGATTTTAAAAAAGCGCATAAATTGATAATTTCCATGACATTTAGTGTCACTCAAATTAGAATACATGCATAAAATTAACTTAAGGAGATTGTGACAAAAAAAATTATTCAATTATAAAATTTTGGCAAAAAATTAACTTAGAATAATTTTTTTCCAAATGTTCTCCTTTGTGAAAAATAGTTCTATTATAATAATGTTTTGCCTGTACATAGCTGAGACCTCTCTACAGAGGCTCAACTAGAATTTTTGAAAAATTCACATTATTTTCAGATTTACCACCAATAGGAATAATTATTGGCGTTTTTTACTTAAAACTGATCCCCTCTGTTGTCGTAAAATATGAATAAACCCACTTTTAAGTTATATACATCAAAAATTCTAGTTGCTATATACAAATAAAATATTATTATAATAGAAGCACTTTTCACAAAAGGAGGACATTTGGAAAAATGATTATTCTACGTTAAATGTTTGCCAAAATATTATATTTAAATAATTTTTTTGTCAAAATGTCCTTAAAACCATTTTATGCATGTATTCTAATCTAAATGACACTAAATATCATAAAATTATCCATTTATGTGCTTTTGCAAAATCACGGTTCCGAACGTAGTCGGATACCTTAAAAGAATAATTTTTGCAGTCAAAATTGTCATATTTTGTTTACGTTATTGTAGTTTTAATGTCCTTTGTGTGTGTGATGATCGACAAACAGAGTGTAGAACTTTTCTCGCTTGTGTTTTTTCATAGGGCACAGTGCATCTTGTGAACACTTGTGGCTCCACGTCTTTCTTGATGGATTTTTTTAAGGTGGCATTTGAAAACTTTTCTTTCAAATCAAACGTTTCAAGTTCCTCATTTCTCTCCAATTTACTTTCGCTATCAGGATTAACAACCATTATTTCATCAGCTTATACTCTTTCTTGATCAGTTTTCAACTTCATGCAATATAGATCACGCAGATGCAAATTTCTTTCTTTATAATCTGTTCATTTACATTTATGAGCCTTAATAAGACGCACAACATAGCCATCAAAACCATTAAGGGGTTCACAGGGAGAATATGTAGCCTTTTCATACAAAATACTAAATTTTGAAAATAACGGTTTCGAACGTAGTCGGATACCTTAATCCGGGAGCAGTTACATGGGGCACAAAATCACCCCAGGTTCATGAAATCTTTAATTCTGGGAAAACTGTTTATTTGTTACTAATGACTTTTTCAGTATTCATCTATATGACAGTATATTTATAAACTAAAGTGTATTTGTCGCATCTGTCACTCTT
The DNA here is from genome assembly GCA_019973935.1 of Trichonephila clavipes. Classification (NCBI taxonomy): domain Eukaryota; kingdom Metazoa; phylum Arthropoda; class Arachnida; order Araneae; family Nephilidae; genus Trichonephila; species Trichonephila clavipes. Next base: position 97,632 of record BMAU01020727.1, on the reverse strand, counting down.
TTTGGGGAATGACAAGCATTTTCTAACAATGTCAAGGTATTTGTTGTTACTGAGTTTCCTTCAGGATAACTTTTATTCCAAAGTATTTTGTATGAAAAGGCTACATATTCTCCCTGTGAAATCCTTAATGGTTTTGATTGCTATGTTGTGCGTCTCATTAAAGCTCATAAAAGTAAATGAACAGAATATAAAGAAAGAAATTTGCATCTGCGTGATTTACATTGCATGAAATTGAAAACTGATCAAGAAAGTTTATAATCTGATGAAATAATGGTTATTAATCCAGATAGCGAAAGTAAATTGGTAAAAATTATGAACATGAAACGTTTGAGTTGAAAGGAAAGTTTTTCAAATGCCACCTTAAGAAAATCCATCAAGAAAGACATGAAGCCACAAGTGTTCAAAAGAGGCACTGTGCCCTATGAAAGGACACAAGCGAGTAAAAAAGTTCTACACTCTATTTGTCGATCATCACACACAATGGGAATTTTTCAAAAATTCTAATTAAGCCTCTGTAGAGAGGTCTGAGATATATACAGGCAAAATATTATTATAATAGAACCATTTTTCACAAAAGGAGAACATTTGGAAAAAGTTATTCTAAGTTAATATTTTGCCAAGATATTATATTTAAATAATTTTTTTTGTCAAAATGTCCTTAAAACAATTTTATGCATGTATCCTAATCTGAGTGACACTAGATATCATGAAAATTATCCATTTATAATCTTTTTTAAAATCATGGTTCCGAACGTAGTCGGATACCTTAATATTAACGATTTCTGTCCATTATTAAAATCAAGCACATTTTAAACATTTTAGTTCAGTTTTATTGGATTTTTTTCTCAAATTATCAAACAAAAATTGAAAAGTCTTTAAAAGTAAGTAAAAACGCTTTCTCTTGTTTAAATTATTCACTAGAATTACAATCTTTATCGTGTATCATAAAAATTAATATAAGAAAAAGGATTGGGGTGACTCAGTCTCCCTCCTTGAACATTAACGTTAGTATTGAGTGCACCCCTGCTCCTGGATTAAAAAATACAAATGTGAAGTCAGACAAAAGTCGCTTCAGCATCTGCAAAGCAATAGCAGAAAAACAACGATTCTGAATGAGTGTCAGGTAAATATAAAATAATGATGAAACAGATTTTGTACCAGATCATCATTAAAAAAATTAAAAAACTCGTGCTGTTGACTTTAGTGAAACATGAGTTATGCATTCATTTCGAAATTTATCGTTTGTGTAAAATAGGTACGTAAAATATTTATAAATATCTTGTGTACATATTTATTTTTTAAAAAATATTTTTCAAAACCATTTTCTAGAGCAACATAATGAGGTTTTAAATTATTTTTTACGCAATACTTTTTTTGGTACCACATTCACCCGTAGTTATTTTCTTAAAATATTGTTGCGAAAGTATTTTATAGCTGCTTGGGAAGTTAGGAATATTTTTATGCTTTGTTTTATAAGGTTTCTATCGGCCGTACAAGAAGAATATGGATGTATAAAAGGAAGAAAGGAACAAATTTATCTTAGATGTCTAATTTTTCAGGCAGAATATGATCTCAAAAGAGAAATGATTTATTTAAATGGTATTTTATTTTTATTTTTGTTTACTTTTTAAAGTACGTTATATAATTGTGTTTGAAGGTAGGGTTTGTGTTTCAGTGTTTTGTGAATGATTTTTAAGCCAACACTTTTTCCAGTAAGTAATTGAAGTAAACATTTTATAAATCAATTTTTATACTTATAACTTTACAGATGATTCCTAAAAATACGTAGAATTTGAAAATATAGCTTGATCCTATTGAAAACTTATTTGTGAATTGAACTTTTCCCTTACATTGGCATGATAAATTAAAGTCTTGCTGGTATGCCTTTTAGCAGAATGTTCAACAATAAAAAGACAAGCTATAAAAATGCTTAGTTAATAGAACGGTTTAATAGGATTAACTAATGCTATTGCACTGTTCCCATTTTACATCTAACCATGTTTAATTAAATTGAACAAATAAAGATATTAGAAACAACAATATGAAAGGCACATTTAATCTTTTAAGAGATTACATACATTGTTTGACAAACATTATAAAATTTTAGTACACATCACAACCAATGCTTACAAATAATTTAAATTGCGAAAATAATAGGCTGAAAAATTTACAATGTAAAAAAAATGTTTATGCATTACATCAATGACATTTTAATAAACTACTACCAACAATTATTTTCTTTTTTAGGAATGTATAACAAAGTATAAACATAAAAATATAAATATTTTAAGGTAAAATATTAATATGAATTCTTTCTACATATACTTTTTAAAAAATGTATGTATATTGTATTTTACTTCTTATTTCTATATATTTATATCTTAAAACTCTGGCGCTTCAAATCACAATCATATATTTTGATAGTATATCAACTTTTCTGAAAGTTTATTGAATATACATAGTAAAGTTAAAAATTTTACAGAAATTCTGAATTAAAAGTTTATATAGTTGTGTTGAAATATAAACTGAGCATTAGGCAAATCTCAATGGATCTCAATATTTTGAAACACTTTTAAACTAGGATATTGAATTATAGTGATCATGTAAAATATTAATCAAATAAAAAAATATTCAGAGCTTGATTTCTAATATACAGAATTATTAGTTGAGCATCTTATCTTTAAAAAGAATTTATTTAAAGAAATATTTAAAAAGCAATCAGTTTATATGAAATGAAAGCAATGTTAAGGATTTTGAATACATAGAAGTTTAAAAGAAATTGAAGCACTGAATAATTATTCAAATGGAAAATTCTATTAACGTTTCGCAAAGTTAAAGTGTATAGAAACATTGAAAGACGAAACTTTTTGAAAATTATACTTTAATATGTAAACAGCTTGTTTTCTCAAAAAGTGTAAGGTACATAAGACATTTCACCCGAAAAATAAGTTCTAAAATTAAAAGAAACTTATATTGTGAATTATCCAAACATTTAGAAGATCGAAGTATAAATTGAATGCAATTTTCTGCATCTGTTTAAATTTAACTGTTGTGTAAGGAAATATTCCACACCATTTAAAGAAATAAATGAGAATAATATTTTCGAATCGTGTATTTATACGTTACTAAACTGCGCTGTTATGAATGTAAATTGTTTTAAAAAATGAAAGTTTTTTCGAAATTTAAAATTATTCAAATTATTTAGAATTATCACTGATCAGAACCAAATATTGAAAAAAAAAAGTAAAAGATATTGTTACGAATTTTGTGTAAATAGAGTAAATAACTTGTATTTGGGTGTTTAATACATTTATATTACTCTGTGTTATATTTATTTCTGGTTAAAATTGTACTATTCCCAAGCAATGCCTCCCCTTACGTTATAATGGCGATTTAATGAGAACTTAGCGAAATCTTGGCAGTAGAGCCAAGTTGGCATCGTATTTGGTGACCAAGGTGACGGCTAATTTGGCGACCATCCTGGCGAGTTCGGAACCCTCTGGATTCTTCTAGAAAGAAGTGGATCTCTCCATTAACAACACGCTCGATGACACGAGCGGTTATATTTCTGGAAGTTTCTTCCGCGCCTATAAATAGGAGTGCCAGCCGCAGCCAGTCAATCTGATTTTAACCAGCGAATAGTGATGATTATTTTGACTAGCCATTAGTTCGGCTGAGCTTGTGAATAATATTTTACTTACGTGTATATTTAAACACTGATGATTGTGTTTGATTGATGTTGAAGGTGTGAAGACCTTCGGGGATTTACTCTGTAAATATTGCTGCTGAATCCTGTATTTAAAGGATTGGATTTTAGATAATAAATTCGCATCGCTCTTAAAGAAGTGTTTATTTTCTTTGTGATTGTTTTGCATAAAATCCTCGAACCGGATCTACGTAACGATACGAATTTCAAACGCTGGGCATTGATCCACATAATCTAAATAATCTAATATTTTTGTTGCAATTTTCATTTTTTTTAATTTCTGGATTTATTTCTCCAGATTAAATTTTCCAAGACTTTAATTTTATTAACTAAATAAATATTCAACTTTTTAATCCCTATTAATGAAGCTGCATAATCTCCTTCTATAAACTTTATACGAAGAAAACATTAAGTTATGCTTCAAAAAAATATATTGTTGTACGTTTTACATAAAAGCAATAGTTAATAGAATATAATCAAGCTGTTTAGACAAAATAACATTTAGAAATTATCTATTTCAAACTAAACATATTTTTGTACTACCCATACTTGTTTATCGTTTTTATTCTTAGAAATATAAGAAACTACTTTTGAAGCGCAAAAAGGAGACATTTTTGATGAGAATATTTCAATGAATAGCCCCTTCTCTGTTTTTGACAGGTTATTAAAAATAAATCAACATTTTTAATAGCCAATACCCGTTATCGGCATATACTGCAAGGTAAAAATTTTACCTCCTCTCTCATGATCCTTACTATCTCTACACTCTGAATCTGAAGAAATCAGATGTTGAAAGACACTCGTCCCAGGAGTTGTTCATCCATTTTCCTTAAGGCATTCTACGAGGACAGGCAGATGAAAGTAACCCAAAGAAAAATGTCACTGTCTTTTTCTACAAGAAAAAAGATACATAACAGGTCTTTTTGACTCAAATAGAAATTAGAAACTTAAAATTGCATGTACCGAGAGGGAATTCAAAGAAATAAAAATCATGATCTAAATCTAATACAAATGTTTAAAACAATAGAACCCTGAATGATAGAATTTATTTGGAATTATTACATTAGTAATTGAATCTAGGTATAGAAGTAATAAAACAAAAAGATTCTGAAAATATCTTATTCTTAGAGATCGTGAAAATAAAACTTTTCTTTGTGTGTTTAAATTTTTAAATATATTTTCAATATTAATTCACCTTTTCTTGACTATAAAAGAAATAACCTCATGTATTGCGACAGTAAAAACTTTTAACTGTGAAAATCCGTTACATTTTCTTCAATAGTAGGGATTAGTATTAGTGAAATTTTCAAGAAAAAAAAATCCCTCTAATAGATTATTTTAAAGATACAGAGTGAAATACGTTTAACACGAAAAAGTTTATAAAGAATCATCAGTTAACACGAAACACAACGGTCCTGACAGACTGCTATGTATTTTCCTGCATTTTCTTTCCTCTTAAGACGAAACGAAAATCGCTTAACACAAAAAGATTTCTCTTCTGGGAATGAACTAAATATGGAGAACACCAGCAGTCCTACTTTATCATCGGAGGAATTCGTTGATATAGATGATGATAATATGTATACAGTCCCAATTATGCCACACAAAGACATTTTGGAGCTTGTTGAAAGTTCAAAAAATATCATTGATGCAGATTCCGCCGACAAAAATTAAACGAATAAAGCAGCTCCTATTCCCACGTCATCTAAAAATAATGAACATCATGAAAAGTATGCACGGTTACTTAGACCGCTATATTCCATAGGTGAAACGAATAACAAAATGTGCGATATCGAATAACTTAATGCAAAGAAAAATATTAGATTATTTTTCAAAAACTCAATAAAAGTTATATTTTTCAAAAAGATTGAAAATTTTGCATTAATTTTTTTAAGTTGTTGTAAATGCTTCTGTTTCATTTATTTTTATTAAATCCTTGTATATATACATATCTGTGTCAGTAAAATATACTCTAATTTAACTTAATTTTATTGAATATATATTTGCTTGCTTGCTTGGTTGTTTGTTTTTTGCTATATTCTTCAACATTTTATTCTTTTAACCCGAAAAAATATTTAGTCCACTTTAGTTTCGTGTTTAACGAATTTCACTGCATGCATATAGTCGTCAAAAATGAAAAATATTTTATAACTTTCGGAGTTATCATCACTGCGGCATATAGACAATGTCAATGTTGATATAGCTTAGTAAATATTATAGTTTTAAAAAACTAAGAAAAACCTTTTATAGTTAATCGAACTAAGTTCTAACTTAATCTTTTAATCGACAGTGGCGGGAGGGGATCTGGAAATGGTAAATCGTTAATCCTGATGATTCTGATCAGGGCACTGGAACAAAATTACTAAATTATTGTATTGTCATCGGTCCTGGACAAGTAAACAAAATTTGGAATTATAATCTGACCTTTTAAAGTACCGTAAAATCCTGCGTATAACGTTCACATTTAACACCGAAAATAAAATCAAAATTTAAGTGTGTGCATTATACACCGGGTATAAAAATACCTTCAAAAATAAAAAAAAGAGATGAGCATACAAATAATTAGACTTCTTCTTATATCGAAGTATTGTTTATTTAAAAGAATTGACACATCTTTTGAAATGTAATTCTAGAAGTATACAACTTTTTCACAAAAGTCCGCGTTAAAAAAACCTAGAATAAATGACTTAAAAACATAAGAACTTTGAACATTTACATTTCAGGTTTCTTCGTAAAAAAGGGGGTGCGCTTTATACGGCGAATACACTGAAAAATCCAAAACTGCAGCTTGAAAGTATAGGTGCGCATTTTACGCCAGAGTTTACGGTAGGTAAAATGAGTTAAGATTCCGTAACATACAAGGGAAGCTTATAAAAGGGCTTAAAAACATCTAAATTATGTCGTTAGTGTGTTATTATTGCATATATGGTATAACTTAATTCACTAATTAACTTCTAAAAACAGAAATAAATTTCCCGTTACTTATTTCCCAAGACTTAGGTAGATAATGATGCATATGGTCAATGTTGTAAATTTTATTTGAATTCGTTCATTAATTCGAGAGATATTTGAAGAAAATTGTTAAAAAACAATGTAGTAGAGCATGCAAAGAAATTGAAGATATTTCATTTTGTGAAATTATGATTTTTTATTAGAATTTATCAAATGTTTTACATTTAACAGATGAGGTATTAAAAATAACAGAAGAACCAAATAACTTTATTCTATTTATAATGTTAATAAAAATTGTTAGATATTGAACAATTTACAAATTTTCAATTCATTGATTATTTAACAAAAGAGGGAAAATTTACAGTTGATTCTCTTAATTTTTGACTACTATCCCTTTCTAAACTATTTCTACTATCCCTTTCCTAATCCATCTCTTCTCTAAAAAATGTTAAGCTCTAATTTTATTTATTTATAACAGATATTTTGATGTTCCTGAAGAGATGTCTTGAGATTATTTCAAAGTAATGTAAGTCCTTTTCAAAAATTAGAGTGTACCTATGTTGTATAGTTGTGGACTTACAAGAATTTTTTCAAACTATTAATCATAAAATGTCTACAATATTTATTTAATTCTTTTCTTAAATTCGAAAGAAAGCTTATTATCTATCTATAAAAGAAACATGAATTATTTCTATTATTAGCTGCAAACTGAGAAAAATTACCTCATACTTAATTGAAAACAACTAATGAAATTTCCAAGAATATTTTTCACTATTGACTCTTTGAAACTATACAATAAGAAAAAATGTGTCAATATCGTTAAATGAAGTAACAATCCCCTTAATTGTAATTTTATACATCAAATATCTCCCTGGTTCACATTTGTGGTTAACTAGTAGAAAAATGAAATGCACATTTTATCAAATATTTATAAGAAAATTCCCGAATCCATTCTTCCTTTAACTAGGATTATTAATTATCTGTGAGCATGGCGTTTGAAAGGCTTTGAAGAACTTAATATGGTGCTTAAAATATGGACCAAAGTTGGTTTTTATCCAAGAAATGCATATCAAAAAGTTGCAGACATATTGACTCAGATACATGTTTCTAATGAAAATAAAAGAATCAAAAGAAAAGATGGTTTAAAGTTTTCTCAAAAATAAATGAATAGAAAAAAATAGTTTTCGTCTTATTTTTAAAGAGAAATAAATTACTGGATAATAATTTCAGGTAACTATTTTTAGCAATTTATCTTGTCTGTAACGAAGCGTTTCTCAAACTGTGAGGAGCGCGAGCATATTGAAAAGTCGAAAACAAAAGATTTAAAATAAGCATTAATTTACTGAATGCAAGCAAATTAAAATACATTTTGGCACAATAAAAAGAAAAAAATAAAGATCTAATTTGATTTAATACATTATTGATGTATCAATATGCTTGATCAATATCACAATGCTTTTGATAATTTATCAATACATTAAAAAACAATTTAATAATTAGTAAAGCGTTCCATGGGCTTGCCATATGCAAAATTTAACAGTTAGCTTGATAATTTTTATGGTTTATAATTAATATGGTATTGTTATTTTAGCATCAAAGTAGATTTTTATTGAATTCAATGCATGGTTCTTGTAGAAAGGGGGCAAAATGAAAATTATGATTGAAAATTGGGTCGCAAACATTGAAAGCTTGAGAAGCACTGATTTAATATATTCCTTAATAAAATGTCAAACTGAAAAAAATTGGCTTGCTGCAATAAATCGCTAGAAGTGTATCTTTTTTATTAGAAAAAAATCCAATTATATATAAAAAAGAAACACTCAACCATTAGATTAATAATTTCCTCTTTTTCGTATTAATCATTTATGAAACACCTGTCCAAATCTAAAGAGATTTAAGGGGTCATATACCTTTTAAAATTTCCGGAAAATCGATTTTTTTATTAATATTTTATTTTATAGAGTTAACCTTTCTGAGTGTTCTAAAAGAAACCGCATGCAGATATTCCCAATAGAACAGACGTTATTAAGAAAATAAAAAGAGTAGAAAAGGCGATTTAAATATTGTTTACATTTTGGCTCCAGGGTGACAGCTGTCATGTGGCTGGTGACAGCTGCGTTTCTCTGTTTCTAATATTTTCATTCTAATTATTATCAAATGCTTGAATCTAAGCCTCAAATATTATTATTGTTGTTCTGAATATTAACTACAACTTCTACTAACTTAATAAACTTCTACTTCTACTTTGTTTTGATAAAGTCAATCTTGAATTTATACTCGCTCGTTTTTGATTTTCATACCGTATCTTATTCTAAGATAAGTTTTAGGAAAAATATTATTTTTTTTATAATTTTTTGAATGATGAATTCGACTGAATCTGCCAAAAGACCATCTGGTAAACGTCCTAAGAAAAGGAAGTTTACTGGTAATATGCATACGAGATGCAAAGCTGTACACAGTGTGGATGAATCACTAAACAACAGTGCATCTGGAAAAAAGATTCGGCTGCAAGATGTTGATTCATCTTTTATTGAACATGATGACTGTTTTGATGGCTATAGAGTGTTTGATAAAACTATCATGTTTACAAACATTCAAAACTTTGCTTCTTCCAAAAATGTGGTGGTGATATTAAACTATCAGAAAAATGTGTTAGAGGTTTGTCTAGTGTTTTTTCGATTGAATGCAAGAACTGTAAAGACTTGTGTTCTTTTAGAAATTCAAAAATGCTGGGTAAAAGAAAAAATATTCCGGAAATAAACAGACGTTTTGTATACGCAATGAGAACAATTGGACAGGGTCATGCAGCAATGACAACTTTCTGTGGTGTCATGGACATTCCTCCTCCAGTTGCTGAAAAAAATCCTATAATAACATTATAAACAAACTACAATTGTGTAGTAAAGAAGTCGCAGAAGCTTCAATGCAAAGTACAGCTTTGGAAGAGGTAACTTTGACAAATTCTTCCGATATAATAGCTAGTGGAAATAGAACATGGAAAACCCGTGGCTATTCTTCTCGTGTTGGTGTGTGTGCTGTTATAGGAGACAAAACAGGAAAGTGTATTGATGCGGAAGTGATGTCTTCTTTCTGTAAAGGATGTGATTCTTGGAAACGAAGAAAGGGGTCACCTGCTTACAAAAAGTGGAAAATTCTTCACGTTAAAGAATGTTTGAAAAACCACAATGGTTCAGCTGGCATGATGGAGACTGTGGGAATGGTTCGCATATTTCAGCGTTCATTAAGTCATCGTTCTGTGAGATATACATCTTACATCGGGGATGGCGATTCCAAAACATTCTCATCTATTACTGCATCCAATCCGTATGGAGAAGATACCACAGTTTCAAAAATTGAATCTGTTGGACATGTTCAAAAAAGAATGGGAACTCGTTTACGAAAATTAAAACAAATGAGCTCCAAACTAGGTGATGGGAAGTCGATTGGGGGAAAGGGAAGGTTAACCGACAGAATGATCGATTAAATTACAACGTACTATGGAAATGCAATCCGACAAAATAAAACGTGCCTGTCAGATATGCGAAAAGCTGTTTGGGCTGTATATTTCCATATACGTTCAAGCGACGAAGAACCATTGCACAGTTTTTGTCCCGTAGGTCCTAATTCTTGGTGTAAATATCAAAATCAAGTAGTAGAGGGCAGTGTGGAAACTTTTAGACACAGTAACAAATTGCCAGTGGCAGTAATGGATGCCATAAAACCTGTGTTTAATGATCTATCACAACCTAAACTTCTACAAAAATGTCTAGGGGGTAAAACCCAAAATAATAATGAATCCATTAACTCATTAATATGGAAATTATGCCCAAAAACTTTAGGTTGTGGTAGAAAGATTGTTGATATATCTACAAATGAGGCAATTGTCATTTTTAATGATGGCAATCAAGGCAGACTAAAAATTATGTAATCGCTTGATCTGACTGTTGGTCAATTTGCACATAAATTTGTTACACTTGTAGATATAAAAAGAATTCAGACTGCAGAAGTACATTTTAATCTCCGCACAAAAGAAGTACGACAGGGTAAAAGAATGCAATTTAAAACTACTTGTAAGAAATTAACTGAAAAAGAGGGAACATCATATGCATGTGGCGAATTTTAGCATTTTAGAATCATAGTAATACACTGCATTCATATCACAAATTGTTTAATATTTATAATAAGTAGTTGTAAATTAAGGTATTGATTGTTTTTAAGTAATATTTATAAATTTTTAACTTTATTTTGTAGAAATGAATCACTTTGTTGCATTTTGATTATTTTGTAGCTTTTGATATCGTTTCGATGCTTGTACTGCATTGGTATAATATATGTTTTTAGTTATAATAATTTTAATAAATTGAAGTTTATTGAATAAAAAAACTTCACATTAGTTTTAATTTAAATTTAGTTGTAGTTTGAGTAACCAGAATAATATATATATAAAACTGTGGTAAATTTTACGTTTGATGTCAATTTTCTCAGAACGTCATTTTTACTCATTACTCGCATGATATTTTCAAAACCGTGCCATGGAAAATGATAAAATTTTTACTGTAGATTCTGATCATATCTGTAATAAAATAACGAACCAGTTTGAATTTTTAATGAAAAAATTTAAAATTACAAATATAAAATAGCAAAAATTTCTTAAAAATGTTATAGTTAAATTTTAAATTGTTATAGTTTACTAAAAATTTTAAATCAGTGTTTCATGCTTCGTCATTTTAAAGATAACACAATTTCCAACACTGAGCAAAAATTTCATTAAAAAATATTGGTAACTTTTTTTATAAAGCTGCGCGTAATGCATATCATTTGCGAAAAGAAAACAAAAATTTCTTTTTGTAATTATCTAATTAAAAATTTATCCTAATTAGCACTGTGTTTGTTGGTTATGTTTTAAGTAAAGTAATATCTATTTGTTTATTCCTCCAAAATTTACATTTCAGGAAACAAGAATAAAAAAAATTATAGAGCTTTAAAGAGCTCACTATTTTTAACCATTTTCAACTTTTTTAAGGTATGTGACCCCTTAATTACATGTAATGTAAATTAAAATTTAACTGGGATAGATAGAGCTTCAAGTCATCTGAGAGTTATCTTTCTGTTTTAGCCTGTAGAATCAGTTACGCAATGTTCTTTTAATGTGTTTATGTCTTCTGTAAAGTCGAAGAAAATACAAAAAAATTCTTAAAAAGATGAACTGATCGTTTGAATAAGATTACACATCTTGAATGGATGCAATTACCTATTTTATCAAACTGAATTAAGGAAATATTTTTCATCAGTTCTAATGGGATTGTGGATTCATATTTTGTCATTGCGAACCTAGAACATTCCCTGAGAGCTGGTATATCTTTTTTGTACTGCACCTTGTGGGCGTGGTATACTAATCAAAGCAATGTAATTTTGACGCCTAGTTTCCTCCCTAGAAGAAGGTACTTGAGCTATGACGACGCGCGAAACAGTTCTAGGAATTCAATTTTGTGTGCGTGCTTGCGTCTGTGTTTGTGTGTATGTGTGTACAAATTTGTAAATTAAATCAATCAATTTAAAATATTTATTCCTTCTGATCATAATTTAAAGATAGTTTCAATTTTTATGACTTCATTGTCTCAATTAATATCGCACTAGACGCTTAACCATAAGAATATCATAAATTATCTCGTGGTTGCAAAGATTAATTATGATTTTCTCATGATTAAGCAAATCAGGTTTGTCAAATAACTGTAATTGACTGTACCAAGTGACCACTAAACAACAGTACAAACCAGGTGAGGAAAGAATGTGTTCGAAGAAAAACCGTTCAAGTTGTTGTCCTAGTATTTTGGCTTATAAAAGTGCTTTGTAGTATAATCTTACTAAAATTAAAAAAATAACTGTTACATTATAGAAAAGATTTTATTAAATCCAACCTCGAATCTACTACTTTTATTTTAACTCCCAATTCTCTACATTTTTGAATTTTTCACACCACGAAGAAATAATTATTTTAACGTCAATTACATAAAATGTTAACTGAATTAAGAATTGATGATTTACACAAAACTTCAGATTCTCCCCTTTTACGTCACACATAGCAACTATCGTTTAACAGGTTTGTGTTTTACATAAAATATAATGTGACATCTTTTTGTTACTATAAATTACATATATTTTTTCAATTTCTTAAAGAATGATAGAATTTTTTTTAACATAAGAAGGTTGCTTTCGGTTAATGAACATTATAATTTAACTGCTGAAGAAGGTTTCAAATTTTGCAGGAATTACCAGCACGAGTTCTCATTAAAATTTTGTAGGACACAGCGAGAAATCTGCTTAGTCAGCAAGCAGAAGAAATTCAAGAACTACAGCTGTTTCAATTACTCTTAATGAAAGAGAGTAAACCTTAAAAATACATTTCTGCTAAAGTTTTCGCATAAAAGTTGTCAACTCTTAGCTACTTATCAGAAAACTCAGAATCTTTTCACGTAAACACAATGTTTTTCCTACTTGATTAATATAAACTTTATTTCGACGACAAGTTTTTTTTCATTTTAATTAACTTAAGTATACTTAATTTTATGCTGGAAAAATATCAAACTTGTTTCATTTGCAATGAGATTGAAAGAAAACTCAAGATTTGTAAGGGTTTTGAAAGCAGTTCCTATTTTTTTTAATTTTAATTTCTTTAAATATCGAAATATTGTAAAGAAAATTGTTTTAAAATAAATGAAAAATTAACGAATGTTATTTAGTTATCTTAGTAAAATTATAAAACATTTCAAAGTTCAATTTCAGAAAAAATTTAACGCCACAATTGCCATACTTAAAAATTGATTTAAAATAAATATATTGATATTCAACATGTTTTCCCAATGGAAAACGCAAACAGTGAAAATCTTCTTTGGATTATAAAGTGCACACAATGCACATATTCAATCCAATATTTAAATAAAAATAATCAAATATTCTTGCTTGAATTTCATTTTTTCCCGACACCCCCAAAACTTATTTTTTATTATGATATAATTATCAATTGCTTTTTGACCCGTGAGATTTTAAAATCCCAAATTTTAAGAATTCAGAGAGAAAAATGTTTTGAAAAGTGACTTTTACTGAACAGCCAATTTTCAGCTTATGACAGGTCATTAAAAATAAATCAACTTCTTAAATCTCAGGTAACCTTCAATCCTTCTTTATCGTATAGCAAACGTTTTCTTTCGATTCCACTTTCAATTCCGTAATAGACACCACTGAATGACTTGCAATCAATCTTAAACAAAATAATCTTTCATTTTATGAGTTTTTTCCTTAGAATTAAAGTATTTTCATCCTCTAAAAAGACACTATTTGTAATGAAAGATGTTATAAAACAACATTGCTTTGCAGAATGCATATTTTTAAAAATTCATTTTCTAGCGATGTATTTGCTACGTATGTACTTATTTGAAGGGAATCCCTTTTCATAAAACAACGTTTTTGCTCGACAGACCTTTCATTGTCTTTTGTGTTATGAAAACATTGTGATATTTTTGATAGCGAAATAGTAGTCCTTTCTTTAGCTGTATAGAAGAAAGAGAAGTGTGAACAGAAAAATGTCGTCTTTTTTGTTCATCCCAAGGTGACAATTATGACCTTAACAATTAATTACCAGTGGCTGTGACTGTGAGATTTACATAATCTATAGGGAGAAAAATAAACTGTTCAACATAAAGAAGGGCTTTGCATTGCAGGGGATCCCAAGTTATTTGCGAATCGTATGTGCGGAAATCAAGGAACGCATGTGTTAGCCAGGAGGGGATCCAAAATGAAGCAAACAGGTCTTCCTTTGCCTTTGTGACAGATAAAGTATTATATATACTGCACCACTTGAAATCAAAAGTTCCAACCTGTATATAGAGAGGGCTTCTGATAAAAAATAGAGCTTTCAGAAAACGTCAACAAGAGTTTCAGGCTCCTTGCCTGAAGCAGGCAGCGTCCCCTGTTTTAGACTTGATAATGGTCATGACGTTTAGCTGGTCTACCAGCATAGAATGGCAGATTCAGATTTCTGCAAACTTTGTGATCATGACGTACCCATCACTAGGGCACACATCAATGTGCACACACATTCCCTGCTGTTTTAAACTCTATTTATTCGAATGTTGTTGACTGAGTCTTTTGTGACTGATTTCATCGTTCGACATTGGACTTACAATGAACTTACTTACGATCATCGTTAAAAAACTCAAGGTAAACTGAAAAGCAACCACTTATAAATGGAGGTGGAAACAAAACTCATTCGTTACGAGCGCAGAATACCACTCACAAAGTTATACAATTAGCTTGCGTGAACACGTGATTCAGTAATATGACAGTTAACATACACATTTAACTATGTCACCCTCGATAAAAAATTGCTTATGACATAAGACTGATATTCTAACAGTCATATTGTAACATTATAATTTTTTATACTATGGATTTCACAGTTTAATCTTTATTTTTGGATGACCAGAACCCCAGAAGACTTGGTTTTACTTCTAGAGGATTACGAAGCATTTTTCAGATAAGAATTTCCGAAATGCCAAATAAAACTAGAATCAATAAAAGGGTAAATCTTACTTGGTTTTGGTGAAGTGTAGAGAACAATTCATAATTATTTGAAAAAAGTAGGGATAAAAAGGGGAGAGAAAGGGGTCAGATAATAAAGAAGGAGATTTACTAAAACACTCCAATCACATATTTCGAATCCCTTAAAAAAACAGAGTTATTTTTAAGTTATTTTAGATAGCAGTGATCTCGAATTAAGGTACAGCAAATATAGCTGCCACATAAGAAGTTAAGACACAAAAGGCCAGTAAAAGACAATCATCCATGTATGATTGGTTAATAAAACAATTAACGCGGTTTTTCTTGAAATTTAAGTATCTCAATATTTAAAGTAATATTTTAAGAGTCCTATCTGTGGGGGGACTTATATTATTGCTCATTTGATATAATACTATTGTTATTTATAGATCACTTAACCCGTAGTTAAATAATAAGGAACCTCTACTATCAGAGATCATTGTCTATGGGTATCCGACAAACGTCGACATTTACTAAAGGATCGACTAAGGATCGACATTTACTAAAATTTACTTGCTTGATTGGTTTTCGTGTACGCGAGCTCAGTTGTGAGCCTTTCAGAGAAGTAACTGGCTGTTATAATTCTGAGTTCCGTGTAACACGTGTTAATTTCGCTTGTTCAAAGACAGATATTTCACCGAGGAAGCGTTCTAAAATAATCGTTCCTAACGAACATACTTCTATGACTATTCATAAGGAAATGAAATATCCAATTTTTTTTTAACGAAATCTCTTACATAAGCCATCAGCACACATTTTTATTTTTCTCTTAGTTTTATGATAATTTAAATAATTGAGGAATTTTCTCTAATCTGATTGATTGAATAGTAAAACATTAAATATTCTGTCTTATACCTTTCCGTTTTGGAATCTTCTGAAAGAACCATTAGATAAATATTAGCTAAAAATAATCCTTGGTCGATGCATTAAAAGTTATCATGGAAAAAAGGCTGTGTATATACAAATTTGAATATTTCAAATTAGGAACATTTTTGGCTTCTAATGGTTTATTTTTTCACATGATAAGAAAAAGTTAATTTGATTACAGAAAATGGAATTATTCTGTAGTATATATGTTAGCTTATACATATTTTTTATAAAAACTCATAGCTTTTTGAGTGATTTAAACATAGAATTTTTTGTTTCTCGTATATATTGAAATTAATTTTTAATTATTTTAAATAAAAATAATGTTTCTTGAAAATTGTAACTCATATTGAAGCACGAAACAAAGAATTAGACACTTATGAACTTAAAATTCCATTATTATTGCAGGAAAAAAATCGTAACTACGCATTTTTATTGTTTTTTATAAATTGTTTCACACAATTTAGAGTAAAAAATCTTTTAAATAGATAACGGAAAGAATCAAATCTTATTAGTAGTTTTTTTATACAACACAGTATTTAAATTATGGTATTATGGAATTTGAATCATAATTTGATTTGCAAGGAGCATTTTAAAATTTTAGAAAATAACTTTGTAAAAAAAGAAACATAATTGAGATAATACTTAAGAAAAAACAGCAATAGATGCCTGAAAATGTAATCTAATCTTTTATTGCTACAGACAATAGCATTTTTTCAACCAATACTTTTTAAATTAAATGTAGAATATTTTATAACCCATTTTCACATTAATGAAGAACTTAATACATTTTCCATATAAAATTATAATGTCAATTACGATAGTTTGGTAGCCGGAAGCATTTATATGCAAGGTACAATAAAATTTATTCAACTTGTACTCTGCTTTCTTTTATTTAAACTTAAATGCTGCCTCTAGTTTAGAATAGGAAGGAACATTACAAATGAAATATATTCGCTATTTCACACATGTTCTAGACCGTAAAAATAACCAAGAAAAGGCATTTCACTAAATGTTTCTGCCAAGAATTACAGATACCACAAAAAAGTGTAAATTTACATTCTAGATACATAAATGTCTCCTTCAATTCGCAAATAAACACTTATTATATATGTACTTGGTCATAAAATACATTTTCAACCACAGTTTATTTAATAGAGCTTGCTTACAAGTATCAACGTATTCTGCAATGAGCTTAACACTTTTAGAACTGTTGAAATCTGGGATAAGAAAAATTTCCAGAAGTTTATTCAAATGTCAAAACTTTTCAAAAATGCATTACGCGAAAAATAGATTCCTTGTTTGCATTTGCTCGATGCAGAGAATACTTGTAGAGAGTGCAAGCTGTTGCCAGATCTCCATTCTAAGAATTGTGGAAAAAATGTAGAACGCTTCAATAGATGTTGGGGGTATATTATGAATTCATAATTCTAAGTATGAAAAAGAAGTTATTTATGGTTGTAGATTACGAATTATTTTTCTCCCTGGATGAGTTTTATTAAGAAACCACCAATATGATATGCGTTAAGCATCTCTAGAAAAACACAGATTATCACTTCAGATATTTTCAATTTTAGAAAGATGAAACGATATTGCAAAAAAGCATGTATCATTGGTTTGAAACTGAAAGAAAAGTGTAAATAATAATAATATGTAATCGCAATGAAAATATTTATTTCTTCAGGATATGCATGTTCAAATAACAATATGGATTGTTTTGCAATAGATTGTAAAGAATTATAATGCAGACTTGATCTGATTGATCAAAAGAGGGTGCTGTTGCATGAGGAAACTGGTTTTTTTAACAGGAAGTGAACGAGGGATAGGAGTAGAATGGAAAGACAAGGCTCTAAAACAAAATGTCTAAAGATGTGTTATAAGACTATATAACATGTGCATTTGTAAATTATGCTGTGTATTAAAATAAAAATAATAAATGGTTACTCTAGCAGACAGAAGATTATTACAAGATATATATTTGTAATAAAAATAAAGGATAAAAACAAGGCATTTTTAATGGAGATATTTCTGTACTTAAATATTATTAAGGATGTGAGAGTACTTAAGATGTTTGTGTATATACGAAATACTAAAGGATTCGTATTTTTTTTTATTTTAAAATAGTAAACCTCCTTTGATTCAAGATTACATTGTGATTTGCTTAGAACAAATTAGAATGATATTTAATTTAGCAAAAAGTTCTTTATTATCGAACAATATTTATAATTTTAGCTCTAAAATCTCATCAAAATAATAAGTTTCTTTGAGGATAATTTTAAAATGACAAAATATTTACTAAAGGTGACTGAATGCATTGGGAACCGGGATTTTGAAAAGGAATATAAATGAATAATAGTTTGATATTTCATGTCTACTGAATTAGAATACTCTTAAAAATTATTTTAAAAATATTATCATGAGTAAAAGTTTTTAATTTTTGTCATTTTTTATTTCTTAACTGTTATAATTGTTACGAATTTGTGTAAATAGTGTATATAATTTGTATTTGGATGTTTAATGCATTTATATAACTCTATGTTATATTTATTTTATGTTAAAATTGTACTTTTCACAAGTAATTCTGCCCCTTATGTTATAATGGCAATTCAATGAGAATTTGACGGTAGAGCCAAGTTGGCATCATTTTGGGCAACCAAGTTGGCCACCAATTTGGCGACTTTGACGTCATTGGTGACCATGTTGGCGAGTTGGGACCCTCTGGATTCTTCTAGAATGTATTGGATCTCGCCACTAAGTTCACTCTTTATGACGCGTGCGGATTCTTCTGGAAGTTTCCGTCGGGCTTATAGAGTTATGTCAGCCGCAGTGAGTGAGTCTTGATTAAACCAGCAATTAGTGAACATTGTTTTGACTAGAGGTTAGCTTGAGGTTAGCTTGGCTGTGCTTGTGAATAATCTTTTACTTTGACTAGAGATTAGCTTGGCTGTGATTGTGAATAATCTTTTACTTACGTGTATTTTTAAACACTGGTGATTGTGTTTGATTGCTGTTGAAGGTGTGAAGAACCTTCGGGGATTTACTCTGTGAATATTGCTGCTGAATCCTGTATTTAAAGGATTGGACTTTTGATAATAAATTCGCATCGTTATTAAAGAACTGTTTATTTTCTTTGTGATTGTTTTACATAAGATCCTCGAACCGGATCTACGTAACATTATTTAAAAAAATATTAATAAACACTACATTGTAAAAAATTCTTGTAAAGTTTTTCCATGCTATAATTACAACTTCAAGCATTCAAGGCAAAAAATTTAATTAAAATCTCATAGGGGAAATGGCAACTAAACAAAGGAATTTATTAGAACTATTCTTAAGCAAATAGTGTATTACTATATTAACAGAAATAAGGTAAAAAATAATTCGTATATATACTAGCTTTATTAATGATAAGGCATATAACTGCTTCCTTAATTAAATATCTGCAACATATAATCGTTTTCATTTATAAAATTATAATTTACAGTAAAATTGATGTAAAATGAAATTAATTGAATTACTGTTGAGTAATAAAAATACCATATCATCTATTTCTCACACTATTTTATAAAAGAAAAAAGATGGAAATAATACTACCACTCCATCTGGCAAATAGTAGTAAGAAATATAGCTAAATATTCACTACACTTCAAACTAAGCACTTGAAATTAAACTAAAACAAAGTAGATGGTTCAAATTTCTAAATATTCCATTTTTCAAATTTTAGTGTAATTATTATTATATTCAGATTAATTTTCAAAGTTTTACACTATTTAAATACTCTTAATAACCTTTTACGATTTTCTGAAACAATAAACAAACCCAAAATCATATTTTAAAGAGGATTTAATACTTTATTAGAGTGGAAACAAAAGAAGTATATGTCTCAGCCAACAAATTACTGCCACAGTTTATTATATATTTCATGAGAAATAGTGTTCATTAACAGAAACCCGAAAAGAACAAATAGAAAAAGAAAATTACACTCCTTGCTATTCAATTACAGAAATATAAACGCATCCATCATATTTGCTTAAGTTCCATATGTTTTTCAATTCCTACTATTAGTTCACTCTCTCCCTGTATATATGTATATATATCTTCTTAAAATTTTAAAACGTACATGAAATATTTTCTATTCCTCTATTCAAGTTCAATTTCATTTTTTAAACTTGTATTAGATGACACTTGATGTTAATAGTTTTTTCAAATATTAGTTCATTAAATAAATGAAAAAAATGAAAAAAATATTAACAAACAAAAATAATAGTCCAGCAGTATATAAAGGAAGGAAAATTGTTCATTGTGTCCCTGTAGCATAATGGGTAGTGCATTGGACTTCTAATCTAAAGGTCATGGGTTCGAATCTCACATCAGATGGTCTAATTTCTGAGATCTCTTTTTACTATACTATTTTATTAAAAAAATAAATTTGATTAATGAATAAATAGGAACAAACAAATAAAAGATAGTCCAACACCCTATACAGAAAAAAAATGGAAAATTGCAAGGAAAATTGCTTTCTATTTTGACACTTAACGTTGTGATTTTGCCATATGTATGTACATATTTATATTAATTGTAATTATTTAATAAAAAGTAACTAAAATAAAAATTTTCTTTGTTGTAAAAATTTTCTTTGTTTTTTATATTACTTGAATTCATCTAAAAACATGTTATTGCAATTAACCAAATCTTAATAATGCTCAGAAAATCAAGATCTCCATGGAATTAATTTGTTACAGATGGCTATATCAGGTTGATGGTCAGGATATAAAGGTATCAATAACATCAGGAATAATGACAAAAGAAAATGCTGTTTCCCCTTATTAGTCGGAAAGCTGACCTTCGTCCATCTCGGTCATTTTCTGCCCTCTTCCCTATAATTCCTTCATCATCATCATCATGATGCATCAGTATAGTCCCTCAGGGTCTCATTTAGTGTAGCATTATTGGGCTTTGGAAGAGATGCAGTCATTTCCTTATACGGTTTCCGAATACTAAATTTTGTCGGTAAAATTTTAGAGGAGTTAGTGAAGAAACTATATTCCTCAATTACTTAAGTATCTTATAAAAATGATTAAAGGAAATAAGCAGAAGGGATTAAATATGTATTATAATTTGACATTTTTCTTACTCTGATATACAAAACTAAATAAACAAACACATTTTTGCGGTGTTTTCGAAACATATTGAACCATTTTTAATGAATAGTAATAAACCTAAAGAAAATGTTTTCCTAGTTATTTGCTCTTTCTTTGTTTATTTTATGCAATATTTAAAAAAAACTAGACAGGTACTTTAAACTGTACATTGTCCAGTTCAACAGAATTTAGTTATGCTGATGTTTTTGAATTCTTAGGATGAATTGTTCAAACGCTTTTACAAACGCCTCAATGTGGTTAGTACAAAACATTAATGTGATTCAAAAGCACCACATGAACGTGATTGATAGACACATCAATGTGATTCACAAGCACCACATCAATGTAATTGACAAACTCATCAATGTGATTGACAGACACATCAATGTGATCCAAAAGCACCACATCAACGGGATTGACAGACTCAACAATGTGATTGAGAGACACACCAGGGTGATTGTCAGGTACATGAAAAAAAAATGTGATTAACACATTCAATGTGATTAACACAACTCATTAATGTGATTGACACTACACATTAATATGACTGACGCTACACATTAATGTGATTAGCAAGCATATTAACAGACTTAACGCAACACATCAATGCGATTAACGCGACACATCGATGTGATTAACGTAATACATCAGTACGATTAATAAATACATCAATGTAATTGACAAACACATCAATGTGATAAATAAGCATATCAATGTGATTAACAAATAAACAGAGTGATTAACACAGCACATTAGTGTGATTAGCAAGCATATTAATGCGCTAAACGCATCACATCAATGTTATCAACACAACGCATTAGGTGATTGACAAACATCTTGAAGTGCTGCGTAACGTCTTATTGGATATATTATTGTAACTGAATGACGTATGTTAAAAAGGTGAATTCACAATATTGTTTTGAATTTTATTTAAATAGATTTCTTCTGTGTGACATGCATTGCTGAGATTGGAACGAATGAATAATAACTCTCAAAAACTTCTCTAGTAGTGAAATATTTTGATAAAAGAATTAAAAGTTGTTTAATTAGATTTTTTGAATGAACTGTTAGATAGCAAGAACTAGTAAAAAGATAAACGCAGCACCATATAAATGGAATATGCTGCCATCATTGAGCTTAACTTTCCTTTAGATATGTTTTGTGTGTGTGAAGCGTTCCTTTTGTTAAATTATTTTTAGGAAAATTCTGATTTAGAAGTGTTCGTGAAAAAAAAAATTAGAGAAATGGTAATGAGCCCCCCCTCTCTCGCTATATATTTTGTACAGTCAAGGGGACTTGGCACCCTTTGAGCAAACTTCTTTATTTACGTATTTAAAAATTATATTTTTGCATTTTATACAATGTTTCTATTCAAGAAAATGTTACTAGATGAAAATTTTCATATATTATTCACACAATTTTAAAAATTTAAATTTTTTGAAGAAAATTGGGAAAATTTTAAAATCCTACTCCTTTTGTAAAAATAATTTTTTGACCTGAAATTTTTTTATAATACTCTTATGGATGATCAAACCACTTTAGGGTTCGATTTTAGAATAACTTCATTCGTTTTCGAGAAAAAAAAGTAAAATGTTGATATACAGGCTAAAAATCAACGAAAAAGCCAACATGTCTTACATTTTTTTTTTTTTTTTTAAAAAAGTATTCGGTTTATAGCAAAACGGATCCCTAATTTTATTACATGCTTTATTTTTAACACGCAGGAAAAAAATTGAAGTGATTGGTAAATAATTGTCGAAGGAGTAGCATTTTGAATGCACTAAGGTTTCTAAAAACACAAACTGAGAAAAACCACTTTAAAGTTTATAATTCTGAAAAAATAATTATTATATAAGCTTAATTAAACTTAAAATACCACTTTAAGATATTACTTATACGTTTTTCTTTAAAATAATTTCATTTTTATTATTTTTCAACCCACACATTTTTATAAATGATCAACTTTTAGAGAGTACTAATTGCACAAGAAAAATCAAGAAAAACGTTAAATTTTTTTTCTCTGTCACGACAGAAATTTTAGCTGTTTTTCTTCCTATAATATTAAAGTATTACATTTGTATGAAAAATATATCAGGAATAAGAACTGAAATTATAAAATTATTAATATAAAATGCTTTAATTTAAAAATTTTACATGCACACATTTCACAAGAATGAAAATTACATTATTGTATTGTCTCGGAAATATTCTGCTTTTAATACTACACATTCTTTTTATAGTTATTATTTCTATTTATAAAATAGATCTTTTTATCATAACGCATTTTTTAGCTTTTTTTTCTAAAAAGGGTGTGTGGCTGAATTGCCTAATTTGTTTTCAAATGAAGGTTTATTCAACTTCTATTTTTCCGACATGCACAAGTGATATATCAATCGAAAGATAATAATGCAAAGAATAAGATTAAATGAAAATAAAAAAAACGATAGGTTTGTGATTTTTAGGGTACCAAGTCTTCTTAAATACCATATTGGATCTTCACCATATACTTGTTTCCATTTGTTTGATTGTTTTTAGTTTATGTTATTTTTTAAAATTATTAAGCAAGGGAAAGAAGCTCATTTCTACTCCGAACACTTATTATACTTATGATAAAATATATTAGAAAAAATGAATTTTTTGCTAAAAAAAAAAAAATAATTGCTTTAAGTAATCTCTCTCTTCTGAAATGAAATTCTTTTCTTAAATATCTTACTACACATTGGCATAGACGTTTTTAGTTCTCAAATGAGATTTGGGAGAATTGATTATCTAAAAATGGAATGCATTTTAACGGTGTTAAAAAAAGGCAACAAAATGTATGGTTGGGAAAGTTTAAAATGTTTATTTTATTTTTTAAATAGTTATTATTATATTCTGAAAGAAAGGGATACATGTAATTTTTTCACAGTTGCAAATGAAAATTAAATTTTTATGTACAGCATCAAATGTATATTAAATGAAATTTCAAAAGTTCTAAAATCCCCTAAACTTTTACCTCTTATAAATCCCTATTTAAACAACTCAGTGATAAACCCAGAATGACATGTAAAAAGTATAACATAAAATTATAGATGAAAAAATTAACCATTTATAATTTTAATTCTATTTTTTCAACATATCGTAAAAAATAAGTTTGATTAAAAATAAATATTAGATAAAAATTCCTTGAAAATATTTGATTTCATTATTGTAAAAATAACCAAGATCGGTGACTGCCAAACTTCGGACCCATTTTTTTAATAAAAACAAATTGGGTGCTTTTAGGAAGAAAAATAAAAAAAAATATGTAAAAACAAAAAAAATTAAATAAATATTGTACTTATAGAAAAATTGGTTGTTTTCAAGGAAATTTTACCAAATTTTTACTAAAACGCGTAACACTGTATAAAAATTTCTAATACAATTATCATAATTTCTTTATATACACAACATACATATTACGGTGCTCTTCAAAATGAACCAAAATCTTAGAGAAATATTAAAATACAAAAAAAAAATTCAGATAAGTATATTTAATAATATGAACATTTTGATATTTTTAAAGATTTTCTTTATAAAAATTACCCTAAATGAAAAATTATTAAACCTACAACAAAACTTTTGATCCTCTTTATGACAAATAGTATAATAAACATTCCAACAAAATTTAGAAACGTTATCTGGTTTGGTTCGCAAGATATTTATCTGGTAAAGAGTTTTTATTCGAAAACATAATTTTGAGAAAAACGCATTTAAAGTTTTATCTTACCACCCTTTTCCACAGAGTGCGATGTTTTTTAAAATCCCTATAACTTTATTTCAATTTCGCGTATAGGAAAAAGAAAAAATTTTTTGGAAAGAAAAATGCTCAAACTATAAGATTTGAAAAAAAAATGCCTTATGTAGACGAAAAATGACAATTTCAAGGTAGGCAGTCATCTTAAATATTAAAGAAACCAATCACATTAGTGGGGAAATATCGAACTGTTGAATGCATGATTATAAATTACATCATGAAATTACCCTGAAATATATTTCTTTTATATGCGATCATATTTTATTTAAAAATTCAAATCTACCTATATAGTTAACATAATAAATTAGACAACAACAGTTTTTCTAAAATTAAATTCATCATATATACTTACTAAACATGTTATAACGGGCAAGGTTTATTGTTGAACATACTCATGGGCATTCGTAAAATATATGAAGATGAAAACGGGATGTTATACCTAGCGTCAAATAAACAATATCAATAACATTAAATAAAAGAACCCCTGAACTAACCTCCCACTCACTAAAAATTTCTGCTTAATACCCGCGATGGAGTGCATCAATATACAGTAGGACGTCATTTATCCGAATCAATTGGGACCGGATACCGTTCGGATACATGATTTTTCGGATAACCGAAAACCGAATGCTATCCATGCAGTATATGAAACCGGACACTATACGAATATTGAAAATCATCACATGTGTGCGGGAAACGTGCTTGAGGAAAAAGCAAAATGGGTGCAAAATGTCGCAATTTTACCTTTATTGTGGAAAATAATCACTTATTCATCATGCTGTACCAATGTACACCTTCGTTTTTTCGCTGCAAGGTCTCTGATTCTCTTGAGCAGCAGTAGGTTTGTGATGACCCACCTGGGTCTCACCTTGAACACCAAAATTAATTTGAGGCAAAGAACCCCTAAGAGCCATTTTGAATAATAATAATATTTATTTATTATTAAAATTTTCTCAAAAAAAAATCTCTGATAACATATAATAACATTATGCTACTAATAATGCAATTAATTAATAATTAAGCTCAAGATCAAGCAAGGTCTACTGAAATAAAAGATCCGAGAAATACACGTACTCGAATTCTTAAACTTCATTAACTTTAACTAAGTTGCTTAAACTGACGCTTATTTTAAGCGTACGTAAATTATATTTCCCGCTGGCTTATATCAACTTTCTGGTACGTCTAGCAGCACGACGTCTTCACGAATCTAATTTCCTTGAACCTTCTAAAAATACAATTAAAGTTGCTGGCTCAAAAGCCTTCCATCAACTCACTTGCTATCTCGCAACGCTCGACTTAAATAACTTATCTAATTTAAATATTATGTTCATCTTTTTGGAGTTGATTGGAATTAAACGCGAATTATATTCCCCAAAAAGACACCTACGAAGATTAGTGGAAAGGTTCCGTACAGATTCGTCACAGATTAGGATATTTGACGCTCCAGATAATTGACGTTCGGATAAACGGCATTCTACTGTAATTAATGCTTTTCAACCCATTTATACAAGGAATCCAGATTCGTCAGGATTCGGCAGGGGCAATGCCTGTTGCGAAATAGGTATCATAGCGACTGTATAAATTTTACGCTACATAAAAATCTTTTAATACATCCAACAAGTGTCATAATTGTGTGAACTATAATCAGAATGTAAAATGAAGAGCTCTGAGGTGGCATCTCACTCTCTACATTTACACCTTACAGAAGGGTGACTAACTTACAAAGAGTAATAGGTTCGAACTTCTGGGTTATATGCAAAACCCGTCTGTATCTGGATGTAGCTGACATAAGTTGAAAATTATTGAATGAAACAAATTGTGACTATCTGGTGGGAATAAGAATAGTGGGGTGACAAAGAACATAAGAGTGTCAATTCCATCCTCTGAGCGTAGTGCAAAATTAATTGTTATAGGGACTTTGTTAAATGAGTTACGCAGAAGTCACTGAACTAGTTACCGGTTGATTCAAAAATAATGTTACAATTTTCAGAGAATCCCAAACTTTTTTAATTGTTCTTACTTTACATCTATTTAATTGCCTTTTTAAGTCTTCTAATGAAAAATATTCGCAAGCGGCACATTCGGGGGAGATGGTAGCTATTTTTTTGAAGAGAGAAAAAAAATCTTTTTTAATCTTGCATCCAGTAGATGATTTTGCTGTATGACTTACCTGGAAGGTAAAGACGTTACACTTTTTGGCCATGTACTTCAAAACTTTTTTCTGGTAGCATGTAGCATCAACTTTAGACTTTGGTTTCTACAAAAATAATGGTTTTGTTAAGCCTTGAGAGAGGACATTTCCATCCATACCATAACCCCTGATGGCTAACTTGTCTTTTGTAAAACTGCTGCGTCTTTAAGGCGATTTTCGCATGAAATATGTTGTATCTTCGTTTCGCCAATTGCGGCTGATAGCTAAAACAGTGATTTTTCATAAGTTATGCATGTTTTGTATCCATATTTGTCTACCTTTGGGTAAAATTAAATATAGAGCGTTTTTCTACGGTTTTTGCAGACATTTGATGACAGACGGGTTCATTCGCTTTTTTTAAAGCCAATTTTTTTACATGATGACGAATTGTCAATTGTGATACCTGTAGTTAATTTATTTGCAAAAGTTCTTTGAGGCAAAGAATTTTCTACAGCTATAAGTATTTTTTCACCTTTTTTTTTCTTTTTCGTTAAGGACTTCCTTTCGTTCATTTGACTGCCAGCTGAATGTTCTTTCTTTTCAAATTGTAGATAGTAATACTTTTAAAAAATGTATTTTCTGATTATCAAATGTCTTATTTATAACAGAATTTGAAAACTACCCTTCAAAAGCTTTAAATATTCGTTTCGGGTTTGAGAATCTAAATTCCGTATCATAATGTACTTCCAATAATACAAATGGTTATTTTAGTAATTTAAATGTTTCATTCCCTCTTAATATAAATCCGGAAGTAAAACGATTGAAATTCAACGCAAATAGTTATATGCTTATAAAACTGGTCACACACACTAATCTTGAACCAACCAATATATCCATTTTGTTGAAATATTTAACAATATGTATAACGGTTTACGCATATTTTTTTTAAATTTTTGATTAGGTATATCGCGTTGTAAGTGTTGATTTTAGCATTGGTGTGTTCCAAAGAGGGTATTGTTATCTTCAAGAAGCATTGAGTTCATTTATGGTAATATTAGAAGACATAGTGAATAGAGTTTTTAGCTGTAATACATATATGTGTTAAATGTGATCCTTCTTTTTAATAATAAAAAAACATATAACAAAAGTACTTAATCTCTTAAAATGCATAAATCAGAATTTTTACGCATACATTCAAATTTATAGTTTTTAAAATGTAAATATCAAAAATTCAATATATATATATATATATATATATATATATATATATATATATATATATATATATATATATATATATATATATATATATATATAACTTCTCCTCTATACTCTGCTGAAAATGCAAGACTTTTTTCAGTTTTATCATATTTACATATTGCAAAGCTAGTTTGATAACTTTTCCATCAATTCCCATATAGATTTTCGAAATAAACCTTAAACATGTAATTTACATACCTCTTCTTTTAACTCCTTTGCATTTTTTTTCCTATATTATGCACCATCTCCACCACAAAAATCGCTGCAGTATATTTCATTCTTACTCAGCAAGTCAAATATCAATTTTATGGTTGCATATATTTTGTAATCCGCTGGATACATAACCAAAGGAGTCTCCCCAATACACGCATAGCCGGCGAAAATCGAACATAATATTGAAAAATCTCCTTTCATTTGCATCAATATTTATTTTGCTCTAGAGAATTTCAGTTTCTGCTCCTAAGATATTTATTTATATTTCTGAGCGAGTGAATTTGTCACATTATATATTTTAAATATGTCATTTTTTAAGTAGGGCATACATTTCGCAGCCATATTATTAATATTTGAATATTTTTATCCATGTATATACTTTTTACATATGATTTTTTCATTAGAACGAATTTATTTATGTTCCATTTTAGCATCAAATATTGGGAAATATCGTTTACAAATCAGGAAGTTGACAAATATAATTTCAGTTGAAGTAAGTACATTTTTTGTTGTTTGAAATTTCAGTAATCACAAATTCTCAATTATTTTTACAAAATTAGAAAGAGAGGTACTGTTAGAGAATATCAGATTTCGAAATATATATGAAATGCACAAGAAAATATTTTTTGTAAATACTTTGAACTATAAAATTAATTTTCTTAAATGTGTGTGTTCTCGGCTTCTAATCTTTTATTACTTTGAAATTTAAATTAAGATTTAGCAACAAAATCGTCTGTAGCGTGTCTGTACATTTTCAAATAAATTACATACTATATGAATTCATATAAGTACAACAAAAAAGATTCCTTCTTTGAGGTACAAATAAATAATCAATAAGTGGACAGCAAAATTAATTCAAAAAACGAACTATAATTTCCAAGAGTCCATATTCCAATTCTAGTAAAATACGATATTATGAAACATAATTGTATCTACTTTTCAAGGCTTATAAATCTCAAAATTAATCTCTCCTATTCTATCCCTTTGACTGCATTTCAGAATACCTTAAAGGTAGAATTTACTTTCATTTTTGGTGCAACCAATAAACAAACTCTAGAAATAAATGTCGACTTCCATAAACTCGATTGAAAGTACTAAAATCATTCAAAAGATCTAAAATTTTTACCTTGATTTCTGAGAAAGAAATAAGCGGATTAGCAAAAAAATATTTAAGTGAATTGTATTTTTGTAATGAAAAAATGAATCTTTCCAGAACTACTTTTATCATTGATAATTAATAACAAATAAGAATCTCCATAGACTTTTCATAGATATATTTTTTTTACAAGAAAGCACAAATTTTGTAGAAAACCGAGGTTGGGAATAGCTAATCAAGAAATAATTTTTAGAAACAATATTGTAAGCAATTTACTTTAAAACTGACTGAAAAGGCTGAATATAATAAATTAGAGATTTGATATACTTATAAATAACTTTAAAATATAAAGCAAAGTTTTATATATTTACTTATTTATTTATTGAAATATTAAACGGCAACGCGCACGTCAGTAAGTTTTCTAAAACTAAAAGCGCGATATCTCAAAATATTTTAACTTCAAATTTAATAAGTTAAATACTGAAACTGAAATATCCCTCATACATTTAATTTTTTTAGTTCCAAAAGTTTGTATCCGATAAAAAAAGTATTTCTCACAAAATGTATTGAAATAAATTCTATTTTTCACTAGATAATAAAACCCTAAAAAAGGCAACCAAATATTCTACTGTCATTACCAGAAAGTAAATTTTTTGAAAAGAATCTGCTATAAATAATGGTCCATTAAAATTTCTTTTCTCTCAGGAGGTTTTACAACGTCGAAGATTATTTTTAAGCTTAGTTCATAAAACATTTTTATTTATTTTTCATATGCTATTCTTATAACTCTTCACCTATTTATCTTCACCTATCACACATTAAGCCTTTTTATTTATTCTAAAGTGATTCTAATATTTCTTGTCAAATTTATTTCAAAAATATGGTTCCCAGGAAAATAAATGTTCCTAAGGTTTTTAAAAATAAGCTTCGTCTTACTTCTTCCTTTGAAATCTTTCAACATGATTCTAATTCATGGGCAACTTAAACGTGTTTTGTCTCATATTAAAGAATGCTAATTTAAATGAACGAAAAAGGAAATGATTATTCTTCTTTATAGAATTAAAATATTTTTTTCAGCAAAAGTTTCTCGCTATAGTAAATAAATTTACTGAAAAATACTCTTGTATTAAATCTAATTTAATGCAAGGGTTGTGAATAAAGTAGCAACCTAGTCTAGAAAATCACAGATTATGTATTTTCAAACAGAATGTGAGAGATGTTGTCAATGAGCTTAAGCCTTTATTTACCCCATTATGAATTACCGAAGTTTTTTTTTTAATGCAATTTTTTTTTGATTCAGTACATTGAAAATTAAGGGATATACATAAACAAAATAAACAAATTTGAGAAATTTAATTCGTTAGAATTAATTAATTAATTAAAGATATTCAACTGTAAAATTAATTATACACACTGTTTACTTAAAATAAATAGTCAAATTGTTTCCTAAGGTCTTCATTAACATACAAAAACAATAAGACACTTATCTTTTGTCATTGACTATTTTTTCGGAACAAAAATAGCCATCTTCGCAATCCGCTGAAAACGCCGTCAGATAAAAACGAAATTTCTGCTGTAAAAGTATTCGCTTTTTCTGTTAAAATATTCATCATAGAACCCGTGCTGCCATCTATCTTGGAAGAGAGGATTCAAACGAATATTCCTGCTAAGTACCGTCAGAGTATTCGTAAAAAGGTTTATTCTATGTAATTTTAAAGTGAGTGGTACTTATAAGTACCGTCGGTAGATAAAGGGTTAAGACCAGCGTTTCTCAAAATCTGGGGCACGTCCCCCCTAGGGAGGTGTGATAACTATACGAGGGGAGGCGCGAGCATAATGAAAAGTCGGAAACAAAAGATTATTTTTAAAAATTATTAATATACTGTAACTAAGAAACAAAATATTTTCTGACGTAATAAAAAATAAACACACATTTACACTGATACAGTACACTTATAAATGTATCAGTCTATACAAAGTATTTTATAATTAATTTAATAATACTAAGTTACGAACAAGTTTGATAATTACCAGAGACGTTATCTTTAACTTTTGTCATTTTGTATATATATATGTGCAAGATTTCATCTCCATTAAATTACTTCGACTTAAATCCACATTCTTTTGAATCGGTCTTGCGTGGTAGTTTAATTCCATGTCAATTATTCTCCTTTTCCACATCTTTTGTGGATCATCTTTTATTTTACTCATTTTCCAGCAGATGGCATCACATTAGGGACACTTTCTGTGTCAACGCCTTCTCTTTTCGATCGCTGTTCAGCGATACTCCCGTCATCACTACACGATTCAGCAGTGTTTGTCCTTTCCCTTTATTTAAACATCAAGTACCACGAGCACCACGGCATTAATTGCTTTTATTTTCAATTTCATCTTTTTTATCTTCCAAATTCCGTGTCTACTTTCTGATTTCGTTCCGTTAAGGACGAATTAGCGAAGAGCACAGATTTCTACAACCTCCCTCCGGGATGGTGCCTCGTTAAATATGTTCCATACTTGCCGATTGAATTATTTCTCGCTCTCTTACTGGTAGTATGTCCTCGGCTACTGGTGAGAAGCTTTCTTTTAGAACGGCTCTGAGCTGTTGTTAATAATTTTGATAGAATCTTTCAAATTTTATGGAACTTTCAATTAATTCTTCTCTTTTTTCTTATTAATTATGATGAGAGGGTAATACAATTTTTTGGTAAGGTATCTCGTATTTTGAAGCCGTGGGCAGAGACGTTATGGATTTGTATTAAAACTTATCTTGATAATTTGTACGGTTTATAATTAATCCCTTAATTTCCGCATAAAAGTTACACGGTTTGTTTGCCCATTGCCACCGTTTTCCACGCAGATGCTCGTGTGTGATTTTTTTTGCGGGGGGAGAGAAAAGGGATATATAAGCAAATCTTCTGAAATAAGTAAATCCTTCGCAAATACTGTCAAAGTCCTTTTATTGCATTCCAAGGCCTTCGGACTAACTTTATGGATAGTAAAACACAGAAAAGACCGTACTTCGGAAAGACGTATATATACGTCCAGAAAATTAGTTCTTTGGTTGAGCGAGACGTTTATATACGCTGGTGGCTCTTATGAGACTGAAGTCGTAATGTAGCTTTAGTGTCTAACCATAGTATTATTGGATTCAATACATTGTTATTGTATGGAGGGGGCCGCAATGAAACTTATAATTGCATATTGGGTCGCCAATATTGAATGTTTGAGAAACATTGGGTTAAGACGATCTAATTAGAAGGAGTAGCTGTTGCGCTGAGCAGAACAGTGTATTTTCTACCGCTCAAAATTAAGTTTACAAAAAAAGGATATACAATCGTGGATTAAAATGAAAGTTTTTCGAAGAAAGAATGATTATAAATGTTATGAAGGATTAGGTGAAGCCTGAGACTAGAATAAGTTACCGTAAAAGATGATAGCACAATGACACAAGGCATTTTTTGTGGTTGGAATCAGATTGCAAATCTGCTCCACTAAGGTTGGCGGGTCTAATATCATGAAAGGTTTTCTTCCCACATACCGTTGATAAACGATTCGAGAATTATCCTTAGAAGTTGATTTCAGTTATCAAACGTAGATGTACATACTGAAGAAATGTCTGAACCCAGTGGTTCTCAAACTTTAACTACTGGCGACCCAATTTTCAATCTTAATTTTTATCGCGACCCCCACCTTCCCCCCAAAAATTATAATGTATTGAATGCAATAATAATGCATTTGGGGGGAGGGGTGCTAAAGCTACAATACGATCATGATTATAAACCGTACAAATAAACAAGATAAGTATTAAGTTTTGTATATGTTACTTTTGAGTAAATATATATTATTATTTTACTTTTTAGTTCGAGTCACTATAAAAGCGTGTTTTTTTTAATTTGTTTTTAAACTATATATAATTTATTTTATAATTATGTTTACTATACACGATAAAAATCCCAATTCCAGTGAATAATTTAATTAGAGAAAATATACTTACCTACTTTCAAGGACTCTTCAATTTTTCTTTGAATTTTTGAGAAAAAATCCAATAAAACTAATGAAATGTTCCAAATATGCGTGTTCTTAATAAAGGACATAAATCATGTTCATAGAAAATATTTTTGAACAAAAGTGGTCGCGCAGGGAACTCGATCAAAACTAGTAACTTGATTGCAAAAAAAAAACGTTTGAAACTCCCCAAAAAAAGAGGGCAAAATGTGATAAATTCATTTTAGTTCCCATTAAGACTGTCTTATTGGAGGATACTCTGTCAAGGTCATTGGTAACAAATAAACAGTTTTTCCAGAATTAACGATTTCGTGAACATCAGATGACTATGCGCATCGCGAGACCGATTCCGTGTTAAAAGTGTTATTCAATAAAACATATGGATATTAGTTCTAAAGAAGAGTTGCGTAAAATGTTCTCCGTTATACATTGTATGTTTGCCAAGTAATCCTTCAAAGTACTCAATATACGCTTATCCGTATATCATATAACTCATTCACATGGAAAAAAAGCAACAGAAAAATATTATTTACAACTTTCCTAAATTAAAAACAGATGGAGATAAACATACCAGTAAGTTTGAAGGTCAAATAAATGATATTCAAAAGTAGCATTTTAGTGGTTAAAAGAAACGTAATAAAAAAATCTCTCATCGTGTGATTACAGTAAAACAAACAAAATGTCTTTTTTTATTTGGTTATAGAATCAAAGATAGCTAATGAACGTTTGAAGTGGAATGTTTTATTTTTGATGATCACCAGATGATATATATAAATTATATCAGTGTAAATGTGCATTTTTTATTAAGTCAGAAGCATTTTGTTTTTCTTCATTCCAAAAAATTATTTTTTAAACCTTTTATTTTGAATATGCTCGCGCCCCCCTTGCAGGAATACCGCGCCCCCACAGTTTGAGAAACACTGTCTTAACCTGAGAGGAAGTTTTAGTCCCGACTTCGACTCACCAAAGAAAAAAATTATACTGGCATACATTGGCTGGTATCTACTCCGAGAGACACCGCAATGACGGGGAACCCCTTCTTCAGAATAGTGCCATCGTTGATGAGACGTAAACGCGAAGTGTTAATCGAATGAATGGCATCATCCACGCTCGCAGTAACCCAATCAGTGAAGATTATGCTGATTGTGACATTAGAATCGGAAGATGTCACTCTTATGCTGGACATTAAACTGTCAACACAGGCTACTATTGTCGATTTCTACAGCACCATCCGAGAACTTCCCCGTTTATTACAAAGCGATATCCCTATCATGTTGCAGGGCAACGTTCGTTGTCACGCCGCATACAATGTAACCAAAACATTGTGATAATGGCACTAGGAGTACTTTGAGCACCCTCTCACCTGACATGAGTTATTTTGAATAATTATTTTCTTAAACTCAAAGATCCTCTCCTAGCCATTCGATTTCCTGACATAACAGCTGGGGGCTTCATCGTTGACAGTGACAAGTAACACCTTACCAGCTTTATCTTACAGTTGATAAGGCATATGTTCAAAGGTTCTAAGCGTTAAAGGTAATTATACTAAGAAATACAATATAATTTAATTTGTAAGTTTGTGACGGGCTCACGCTTCTTTTCTTTAATCACAAGTTCATTAAATATGTTTTATCAATACTCCCATAACTTTTATTAATAATCCTCGAATTATATTTACAAAACTAGTCGCGCATTGAACATTTTGATTTTAAATTTCGAAAAAAGGATTTGGTAAGTATGGTAGTGATGACAAAATAATTCCGCTTTTAATCTGAATTTTAAAAAAAAATCTTATAGAAAACTTACATACCATTTATTATTGTTTTTTGTGTTGAAATAAAATTATAAGAAAAAGTTTCCTTCTTTAAATGCTTTCTATAGAAGCAGATATTATAAAAATGGGTGGAAAACTATTGATGCCCAGTAACTTAAGCATCACTTACACAATTACTTGAATTTTAAGTTTAACTAAAAATAAATTACTCCTTGTTAGCCTTATGCTCTCTCAAATATTCTCTTACTTTCTTATAACTATCTCTCTGAAATTTTTATTTTCCTTTTAAAGAAAAAGTTTCTCTGTTGTAAATTGTTTTAATAAACTAATGCAGACTAGAGTAAGAAGTATATCTATTATGAAATATTCAATTTAATATTATAGAAAAATAATACAGTTTATTTTTTTTCACAAAACTGTGAAATGAAATGATAAAAAAAAATTGTAAAGAGAAACAAGAGAAATCGTTTTACTTTTTATGATTTTCAACACATACAATGTATTATTTTAAAAGGTAGAAGTGTACATCATATTGTGCAAAATTATCTTTTTTAATATTAATTCTGCTTTAATTTTTTACATAGTTTCTAAATTACATTACATTCTAAATTTACACTGTACTAAAATACTAAAGTTCTCGATATATATCACCGTTAAAATGTACCAATACAAATTTTTAAAATAAATTATCACATAATTTACAGATTGTTTTTACAGTTGAAATTGAAATTGAGAGTTTAAACACAGTTATGAGTTCACTTAAGGTATCCGACTACGTTCGGAACCGTGATTTTGCAAAGCGCATAATTGGATAATTTTCATGATATTTAGTGTCACTTAGATAAAAATATATGCATAAAATTGTTTTAAGGACACATTTTGACAAAAATATTATTTAAGTATAACATTTTGGCAAAAAATGAACTTAGAATAATCTTTTTCAAAACTGTGTTCTTTTCACTAGGTAGGAATTTTCCAGTTACAGATTTTCTTGTAATATTTATTTAAAATGAAAGGATATTAATTTTTTCGCATAAACGCTTCTATTTTTCGTTTTTGATTTATATATAATTACTTTTGAGTCAATTTCATGATAAATATTTTAATAGAAAATTATTATTTCTATGAAAATTAAATTTGATTTATCTCTGTTTTCTTCTTTTGATATTTTATTGACAAATCAATCTGTTTAAGAACCCTGTCACAATTTCTTTAATTTTCTTTTAAAAAATAAGATACAGGAAGAGTAAAATAACTTTAATGATATGCGTAATAAACTGATATTTATCTGACATTTCTTACTGTTCTTGGATTTATATATTTTAAACATCATTAAACAAATTAACCTGATATGAAATAAAAATTGTAATTAGAAAACAATAAGAAAACTATATACTGAATAATTAAATAAATTGTTGAAATGTTATAGAAATAAATATTGAGAGAGAGAGAGAGAGAAGTAAATATGAATGCATTTCGAAATATCCCTTTTTTTATTTCATAAACTTCGTTATTACACTGAAAATTTCGATCAATTTAATGAAATGTTAAAATAAAGTAATCATGCTCTAAGAACTTTTTTACAGTATTCATGTCAAGATCCCTGTCAAGCAACAAATAAAATGACGGCATCATTCAAATATACAATTTGTCATACATCTTAGATAAAAAAACCCAAAAGCAAACATAATTGTCAGTGTATATTGATATATACATAAACTTCAAACCCTACAAAACTTTTAATTTAATATAACAATAATGACTCCAAC
This sequence comes from Trichonephila clavipes, assembly GCA_019973935.1. Classification (NCBI taxonomy): domain Eukaryota; kingdom Metazoa; phylum Arthropoda; class Arachnida; order Araneae; family Nephilidae; genus Trichonephila; species Trichonephila clavipes. Next base: position 60,348 of record BMAU01020727.1, on the reverse strand, counting down.
AACTTAAGTACAAACAGTATGTATAAAAGTACTAGCATTCACAATTTTAGGCAAATTAGTTATTTATTTACTTTTATGTTTCTGAAACAAACAGATAAATATTTGGCTAAATGGCATATTAATTCTTTTGATATGCCATTATCAAAAGAGAATATAACTCCATATTAAATCAACTGTGTGTGTGTGTGTGTGTGTGTACAGTTTATAGCTCGATAATATTTAATATATATTATAATTCATTATTTAACATAGATTATATAACACTGGATTTTAAACCCATTACTTGAGCGAAGATTCATGGACTTCCATAACCTTATTCTTTTAGTGGTCCCTATCGTAATATTCTAAACAGTAAAGCTGAGTACATAAGTAGAAAAATAATAGCCATTTTTTAAAAGATTATCAGGATTGAACAAAAGAAAAAAAATCATATGAATAAGACGGTTTTTTATGCAAAAATATTTAACAAAACATTATTTAAACGCACATACGAATCTACAATGAAACATTCTAAAACGAAATTTCAAGTTACTACTTACAGAAAACAAAATCGCATTTCTTTCATAAAAAATAGCTCCAAGACAAAATTTACTTAAGTGCTTAAATGTTAAACACAAACCTCAAGTGGTACTCAGCAAGATCAATGTTAAATTATCTCATTATACAATATACTCAAAGCAAACTACATAAAAAGGAATAAAATGACATCAGCATTATATTTGTAAAAATGCCTAAGCATCATTTTTTCTTTTCATTTATCGGTAACGAATATTCATTTCTACATAGCTTGAGGCATATGGTTAATTCAATCCATTTTCTGTTTTAAAAAAAGCTTTCGAATTCCCGTCTTTTGAAAGTGGCCTAATTATTAGCCTGTATAAAAATTTCGCGAAAGATAAAAGGAAATTTAATCAGCAGACGACGAAGAAAAGGTCTAGAAATTAGAACTTTTTTCGGCATTTATTTTCAGATAGAAATAATTTCTATTTTGATTTCATTATTGTACCTCTTATTTTGACTAAATGATAAAAATAAGAATAGATATAAAAAAAGAAAAGAGAAAAGACTGAGAATCGTTATAACTAATGGAAGTTAACTTGTTAAATATTGTTACGTTGATCGGGGTTTGAGGAATTTACGTAATCAGTCGCAAAGAGCAAGACAGTTCTTCAGGAAGGATGGTAATTTATTGTCAAAAGCTAATTCTTGAAATACAAGATACAGCACTAAAACTTGCTTAATAAAACCCAGAAGGCCTTCACGCTTTCTACGGTACTCAGACACAAATATCAGTGTCTAAAATGCAAGTATGTAAAAGATTATTCACAAGCACTCACCTGACCTACAAACAGCCAAGGTAATAAATAACCGCTGGTCGACTCTTCACCGTCAAATCAATCCTTTTCTCCAATGATCAAAACAAGACGAACTCAGTTTCAGCGAGTGACTGTCTATTTATGCACCTCAAGCATCTATCGAGAAAAATTCACTTGCGTCATAGATCGTTAAATTAGTAGATATTTTCATAAATTTCCAGAAGAATCCATAGGTTCACAAACTCGCCAAAAATGAACGCAAGTATCACCTTGCGAATATTATCATTTTAAGGTAAAATAAATACAAAACATAGTGTAATATAAACTTATTACATACCTAGATATAAATTATTTGCATTACTTTAAAAATTCATTACACAAAATTCGTAACAATATTATGACGAATATAGTTTTCTTACAGAATAATGTAAGGTTGCACAAATGCATTTTTGAGAGAATCGGGTACTTTCATAAATTGATTTATGCCTGTTTATATTTTTTCATAGCAGGTTGGGTGGCGTAGTTGGTGAGCTCTAGTTTTGTATGGCAGCATTTCTCAAACTGTTGGGCGCGCTCCTCTAGGGGGCACGCAACTCTAGAAGAGGGACACGAGCATATTGAAAAGTCAAAAATAAAAGATAACTTAAAAACATTTTTGATTTATGGAAAGTAAAAAAAGTACATTCTGGCATAATAAAAAAAAACACATTTACACTGATATATTACACTTAAAATTGTATCAGTGCTACACAGTGTATTTATAATTAATTTAACAATACTAAGTTAAAAGCATGTTTAATAACTACCAGTGACCTTATGGAATTCTCATATATAAAATTATGTACAAAAATTATCACTTATCTTGATAGTTTGTACGGTTTAGAATTAAATTCTTAATTGCCGATAAAAAGTTACGCCATTGTATTGGGGTGGAAGAAGGGATAAAGAAGCAAAAATATTCTGGAATAAGTAAATCCTTCTCAAACATTGTCAAGGTTCTTTTATTGCATTCCAAGGCCTTCGGAATAATTTTATGGAAATCAGTGTGAACAGAAAAGACCGTACTTCGAAAAGACGTATGCATAAGTGTAGGGAAAGTAACGCTTTGTGAGCGAGACGTTTATTTACGCCGGTGGCACTTACGAGGTTAAAGCCGTATCGTGGTTTTAGCATCAAAGTATAGTTTTATTAAGTTCAATACAGTGTTATTGTATGAGGGGGGCGCGATGAAAATTATGATTGAATATTGGGTCACGGATATTGAAACTTTGTGAAGCATTGTTGTATGACCAAGTTTGTAGGTTCAACCTCAGTGCAAATGGATGGATTTTTATGATGCTAGAAATCGACAGCATAATGTATGATTATGTGGTATGTTCAAGATCATTAGAGTGCCGCTTTGGCCAGGGTGCTCTCGAAAAAATTAAAAATTTCTAGTTCAATTTGATTTGTCAAAGCTCAGGCACCTCTCTCTGGAGAAGAAACTGGATGCAAAAATTACATACTGGCAATTCGTAAATAGGTATAGGATGCCGCACTAAATCGTGATACCAGATCCGGGGAATGGGATACGTCTGCAGAGGTAAAAATACCAATCTCAGCCCCATTCAAAAAATAAATAAATAATATTTCTTTTATTAACATGTAACTTTCAATGTAAATAGTTCTTAAATAAAGTTACATGCGAAATTACGAAATAGATTAAAGATGAAAATTTATGGAATTAAATACTATTTATATATAATAACATTTTGTAGCAAGAAAGGTTCAATAAATACCATATAATACGGCAAATTTAATTTTTAATAAAATAATTTTGAGCTAATGAATTAAATCAAGTTGACATTTGCTGTACATATTTTCACTGTTTATATTAACAATAATAAATTATTTTGACATTTATTCCTCATTTCAATCACTAAGACCGTTAGTAAAATTATTTTTTGCATCAAATTTAAATAGAAACTAATATAAAATAATGTTTTAAAAAATTGTCCATACAGCAATAAAATTAAAATTGTGCTAAGTTTGCTTTGTGTAGAAGTAAAAATTTAATTTATCGGACATAATTAAGCCTTACTTTGGATGCATTATGAAGTCCATTTCATCGTTCTCTTAAGGAAAAGAATAAAATAAAAATACAAAGCACAATATGTTCTTACCTTTATATAAATTAGTTATCTTTTATAATTTTTACTAAAAGTTTAAATTTTTAAAAAATACAAAAATTTCTCATTAAAAAAATGTTTTTTCTTTAAAAAACGTGTTAAATTTAATTATTTCAAATTGCATTTTTTCTAGCTATAGCAAACGAATGCTTAATTAGCAAGGACATTTAACTCTAAGTGCCACCGGCGTATATATACGTGTCGTTCAACCAGTGCCATAGGTGGGTCGGCCGTATTTATACGCCTTTCCGATTTACTTTCTTTCATTTCCTCTGCTATCGGTAAAACTAGGCCAAAGGTTTTAGAATGCAATATAATGAACGTGACAGTGTTTGCGACAAGATTGACTTATTTCAAAGAAAATTGGCTTATTTCAGCCTTTTTTTTCTCTCAATACACCGCATACGCACGTCTATATGAGAAGCGGTAGCATTAGGAGTCGAATCACGAACTTGTAATTGGCAATTAATGAGTTTATTCAAAAGTTCACACAAAAAGACTAGTTTTTTGTAACTTTTAAAATTTTTCTCTCCATATTTTTATGTGATTTAATTGATTTCGTTAGTTTTTTTTTATATTTTAGTAACTACGACTTTCTTAGTGTAAATTTCTTACAGCAAGCTATTTTGTCTAATTAAGTAGTTAAAGATTTTGAAAAAAAAACCCAGTAATTTAAAATGGGGAAATATTATGGTTTCTTAAAACAAAGTAAGAACTCACACTCTTGTATTAATCGCCACGTTTTTTCTACCGGTCTTCTACAATAATATTAAAGTGAGATTCCGAGTTTATGAAAGAATTATTATTATGAAGACCACAAAAAGAATTTTACAAATCGTGAACAGTTCGCAAGCTATGTAAATACACACTTAGAGAATCAACATTATACTCGTACAGGTTGAGTACAAATGATGAACCCGATTTTAAAAAATCATATAATTGAAACTAATGCACATATTACAATAACTGATATATGAATGTGAAAAGTCATATGCCAAGCTTTTTTATGATATTAAAGTTTGATGTGTGACCTTCTACTTACACGGCATATGTATAATCTTTAATTCAGTTTACTCTATGTATTTTGTTTCGTCACTCTATCAATGGTTCCCAATACTGCACAAATGTTTACTTGTTGTCTTCTGTTACTTGTTGTGTCAAATGCAAAATATATGGCTTGAAATTTATTTATTTATTCGTAAAAATTTTCATGCCGTATTCTGGGACATCCCAAGTTTACAGGCGGCATCTCTCATAGACTTCCGTGGACTTGGAACAAAACTTTATCTCAACCTCTCCACTACTTCTTTAGATATGCTTCGCCGGCCACTGTTTTTATCTTTTTACACAAGCAACTATTTTCCTTAAATTAATGATACTATTGCAGTATGCTCGTGTTGGTTGGGGTTTCTTTTCCGTGGTGATTTTTAAATGCACTTTCACCGAAAATAACTGAACAAATTCGCGAAAACTAATACGTAAAAATTTTTCTCTGCCATTGTCGACTTGTTTGTATTTCAATCACAGCATTCATGAATGAGATGTATATCATTGGCGACGAAAAAAGTTTGTATATTTTTCTTTACATTTATGTATCACTTATTGCAATTTATGCAGTAGTTTCGAAAATATGATTCTTTTTATAATCGGGTTCATCATTTGTGCCCAACTCAAAAGTATTTTTTTATTGGGTATATAAATACCCAATAAAAATCTCAGGATATACACATTCCCATTTAGACTTTCACTATCCTGAATAAAAACTGTTTTTATCATCTAATGCAGCGTTTCTCAAACTGTGGGGCACGCCACCCTAGAAGACTGTGATAACTCTTCAAGGGGGGGGGTGAGCATATTGAAAAGTCAGAAACAAAAGATAATTTTAAAAAATTATATTTATTTACTGAAAGTAAACAAACAATATATATATCCTGACGTAATAAAAAATAAAATACGCATTTACACGGTGTGATGATACACGTATAAATGAATCAGTACTGCGGAATGTTTTTCATAATTAATTTAACAATACTAAGTTAAAAACAAGTTTAATAATTACCAGTGACACCATGTAATTGTCATATACAAAATTATACACAACAATTAACACTTACCTGCCGATTAAAAGTAAAGATTTTCTCCCCAATACCACTTTTCTCCACATAAGTGCGAGTAAAGGATGTATTGGGGTGGAGGAGGAAGAAAAGGAATAAATTAACAAATCCTCTGAAATAAGTAAATCCTTCGCAAACACTGCCAAAGTCCTTTTGTTGCATTCTAAAGCCTTCGGAATAATTTTATGGATAGCAGTGCACAGAAAAGTTTGCATTTCAGAGAGACGTATATATACGTCCAGGGCAATTAATGTTTGGGATGACAAGACTTTGAAAACTCCGGTGGGACGTAAGAGTTTAAACTCGTAGTGCAGCTTTAATTAAGTTACTCGTATTATTGAATTCAATACATTGTTGTTGTATGAAGGAGGAGGGAGCATTGAAAATTATGATTGAGAAGCACAGATCTAATGAAATGCTTTTGATCATGTCAACGAAAAATAATAAATGTAATTGTACATTCACGTGTGGATGAAGTTGTAAGAAAAATCAAATTAAAATAACAGAAGCACGAAAAAAGTTATTTTATCTTCACAACCAGCATGCGAACTTAAATAAAAGTACTTGTGTAAAAAATATTTCTTCTTAAAGAGTTACTACTCAATGTAGTCTCCCAGCCGGTGAATTCAAAAAAATATTTTTTTATTTTGTTTTTTAATATTCAAAACATACATCACAAAAATAAATATTGACTATTTAATGTCTCGAAAACAATTCTTATTTGTACTATGTTAAGTAAATAAATTTTTTTTTTTTTTGCTGATAAGTAAATCAATGAGCAAAAATTTTTCTCGTTTATTTCACTCCAAAATATTTTTTTTTTCCTTTTGCAATAAATCTTTCATCTCTTCTCATTAATCCTTAGTTTGTTATGATCTAAGAGATGTTTCCAATATTTTTCCCTTTCAAAATCATACATTTAAATACGAAATTAAAGAATAACCATTCAGTTATTTGTTGTAAAACAACGATCTTTCTTTAACATTCTTAAGAAATTGTTATTACGAATTAATGTTTTAATATCCGAAGAAATGTTGCACCTATAAAGTTGTGTTTTTTTTATTTGTTTTGTGAGAAAATGGGAAAAAAATATTCGTTCATGTTTCTATGATTAATTTGCATCAGAAAAATTATATCTTTAGTTTATCTCTAAAGAAATTTTACGTGAAAAAATATTTCAAGATATCTTTTTGATAAGAATTAATAATCATATTATTGCATTCAATATATAACACTGTATTATATTTGCATTTTTAATTTCTTTTTCTCTACACCTTTTTAAATATACCTAAATTAATAATTATTTTTATATGTTTTAAAACAAATATTGCATTTTTTCTGAAGTATCACAGAAAAAATCATATGAGGCTTTTTTTCCGGTTAAAACTTTTTTTATTTGTTTTAAGCTGAAGACTGACTTTGTTTCTAAGTTTTATAATTATCGAGTTCCTAGTAAATCATAGTCACGCAAAACAAAATAAAATATTTTACATTTCTTTTACTCCTTCAAATTATTTCACAGAATATTATTTTAAGACATGAAGTAAATAAAATAAAGTTTCAACTTGAAATAAAGAAAAAATTGAGAAGTTTAACAAAAAATAAAAAATTGAAATCCTTTAAAAGTTGCATTAATCCGTAAGTTAAATCTTTAAAAAGATATGATGGTTAGTGACTATTTTTCTCTTAAAGAATATGTACCATTCAAAACAAATATCCCTTATCAACTAAATTCAAGAAAGTAAGCTTACATTAAACTAGAACATGCGATTCGTGCATATTTTCATAAACAACTACAGGAAATAAATGAGTATTCTTTTAAAGAAATAGAATCACAGTAAAAAAAAATCACTTAAAAATTGGTAATACTTTTGGGGTTCTTAATTTAGACTTCACAATAAATTTTTAAGAAATAATGTATTATACTGTCAACCGATTTCGCCAATTAAAAAAGTCGCCAAATTCTGCTATTCTTTTTACAGTCTTCGGAAGTGCGAGAGAATTGTTACCACTATTGGCTGTAAATCGAGGGATTTGGCAACGCCTTTTGTTTTGACGAAATTGGTCGACGGTAAAATACGCAAGTACAGTAGAACCTGTTTGTGTGTAATCCTTTTTTATGCGATTTTATTTTTGTACGACTTTTTGTGCGGGCTTTTTTATGCGGTGTATGAATTTCAATGATTTTGGCGCCACTGTACTTTCTTCTATCAGTATACGTATTTACACTTTAAGATGACCTGTTAATTGATTATAAACATTCTCTCGACAATCCACGTTCTGTGTCTTTCTCGCAACGCAATAGCAGCATGCATTTGATTGAAATGAAACTTTAAATAACAGAGGCATTATCAATAATTTGATAGATTATGAAGCTGAACATGACGAACCTGATTGTTTGGGAGCGGATACAATATATGCTGGGATTCAGCTTCCAACAAACGGAAAAGCATTTTCTTAAAATAGATACCAATTCCGAAAGGAGTTTGAAATTTCAAAAAGCAATCATGCATATCTGGGTATCGTGACGTTCACGAGCAACTCACCAACCGACCTCCATCGCAAAAACGTTTTTTTTTACCTTATAATGCCAAAAATAAAGGAATTGAAAATGTATCTTCAAGTGACTAAATCGATTTTGAACCGATTCATTACAGGAAGATGAGCTCTTTGGATTACGATGAGTAGCAGTGAATTATGTATGTGCATTTGAAAAATTTCTTGATGTATACTGTGATAAACGCGATGTCGCGTTTATAGGTATTTGGGGGTTAGAATAAAAGTGATACACACATATATATATATATATATATATATATATATATATATATATATATATATCAGTCATGGTCAATGCAATTCTAATGTATAGTTCTTTCACTTAATTTAACAACCCAGGGTAGGAAATCCACCCTTCTAAGTATAGGAGCAATACATGACAGAAAGGATATTTAATATTTAATTATAATTCAATTAACTTACTTTTGGAATGCTTTGGTTATCTATGGTCTAAATTACCGTAATTCCATTCTCAGTGTTGTTCGACCTCCAGTCGTTACTATTAAATAATAACTTTATTAACTAAATTGTCAATTAACAATATTGGATTATTCAGCAATTAATCATCGAGTAACTCTCAGCTACTTTCCACTTACTTCATGTACCTAAAAGTTAATGCTTAAATATAACCCTTAATTCACATAAAACGTCTCTTTTTCTTCGGAAATTTTTTTTTCAATAGAGCAGCGTTTAAAAGAAAGCAATTTAACCCAAGAGGATTGTTGAAGACTCGTGGATAGACCCGTTACAATACAATGAGAAATTAAATGTTAAAATGTTTCCATGTTGTATATAATTATTTATTTTGTTTGGAAGTACTTTCTCATAAATTTCTTTAATAATTGACATATTTTTAAGTGCATTTTTTTATGCGGTCCCTTTTCCATCGCATAGAAAAGTTTTTTGTAGTATGTTGACAAAATTGTTTGTTTTATGTAAGTTTTTATGAAATGTTCGAATATTTTTTGTGCGATTTCTTTTATACGGTCCTTATCTACCGCACAAATACAGGTACCTATAATATTTAATAATTTAAAGGATATATTGGAACCCTTTAAAAATATTAACATTAAATAATATATGCTATTTAGGAAACAATGTTGCCGAAAAATAAAACAGAAAAATTTCCTCGATAATTTAAAAGCATATAATAATCCTTTCTAGTGTCTTGCTATTAAAGAAATGTAGACTGCAACTAGAAAACTCAAGAAGGAATGCAGTAATCGTTGATTTCCGTTAACGATATTGGAGACCCACATTATTGCCACTTCGCCGAAGCCATTTGTGGAGAGAAAAAAAAAGTTTTTAAACAGTCATCATGTGTGTGGTGAAGAAATGAATGTGAAAGTAAAGACTAGGGGAGCAATTCAATTGCAGTTGACCTATAAATGAAGCATAGAACCATTTATAGAAAAATGCTTTTAGAAAAGAATAAGAGAACTAGTTTCTCTCGCTGTGTGTGCGCGGTTATTTTATTTATTAAAAGGTAGCTTTTACGTCACATTTTCATCGTTATTCTTATCGTATTAGAATTGTTTCAAAAGTGCGAAGTACAAAATACATTATTATATAATTGTTAAATTTTTAACATTTACGAATGGTTGGTAAGATTTTTTTTTATTTAGGTAATACTTCAATGTATCAAATTAAGTCAATACTATACTTTAAAAACATTAAAATATGTTTAAAAAAATTATTAGTTTAGTTAACAATTCTAAACAAAAACTTTGAGAACCAAAAGTATATTTCCTAAAAAGTAAACTGATAAGGTTTTTTTTTCGTGTATTGTCTCCAAAATAAAAGTTTAATTTACGAAATTCTTGCAGTACTACCATTTTATCTTAATGCCTTTTATTTATTATATTTTTATTTGTATCTGGTTTAACTTCTCTTTTATAAGAAGACTATGAATTTTTTCTGTTAATGTTAAAACACAAGTAAACATTTTTCTCTAATTAACCTTCGAAAGCAAAACTTGGAGTGATTAGATAATTAAATTCCACTACAAAAATAAAAGAATTACTTAAAAACTTGAAAAATAGAGATATATCTAAAGGTTTTAGCAAACATTCTTGAAACATTCCTCAGAATAGTAATTAAATTTGCTATAAGATTGATAAAACATGTCTATTAGTTTCTCTGAATTCAAAATTTCTTTATAATTTACCATAAATCTATTATTCAAATATTTAAAATTTTCGCCAACATAAATATATATATTAACAAATAATTGGACCTAAAACAAGTGTCACCCCTCCTAAGCCCATTAGAATACTCAAAACACAAAATCATCACTTTTTTGAGAATTATAATTAAAATTTAGTTTAAGTAATCACGTCAGTATATTTTCTCAGTATTAATTACTTGTTTCTTTTGGTCACACTATGAAACAACATTACAGCTATTGGCAACAAACTTCTTAATTTCGAATGGAGGCCAGAAGATTAAGACGGAACCTAAACTGATTATACACTCTTTATTTTTAATATTAAATAGTCGTAAAAATGTGATGTACAGATATAAAATAGTTAATTTATCTTCAACTACATTCATGCTTGAGAAATAAACCATAATAATTTTCGAAATGTTTGTCATAAAATTATTAATTCAACGTATATAACTAATACATCCTGAAACCAGTCATTCAATTTAGTTTAAACTTTTCGAAATGATGAATACTTACTCATTACATCTATGGTTCATTAAATACAAACACGTATTAAATATAAGTTCTTTATTGTTATAACATCTATATAGGTTTACACGTTTATGGTACAATAAACCCATGACGAATTTCTATAAGCATAAAATTTTTCATAGTCTCGTGACTAGATAATGTGTTCAATCATGTGATATCAATAAAATGCAAGGAAATTGAAGTTTCACTTTCAAAAAGCTGTAAAAAATAAATCATTGGTCAGAAAGATTCTAAATTTGAATTGGATATACTTGAAAAACGAGAAAACGGTATGGCTTACGTAAAAAGTTCTAAAGTATCAACAGACAGCGCTGTAAGCGGAAAAATGAAAGTGGATTGGGCTGCAAGTGGTATTTTAAATCGAATGATGACGGCTTTGGCATGAGATCGCAGCGATCACCACCAAAGGACTCCTTTCCTGTTAGGCGTACTGACGTCTCAACGGTCATAGAGTCTCACGTGGGAAAATATCCAACATCAGACCAGACACTATGATGCAGTTACCGGTGCAATTCCCACGCCAATCTCCAATTTCAAAGTTCACCACGTGAGGGGTGACTGAGACCAATAGTCGAACAGTAATATCGGCTACGTTCAAATAGAAATTATTCTGCCTCACGTGTCGCTTTTGTGGACGTGACGTACCCAAATTTTAAATAATCTTCGAAAGGGGAAACCCAGAGACTATAGATACGTTTCAGATACACTAGAGCAGCGATACTCAACCAGCAGCTTGAAGGCCGCATATGACCCACCGGGCCTTACTGAGTAGCCCAGTCTTGTCTGCTGCAGTAACAAATTGAATTATTTAAGAACGATGCATCAAAAATTTAGCGAGGGATTTTATCAATCAAACAATCAAATATATCAATTTTGCTATCAATAAAATGCTGGTATGAATTGCGAGTAAATTCTTTTTTTTTTGTTACTGTTACGGTTAGTGATAATAAGTAACAGCAGAGTAACGATTATTTTATGTGAGTGAAACTAATTTTAAATTAACCCTCATGTTATCCAAGCGAAAAATATCTAAAGATTATATGTTGTTTCAAGAAGATTGGGATTTTGACTATTTCGTAAAGGAAAACAAATATGGATCAACAACTTGTTTAGTTTGGCATGAAAATTTTATATTTAAAAAATATAATTTCGCTCATCATTATACCCCTAAGCACAAACTTTTCGAAGGTTCTTTTTCTTGAGGATCTCTTCCAAGACGAAATAAATTCGCTTTCTTAAAAAAAAATTTGCAACAGCAAAAAATATTTTATCAATGCATAGGTAACAAAAGTATCATGTAAGTTTTTTTCAATATATATATATTATATATATATATATATATATATATATATATATATATATATATATATATATATATATATATATATATATATATATATGTATATATATATATATATATATATATATATATATATATATATATATATATATATATATATATGTGTGTGTGTGTGTGTATATATGTATTGATGGGAGGCCAGACCTCAAAATTTCAAAGTCAGTTTTTTGGAATTCGTTTCAATTTCCCCTCACTGGACGGTGGAATTCCTTCGACAAGGGAGTGCCAAAATGTTCCCGCGCCTGGGGAAAAAAATTGCGGGGTGCGTCAATAGATTTCCCGCGCTTCGGAAAGTTCATAAAACTCCATGTTGTAACTCTGTGCTGGTCTCTGGACCAATGAGAGAAAATTAAGTGGACAAGACAAAGAGTCCGCTCTAGGATTTTTGTGTAAAAAGTCGTAAAATAAAATGGGACGCACCCCGATTTTGAGAGACAGAGAGAGAGAGAGAGAGAGGCAGAGCCGATCCCAGAGCTAGAGAATCAAAAAAAGAAATCTTCCGCGGAGACTCCGGGCGTCAACCATGTCCATTCTCCTACCCTGCTTCATCCCTCTCAAGCTAAGTTAAATTTTAATCTTGTAGTGAAGTAAATTTCAGATATTTGTGCTTCAAAATAAATTTAATAATGTTTAAAAATTATACGATCAGTGTATAAATTATTGTGAGATGAGTGTTTTAATTTTAGAATTAGTTAACTTAATTAATTGTCATGATGCGATGTGAAATTAGGAATCTGGGTTCAAAGATTTAATAGATTTATTAAGTTTAAAATAGAGTCGCATCAGTATGTATATATATTGAAAAACACATGAGATCGTTATAAGGATGAACATATGAATTGATACAGAAATTGTTCGAGTGTTTCTTGAATGCTTCCAGTGAATAGTTCCAGTTTGATAAGTCCAGTTATTTGTTCAGCTATTTTTGTAGTAAAATAAAAAAAAAATATTTGAATAAGTTGGAAACAAAACTGTGCACAAAAGAGTCTGAGCTAATTTTAAACAAATAATACTGATTTCAGTCCGGAATTCATTCAAAACTCGTTGCTACCATCCTGCACTTGATAAATTATTATCTGAAATAAAAAATAAGGGAGGCTTTGTCAGAGGAAAAAAATCAAATTATCAAAGTGCATGGCAGCTTTGTTTTTATGACAGTAGAATGCAAACGAGCGGCTTGGAATGAAAGAAAATCAAAATTGCCCTATAACTGGGTAAAAAATGCATAGCATTTATTTTTTGTAAGTTGAGTTTGAAAGAGTTTAATATATAGTATTAAAATAAAATCTAAAATTATGACATTTAATATTGTGAAAAATTTTCTGCACACATTAAATGTCCTTGATCTTATAGCATCCACCCCTTCCCCATCCCCCTTTAATTTTCATGTTACGGCCCGCGTGAAATAGTTATCATATGTATGTGGCCCAGTGATTAAAAAATTTTGGTACCACTGCGCTAAAGAGAGACACTTGTACAAGCTTCAACACGCTACACTGCAACAGCACACTTAACGTGGTCTCTCTCGCTGATAGACTTCCAGATTCGTAGGACTGTCGTACACTTAATGAGACATATCGAGGCTCGTCTTACGCTTACTGTGACCTATCAAGGCTCAACTTACACTTACAGGGATCATGCTTTTCAAGGAAGTGATACGGTTTCAGAAAACTCAACACCGTTGTATCTAACCAACACCATAACAGTAGGGACCTGCTTCGCAGTAATGTGTGCATTAAGTCAACAATTCAATGTACATTTATTTCAATCTTTTTTATGGTAAAATTACTTCCAATTCATTCTGTAGTTATTGCACTGTTAGTAAAAAGCTATCCAGAACATCGAGGTCGTACTCCATTGAATGAGAAAAATTGGCTTATAATTATCCTTGGGACTGCATAAAAAGCATCAATGAAAATATCAAAGATTTTTTTTAAAGCCATACCGTTTCCAACTTCTTCAAATGTATTCAGTTCGTATTTGAAGTCATTCTTAGTTTCTAATAATTCACGTACACAAATACTATAGTCCAAAATAATAAGTGTTCCGTGATAAAAAAATATCGGATACTTATTTAAAAATGAAAAACAATAATTTGTTTTTGCTTGGTTACCAATCTGGAGCAAAATGTTTGAAATGACTGGCTTAAACAAAAACAAATAAGAAGTGTTTTTTATTATATGGAATAAAGCAAAATAAGAACTTAAAGTTCGATACAAAAATTTTAACTTCATGAAATCTTTAACTTATTTTGCTCAAAATCAAATATTTTTAAGAAAAAATATTGAGACCTTCAAAATGTTGAATTAGTATAAGAAAGACTTAAAGAATTTTATTCTTTTGATATAGTATAAAGTTAAGAACTACAAAAATTATTTTTTTGCAGAAAGTGAGAAAAAAAATCACATGAACGATGAAAAAACATTGAAGTTCTGATACCTCAGGGAACCTTTTTCAATTTTCGAAGTCTAAAGACAATTTCTACTTCTTCAATTTTTGAATTGAGCAGACAGAGAAAAAGATCTCCTTTTGGTAAAAGAAAGATTTATTTTTATCAAAACAATGAATTAATTTTTTCTAGTTAAGAAAAGAATTGTGAGTTGTAGAATCAGAATGTAAGAAATAGTGGCGATTTAAACAAAATTTAATTGATGTAGTGTAAAAAAAATATTTAATTTAAATAAACCAAGAGCAAATTCAATTATTGTTTCAAACGATTAGCCCATATAAATATTTTTTTAAGTGTAACAGGAAGTTTTTTTGTGGTTAAAAATATTGTGAAAATAATAAAAATAGAAAGTCAGTGATAAAAATGATGATTTAATAGTAAATTTATTCTTTTAAATTAGTAAATAAGCTATGTTTTGACTGAGCAGTATTGCTTGAATGCTCATCTTTTTTAAAATTCGTCTATAGGACATTTCAGCCTGTTTTCCTTGTAATTCTGAACAATCCATGAATCTGGACCCTATTGACAAATGCCCAACACTATTATCTTTTAATTCTATTGATTTTAAGTACTGGGAAGCTGAATCGAGGCTAATGGACAAATGACTGGCATTTGTATAAATAAATAACCAAGCGATACTCGAAATTAAAACTCTTCTTTCAGATTCGAAGTAAAGCATTTGCAATAATTACAGTCATTATGTTATTAAGACAAAAATTACACAAGTATTGACAATTTGTTCATTAAATATTATCTAAGACTTCAGATCATTATTAAATTTGAAAGTATTGGGAAGAATTGAGTAATTCTTACGACTGAAAACAGAGAAAAAAAAGTTTAAATCATTTTTAAAACTCCGAAACTGAAAGGCTTTTATTTCTAAATAAAATCTTTTGCATTGCTTATTCAGTAAAATTAATTTAAGAAATTTTAAAATGATGTTCCAAACATAAAGTAGGGATAAATATTGTCTAGAAAATAAAGTTCCAATAAAACGTGTGGTCGGAAAATAATCGCTAAATCTATAGATCACACATTGGTGGTATAAGAAAGGAACAGTAAATATACATATTTAAATGGAGAAATCTGTACTAGCGAAAAAGTTAGAACTACTTCAAAGAGTGACCATCAGCCGCAAGTAAGCATGACATTGGCATTTTTCTTCGACGTCTTTTAAGCCCATCAAATATGTAACCCAACCGCGCTCAAAAATTGATGAAGCAGTATAGAAGAAATAAATTTAGCTTAGTAGGACTACATTTACATCGTGAATTTAGGCTCTACATCTTTAACCAGTTAAATATAGCGCTTATGCTTCTATCAATGTGTTCAGTGCTTGGTTCGGCGCCAATGTACACATGCCTGGCCATACCTGAACGAACCATATAATATATCAACTTTCTGACATTTCTCCTTTTAGGCTTACATCTAAAAACATTATCATCGCATGTAAATAAATTCGTTTTTGTGTACTTATACGCTGTTGCATATGGGGGGCGCAGGAGCTTGTCAATTTTTCATATTTCTTATTTATTTGTTTTACTCCGGCCGGCCTCAAAATATTCTAAACATCTTGAAATTTGAGAATGCATTTTTTTTTTCAGAAGATATAATTTAAATAGCCAATAGTCACTACGTTTTACTCAAGACGAATGTACTCGTCAATCACAGTTAACTGGTTAAAAAGATGTAGAGCCTGAATTCGTGTTAAAGGCTAAAATTAAAACATTTAATTCATTAAAGTATTATAAGTAAAATTTCCCGGTTATGAAGTAATTTAGTAAAAAAATATAGCAATAATTATTATGAATAGGAAAGAAAGAAGTGTTGCAACATTTTGGAATCTTAAAAAATTGGGTCATATTTTTAAATAACTTTCCCAGAGTAGTATCTAATATTTTTATTTTTATGCAGAGTCAAATTTAAGTGGCATCATTTTGTCAAATAACGTTAACTAAACCAGCAAAAATTTTTTATCAATTTATGACTGTGATAAATAGCACGAATATGTAATATCACGTTAGTGAAAAAACATTGCAAAATAGTGAAATGTATGGTCACTGCACCTAATGATATGATAAAGTGTGTTAAATATCCATATTTTCAAAGGTACGCTAGCAATCACTTAAGGTATCTGATTAGGTTGAAAAAGTGCTTTTTAAGTGTTAGAAGTTTGGGCTATTAGGAGAAAAGAAATATAAT
Source organism: Trichonephila clavipes (assembly GCA_019973935.1). Lineage (NCBI taxonomy): Eukaryota > Metazoa > Arthropoda > Arachnida > Araneae > Nephilidae > Trichonephila > Trichonephila clavipes. The sequence continues at coordinate 43,482 of BMAU01020727.1, read as the reverse complement.
TATTGAAGAAGAAGGACTAATACTCATGAAACTAGAGTGTTTCTTAAGTTGCTTTTTGACAGTATTTACTTTGTTTAATTTATAAGAATAATTTTAATACGTTTTTTAAAGAGTGAAATTTTTACTGTAATTGTGCACGAAAAATAAGTTATCTCCAAAACAGTCCAATAAAATTCAATGAAATTTATAACAAACATGTTATGAGCCCTTCAGAGTGTAACAAAAAAGCAGGTTTTAAGACAGCTGCATTTAATCATATTTTACAGCTATTTTTAGCTTAGAACATATAGTATTTTTGACGAAAAATCATTAACATCAAATTTTAAAAATGCTCTTACAAAATATTTATTTCATAAAATATTTTTATCCTGCAGTTTGGAATACTTCAGATAGATGAAGAAATATACTAATGAAAATCAAACTGCTTTATGTACAATTTATATTTATTTATGGCATTTTTCTTTTTTGCTAAAACTTCATACAATTTATATTTTTTTTAAAAAAAACAAAGAGTAATGCATTTTATTTATTTAATAATTATTACTTTTTAAGCCTATTTATGTGCTTTAAAGCAATAAAATTAGTTTGAAAATAAATTTTGAAAAATTGGTCTCTGAACCAAGTCGGATACCTTAACCAAGTGATAAGAGATTTCTCTTAAAATTTTCTTAGAACTGACGTGACATCCCTATCCTCCCATGCTCACTTAACATCGAGTTTTAGGACATCTTGTACATGCCCCCTCTGAATATTTTGTAAAGATATTTAAAAGAATTAATTTCCTTTTGATCAAGATTCGAGAGAATTTATTTCAGAATTAGAATTTCAGTTGACTGTTCGGAAATATAGAAAATTCTGTCTAGTGCACATAGAACTACCGTTCGACTACACATTATACATGTACTTCCTTACCCACTTACAGTTTGGATCATAATTTCCGATATTCGAAGCATTATTTACGCATTTATAGTCTTAAACTAAATTTTTAAACCCTTTTCGCGGGCAGTGGCTAACAGGTCTAGCCACATAACAATTTTTTTCTCCTAGCGGCTGGTGGATATTTAGTCTAACCCAGTGTTTCTCAAACTGTGGGGCGCGCCCCCTGGGGGGCGCGGTAACCCTGCGATGGGGGCGCGAGCATATTGAAAATAAAAAGGTTTAAAAATAATTTTTGGAATGAAGTAAAACAAGATGCTTTCTGACATAATAAAAATACACATTTACACTGATATAATTTATTTTTATCATCTGGTGATCATCAAAAATAAAAGATTCAATTCAAACGCTCATTAGCCATATTTAATATTATATCCAAATTAAACAAATATTTTGTTTGCTTTGCGATCAATATGAGAACGATGAGAGATTTTTTTTTACGTTTCTTTTTTAACGATATCAAACGATGAGAGATTTTTATTACGTTTCTTTTAACCTAAAATATTACTTTAGCTGACCTTCGAACTTACTGGTATGGTTACCTCCGTCTTTTTTTTTAGGAAAGTTGTGAATATATAATATATTTCTGTTTCATCTTTTTTCCATGTGAAAGAGTTTTATGATATATGGATAAGCATGAGTATTCTGAAACATATAATGAATAATGAAAAACGTTTTACACAATTATTTTTTAGAACATGCTACACTTTCCCCATGTGCAATTTTGTAGTTTTGGTTGCTGTGTTGTACGACTTATTATGGTTTATAAATATAAATAAGCAGAATATTTAAAAAAAAATGGGCATCTGTGATCCCTATTAAAGGAAGTTGAAACTGATCAAGCAATTGAAGAACCTATTGAAATAATGCATATTAATCAAGATAGCGAAAGTAAATATCAGAAAAGCGTGAGACATGAAACGTTTGAGTTGATTTGAGTTTAGCTGGAAAATAACGTTCCTGTGTTGTTAGCGAAAAGTGTCTGTCATTTATGTCCTCTATTAAGGGCACGCTCATTTGGAACATTTTCTTTAGTTTTATTGGATTTTTTCTCTAATTTTCTAAGAAAAATTGAAAAGTCCTTGAAAGTAGGTAAGTATATTTTCTCTTAATAAAATTATTCACTGGAATTGTGATTATTATAGTGTATAGTAAAAATAACTATAAAATAAATTATAGTTTTAAAAACAAACTAAAAAACACGCTTTTATAGTGAATCGAACTAAAAAAAAATATAAAATATATATATATATATATATATATATATATATATATATATATTGCTTAAAATTAAGATATACGAAATTTAATACTTATCTTGTTAATTTGTACGGTTTATATTAATGATCATATTGTAGCCTTAACGCCAAAGTGCATTATTATTGCATTCAGTACATTATTAATGTATAAGGGGGCGCGATAAAAATTGTGATTGAAAAGGGGGGCGCCAGTAGTGAAAGTTTGAGAACCACTGGTCTAACCACATGCGTTAATTGATGCTAAAACGCATGAAAATCAATACAGATGACAGCACGATACCTATTAATTTCTTGTCCACTGATGGGTAGTTAGAAACAGTTTTTCTCGGTGTAAATCTACAAATTGTATTTTGATTACTATAAATAAAATGTGTGATATGTGAAAAAAATTTTGACAACTCTTAAGTATACTTTTCTATCACCTGAACGAATTAAGCAAATGTACAATTTAAAAAAGATTTTACTTAGGTTTTTGGAAAACATTTATATGTGGATAGAAGCCCTATCCGCTGCCCACATAGAACAGAAAAATGACCTAGAAATTTTCGCTTTTCCCCCACTCAAGAGAGAGCACTTAGAATCATCTGAGAATTTTGGGGGTTGGAAGTATAAATAAACTTTGTTTACAATATGTGGTACAAGATTCTCGGTTTCGAAAACCTTTCATTGCAGCTTTTCTGCTCGGAGAAAACGTTTGCATATTATAAAGTTCCGCAGTAAATAGCTCATCCAAACTTGAAAATAAATAATTTAAATCCTCAAAAGTATTACTTTATTTCTAACTTTTTATACTAAAATTTAAAAATACATAAAATGTGGTTATATACCAATTTCAATTGATATTCTAAGTATTCTATATGTATTCTAAGTAAGTAGTCTATGTTGTACAATTATTCTATTATTATTTTATTACACTTCTACTTTGTATTCAATTGTTATTGAAATAGTTATTAGCATAAATGTTAATTTTTCATAAAAAATGTATTATAATATGATTCATTCTTTTTGTCCTGAAAAGTAAGTTAAATGTTATAAGTGCGCAAAAGCTAAAATGTCTAGCCAACACCCAGAAATAAAACCCCTGATCAGATATTTTTTTGACTAAATATTATTTATAGAGGATGAGAACATTACGTTTATCAAATACTTTATACCTGAAAAGTGTATTTTAGCTTTGTGCTCACTAAATGGTTAAAGACTGGGTACGGTAATATTATATTATTGTTTGCTGGATTTATTAATGTCTGTACTGACTTACTAAAAACCATTCCCTCTTATTCAAACGGTTTTGTTTTCTTTCTTTCTTGTTTCTTTTCTTGTTTCTTTTCTTTTTTTTTGCTTCAATTTATTCAAAAAGGAATTACTCGTGCATTTGATAACTGTATCTGGTTTTCGAGATGAATAAAACAAGGTATGTTAAAAATGGCTGTATTTTGATAGTTTGTTACAGAGCAACAGATAACTATTATCGTGAATCTATTTAGAAAAATAAAAAATCCCGAACACTTTTTACATTAAAATAATGCAAAGTTCTGAGTGGTGAATACACTTCTTTCGATTTTATTGATAAACATGCAAAAAATGTAAAATTAAAAATCATCAATCATTTAGTATGAAAATAAAATATCGAAAAATAAATATGTCAAAGCATAGTAATCTAAATCATCCACCATAATACAATACATAAAATTATAGACTTATGTAATAAATAATATTTGTTCCTTTTTGTATATCAAAATTTGGCCCTTACGTATCTTATCATCGACCAATTTTGTCTAATTAAAAGACTTCACAAATTCAAAATATGACGTCAAATGCTGTTATTGTTATTATTATTGTTAAAGAACATGCACAGGAACAGTTTTTTCCTATTGTCTGCATATCGTGACAATGGGCGAAAGGTTTTGATTTGATGAATAGATCGACTGTCTAATCAGTAAGTTGCCAACATTTGTTTACAGGTTTAATTTTATATTTTTCTTTCCGGAAAAATAATACTCCAACAATACTTTTTTCCTTCAGAATCTTAACAATTGACAATAATATTACATTTACATCTGACGGTCGTAAAGTACAACTCCAAATGAGAAGTCAAAACTAAAGGTCGAGAGTGAACTTTAACTCAAGTTAGCATGCATTACAAGTGAATTTTGAACTTCACGTTCAAAGAAAAAGTAGCAACGTTGAATAGAAATTATTTTCACAGGCTTGTGACCTTTAATTTCAAGGTAGATAAAGATATTTTTCCTAGTTACTTTTATGAATTTTTAATAATAACACGTGCAGCATACGAATCATTTAAATCATTCCTGAAGCTCTGACTCAGGTAGAAATATTTTATAACTTCATTCCGTCTGGCAATTAGTGTAGTTAGATTCCTCAACTAAGAAATAAGAACACGCCTTTGGAAATGCACGCAATTCTTAAAGTGGAATTAACTCAGTTCTAGTTCTACCTTTGTAGGACTATTTGTGAACATTTAGTGTGGAGCAAGATTTTATTACGATAATACTTAATAAAGATTTAAGTAAAGTTATAATGGATAATGTTTTGTAATTTTTTTCAGTCAATTTACAACCAGGAGCAAACATATTTTTTTAAAAAATATCTATTTATATTTTTTTCTTATTTTTCAAACGTATCTGAATTATTATAAATAAACGGTGTGATTTTGAAATACATTTCTATACCTTGATTTGTAAATCTTGTATAAACTTAAAGTACTGTAAACCCTGTTTTTGTGCGGTCGATATGGACAACATAAAAGAAAATGCTAAGAAAAATATTTGAAAATTTCATAAATACTTACATACAACAAACAACTTAGTTGACATAGTAGAGAAAAAAATTTTATGTGTTGGAGAAAGACCGCATATACAAAACGTTACCGTCAAAAAATTCATCTATTATGTATGAAATACATGAGAAAGTGCTTCAAATAAAATAACTAATTAAAGTACACATGGAAACATTTTTAAAATGTTTAATCCCTCATTAAATATATGTCTTTTTCACAAAATGCACATACATAATTCACTGTTACTCGTCGTAATATAAACCGCGTATCTGTCTATTATTAATTAGTTCAAAATTATTTTCGTCACTTGAAGATACAATTTCGATTAAATTATTTTTGGCACTATAAAGTCAGTGATAAATTTTTGCGAAGACAGTTGGTTGGTTAGTTGCTTGTAAACGTCACGATATTCAGATATACATGATTGAAGCTCTTTTTGGAAATTTAAACTCGTTTCGGAAATGGTATGTACTTTAAGAAAAGGCTTTTTCCGATTTATTGGTTGTTTTCATAATCTATCAAATTATTGATAACGTCTCTGTTATTGACAGTTAGTCCTCAATGAAGCGCATGCTGCTAGCGCGTCAAGCGAAAGGAATTGAACATGCGTTGTGTGAAGGCAAATGAACACAACTCCATGAAGTGTATATATGTACAGTGAGAGAGATAGAAAGAGAGAGAGAGAGAGAATGTTACAATGGTGTGCGTTGAAATTCAAATACCGCACAAAACAAATCACATAAAAAAGAACCGCTCAAAAACAGGTTTTACTTCAAATCAATATTCAATAAATGAAAATTTAAATCCAACTATCCACGTACGTTTTGTGTGTTCATTTCTTTCAATTAAATATAGATAAAAATATTTTTTTAAAAATTGCCAATTCCTACTTCTTTAGAAAAACGTACTGGCGCCATCTATTGCAGCCAGTCGTAACTACGACAGAAATAATGCGGAAAAAATTTTAAATTAAAAAACAAAGTATATACATATATATATAATACATATATATATAATACATATATATATATAATATATGTATATATAATATATATATTTAACATATATATACATACACACACACACACACACACATATATATATATATATATATATATATATATATATATATATATATATATAGGGAGATAGTGAAATAATAGCAAGAATTGAAAAAAATGGTTCCTCTATAACCAATGTAGAACATTGCTTTAAATTTAGATTAGAGCTTCAACTGAATTAGAGATTTTTCTTTGGTATAAACTTAACTGATTCAATGCTTTTTTAAAAAATAAATTACTAAAATATTTAGAAAAAAGAAATATATCATATTATTAATATTTTTGAAGGTAATTTTCTATAAATTGTTCGCTATAAAATCAATAACGTACCAAATTCAAAGTAACAAAATTAAATGTCGAAACACATTGAATGAAAACATCCTTAATCTGAGATAAGTAGATACATTTTATAAGTTGTTGTTGTTGCTAATGCCACCTGTCTGACGTAGTCAGAACGAGGCCCACGAAATTCATCGTGGCATGGGCAAGAGGTACGCCTGTCGTTGGCCTTGAGCACCATACAGGTGACAGTGCGATTTAAGCTCAGAGAAACTTCCCCGAAGGGACGATAGATGGCGACACGACCTCTATCTCCACCTCCACAATTTCTGCAAGTGAACTGAAGGGGAGGGAAATATTCTCCAGTTCCTGCGCTAGTGAATAAGCCCACAAGACTACGGACCCACTGATTTAACGAGCACGTACTCCGTGTGCACTCGGAGGGTATTTGGTGACAACGAGCATCGAACCCAGGCCTTCCGGTCTGGAGTCTAATGCTCTAACCACTAGGCTACCCACAGCCCACCATTTTATAAGTAATTCTGTCAATACGAGTTGCAATAATATAAATAATGCAATTAACAGTATGAATAAGCTTGGCATACTTTATCCAACATTTCATTAATTTAATTTATAGTAATGCTGAATTAAAAATTATTAATCCTAATAAAGCAATTCACACTCACACACAAACTTTCTCTTTGAAACTGGTTTATACTTTTTGTTTACAAGACGTAAAATCTTCTGAATTACGTAACATTTCATAAAGGAATCTATAAAGAAAAAAATTATTAGCAGGGTAATTAAAAAATAATGCAGATTTAACACCTGTTTTAATTAATTTTGTTTCTTCTTAATTCTAATGAGGATTAGAGAAAATTCTCTTTATAATATATACTTCCTAAAAATAAAGAATCCACCTTTAGTCACGAAAAAATACTTTTCTAAGAAATTACACTTTGCGAAAAAGTAGCGCTGCGAATATTATTAAAGCTTTAGAGCATAAAAAGGAAATTTCTGTCAAGAAAACGGAAAACAAAGGAAGTAAGTGATTCAAAGAAACAATGACCTGTTTTTAATTAAAAAGAATAAGCCTTCGAGATATGTTCTGAATTTATTAACATGATAGCTGACTGTGATCATTAAAAAAGTTTTTCGGGAAAACAATGTTCATTCAATCTCATGAAGTGAAGATTTTAAAAAGCAAAAGTAGTTTTATTTTTGTCTCCTCGAATAATGTACACCTTTGTACCATTTGCCGTACTTCTCGCAAAAGTTAGATAATTTTAATAAGGTTTCAAGTGTAAAATGAGTTGCCTCAAATGTATTGATAACGAAATGAGAGAATTTTTGGTGGATTGACATTAGTCCAATCACAAGAGCAGGTGGCTACATTCAAAGTAACACTCAGTGCAGTCTAGAATTTGGTGTAATAGTTTCAAGACATTAGATCTACATTAAGAAGACTGTACAAGGTTAATTAATATATATATCCATAACAAAGAATTCGGAAATTCCAGTGTAGCAACATAGGAGTGTTACAGCTCCCCAGCTCTCGCCTGAGCTGTATGCTGTCATTAAAACTCAAGTTTCACGGTCACACTTGCCCGGAAGCTTCGTAATTGTTCGGTATTCTGGTAGGGCTGTCGCTTGCGTATTTCTCCCCCTCAGGGGGCTCAGCTGCTGTAGATGAGTACGGGTGTCACAATCCCGAGGAGCCCTAGTGATGTTGTCTTTTCCCAAGTGTTTTACTGTGTGTAGTAAACACGGGGGTCACGATCCCGGGGTACCCTATAATGATACTTATTTTTTTTTTACCCTTCTTGTCATTCCTTGTTCTTTTACTTTCCTCTTCCCGTCCAGAACACAGACAATCCTTCCAAATACACTCATGAGCATAAATTAAGGGTAATACAGTTCAGGCAAAGAAAGAGACAGAAGCAAAACAAATTTGACTTCTTTGTAAAGTCTATTTATTAAACAATAGGTAAAGAGCAAAAACGATGCTATATGTTTGACATAATTAATAAAAACTGCGATTTTTACTCCCTGGAGCAAATTTCAAAAAAGAACCTATTTACAAAAAACAGTATAACATGGTTAGTATGAAGGTTAATACGGAGATTGTCTCCCGGACGATGCAATACAGGCCTTACAACGCCTAGGCATGCTGAGTATCAAATTATCAATTTGATCTTGTGGAATATTACACCACTCATCAAGCAATGCTCTCCGAAGTTCCGGTAGACAGGTGTGAGAGGGTTGACGGGCTGAAATTCGTCAGCCAAGTATATCCCACACATGCTCTATTGGATTCAAGACTGGTGAGTATGCTGACAAATCCATACGGATGATATCCTCCGATTGGCACGGTGAGGACTGGCGTTGTCATCCATAAACAGAAATTTAGCACCCATGGCGCCCCGAAACAAACGTACATGTTGTTCCAGAATGACATCCCGATAGATGTAGCCTGTCATCGTTACACTCTGAACATGCAGGTCAGTTCTGGAACCAAGAATAATTCCTCCCCAAAACGAGTCATCCTGCACCACCGCAACGGTGTCGTTCAATGGTGTTCTCTGGGTGGTAACGGGTACCTGGCACTCTCCATATTAAAGTCCGGCGAGAATCAGACTGCAACCTAAACCTGGACTCGTCGGAAAACATCACACAAGACCACTGTTGTGGTGTCCATAATGCATGCTCTCTACTCCAGGTTAATTGCATGCAACAGTGAGTTGCGGTAAGTGGAACACATCTGACAGGCCTACGAGCATATAGACCAATGTGCCCTAAGCATCTGTATAGAGTCTGCCTTGAAACTGTCGTACCGGTAGCTGAAGAGAGCTGCTGAGACAGGTCTGATGCTGTGCTCCGTCTGTTTCTTTAAGCAGTAACTGCTAAATACCGGTCACATCTACTCACATTACCATCATCTTGGAATCGTTGCCAAAGCCTGGAGATGAAACTCTGGGTGATTTCTAGTTCCTCGGATACTTCCATCTGGGTACGTCCACATTCCAGTCGTCTAATGATTCTACTACTTAAAAAATCCTCCAAATGCTTCCTTTGTGCCATAACTATGCGGTTATTGTACTCTGAAAGGTTTTAAAAGCGCTTGTGAACAATTTAATTTTTTTGCCACCGTTCCTTATATACCCCTCTCTTACACTCTCGTCATGATGACGTACTATCTGCGCCATCTGGGGTTTTCTATAATTTGCATATTCTTCTCCAAGATGTGTGTGATAATTCTACAGGTGAAATTTTTATTTTAGAGTTTAATTTCTGTGTGATTCTGAATTATCCTTAATTTATGGACATGAGTGTATATCGAAGTACAATTCTAGATGTTTGTTCATTATTAATAATATATATATATATATAGTTTGGCTTTTTAATTTTTGTACTGTGTGTATTTTTAAAATTGTAATACCTTAAATAATGTTTGACGCAGTTTAGCTGGAATCGGCTCTTGTGCTATTAAACTATGCATTCACTCACGTATCGCTCACAACAGTGCACAAGAGAACGCGTTTAGCTTGGTACAAACAACATGCGTCTTGGACCATATTTTGGTGAAATTCATCGTTTTTTTTTCTTGCCTTAAGATTGAATATTAGGCTTAGACACTAATTCTTGGTCAACCTGTATCTGAAAAGAGCCAGGACACGATATTAGTCTTTCCTGATCAGGAAGAGTTAAACTCCTGATCTGCCATCTCCCTCTGAGAACCACCACCCAGGAGCTATAAGCTACGTTTCGGCAGGAATGGGATCGACCGCCACAGGGACTCTACAACTGCGTCCTGTTGAGTATCCTTTTTTGCGGAACGACTTATCTGACTATGAGAAAGAATTATACTATACATTTCACTAATTTTCTGCACGATATCACAGCGATGAGTTTTGGACATCCATTCAATGAGTTTTACCAAATGGAGAACATTTGGGCCCCCAAGTTGGATTTTACTAAGGGTAAGTACTTGGCGGCAATCAGGTTTTGGGACCCCTAGAAAACTGGATCCCCACAATGCGGGGATTGTGGGGGTGTACATTACGTCACTTGAGTTTTACTGATAAACATGCGTATATAAAAATCATTTTAGAGTAGTGCATCCCTCTATTTGTTATAAATATACATTCATATCAAATTTCATTAAAATCTGCCTATATGTCGACATAATTGTCAAATTTTTTCTATTATGAACTCGAGTAAGTGCAATTAATAGAAATTAACTTTGTTCTCGAGATTTGTATACATATTATCTTCACATTTATAGAAGAGGTATACATAAACATGATTTTAAATAGTTTCAGAAATCTGACTTTTAAAAACGTGTGACTGTTTATAGAAGTGTAGATTAATATCTGCAACAAAAAAGCCTTTGGTTTATAATAAGTATAATATGTAGGTAGTTAAGTATTCTTCGATTTTTTATAATCCTAAATATTGTTCGCAATATCTGTTAAAAATTATATTCAATATTTTAAATAATCAAAATTCTTAATTAGAAACATAACCAAAAATCGAAAGAAAAGAAAAATCACATCATTTTATCAACTAGTGTATTATTTTGTTTGTGTATTTATTGCTATACTATGATTCATTTTAAATAATATTTTATGACAAATTTTAAAGATAACTACACTATGTCGTTAGTTAATTTTCTTCAAAAACAGCAGTTTGGACATTTTTTCTCAGTTTTTAATTACTATAAGCATTTAATCATTGGTTGATTATTTATTAACATCGTACGCCGGCTGTTTTTTAAGTAAGGTCTGTTTGTTTTTAAAAGAGTAACAAAAATATTTTGTTTTACAAAACCTTTATTTTATGATTGTGCATATTTTTGCCTATTTTTTTATATAGTTTCCGAGTTTTTTAATACACTTCTCATACCTTAGAACTAAGTTTTGAAAACCCTCTTCAAAGAAGTCTGCCACCTAGTTGGACAGCCAAGAGTTCACGGCTGCTTTCCCTTCTTCGTTGTCACTGAAACGCTTTCCACCAAGACTGTGTTTGAGGTAACAGAAAAGGTGGAATCGCTTGGTGCAAGGTTGGGTCTGTATGGTGCATGGTCCAAAACCTTCCAGCGAAAAGATTCGATTAACTCCAAGTCGTTCGAGAAGTGTGAGGCTTTGCGTTACCAAGAAGGAGCAAAACACCTTTTAACAGCATGCCGCGCCGTTTGTTTTGCAATGCTCTTCGGAGATTTCGTAGAGTTGCGCAGAAGCAACCGGAGTTGAACGTTGTTCCCTGTGGTATTTAGTCCACCAGCAAAACACCGCGCCGGTCCCAGAACACTGTTGCCATAATCTTGTGCTTTGACAGCGTTTGTTTGGCCTTGACAAGAGAGGATGCGCATCGCCATTTCTTCGACTGTTGTTTTGATTCCGGGTTTATATGGGATGCCCATGTTTCATTCCCAGTAACGATTCAACTCAACATGTCATCCCCTTTTTCCTTGTAACGAATCAAAAGGTTCAATGAAATAGCAAACCTCTTTTTCTGTTCCGCTGTGAGTAGTTTGGGTACCCACCGAGAACACAATTTCTTAAAGTTGAGGACTTCAGTCGCAATTTTATACATCACCGACCGAGAAACGTCGGGAAGTTCCAATGAAAGAGTGGCTGCCGTGAATATCCTGTTCTCGCGAATTTTTGTTTCAATTTTTTACATCAAATCATCAGAGATTACAGAGGACCGGCCTGAGCGATCTTCGTCATGGACGATTGTTCGCCTATTCTTAAATTTCCTGACCCATTTTCGATCTTTGCTGTCACTTATTGCTTCTGTGCCATAAATTTCTGTTATCTAGCGATGAATGACTGCATCCGATGTGTTTCTCGCAGTCAAAAAATAGATAACAGACCTATCTCATTCTTGGCATGTGATTCAATCACATTAAACATTTTAAAGACACAAAGCGAAGCTTACACGACTGCTACAGAGCTGGAAAACGCGCGTGTTCGCAAAGGATGCTGGTCTTTGACGCAGACTCGTTGCAGCGCACGCGCGAACTAGGGAACTATACCCGCCAACGGACCTTACTTAAGAAATAGCCCTCGTATTTTGAAGCTACACGAACGCTATTGATGACAGGTATCATATATTTGAAACTACGCTTAATTCTACCACACAACTCCTCGCTGGGACCCCTCTCTCGCTCTCTTGACTACCTTACAACTACAAGGTGAGAATTTTCAGGCTCCACAAGGTGACTCTTTTATGGCACAATGAATTATGTGGAAAAAAAAGCATATTTAAATTATTTGCTTAAGATTTCTAACGCAGTAAAAATATTCATTAGTATATTTAAGAATTCCTGAAAGAAAACATGAATTTGAAATGCAACATATGTATACAGAAATATTTATACGAAAACATGCAAGTTATTCACATATATTTGCAGTTAAAAATATATTAAAATATGAGAAACTTCACAGAATACAACAGTTTAAGACATAGTAAGCTTATATGATTTTTGTTAATTAATTTTGTAGCTTATTTCCTTTCTTCTTAATTTATTTTTCACCGTTTTTAAACTATATATATTGTATATATAGCTAATATTCCCTACTATAGGGACTTAATCGTTAGAGCACTAAAGATAAACATACAAAAACAGAAAATGTAAATTAAACAGATATTAGAAATTAAAAAAGATATTGGAATTAAAAAAAAAAGATTTTAGAATTTGTAAAAAAAATATTACAATTTAAATAAATATGGATACTGAAGTATTGTAAACATTACTGACTTAGGGCAGCTCTTATATGTAAAATAATTCATAAAAAAAGTGGGGTTTAACAAGTTTTTTGGCTAGCCAACATTCCTCCTTTCTGTTAATAACACTCAGCGAAATTCTATTGAAAATAATGGATAAAATTTCTAAAACCATTAAAGGAAAAGGTAACTTACCTAAAATTGCATTCGAAAATGCATAGCCCACGTTGAATCTGTTTACAATACACAAGAAGAAACCAATGGAATAATAAAATGAAACATATAAATGAAATCTAAAAACATATAATTGCATATATATAAAATCCATAAATATATATATATATACAAATAGCTATAAGACCTAAGTATAACTTTTGTTATTGTACTACTGTATCTAATATTTCTTATCTTGAATAGATATACTTAGGTTTTATAGCTATTTGTATATATTTATATACATTTATATATATAGTATATTTGACATCAAGTTAATCTTTAAAACCAATAAACTAAAATAACACGTGATTAAATATTCAATTTATTTAATTTAAAAACATGATAACCACAAAAATATCATTATGTATTTAACTTTCCTAATACAAAAATAAGGCATACGCCTTTGTCACTTAACTATATGATCATTTTTAAAAAGAAAAAAAAAAGAAGGAAAAAACCAAATGAGCTGTAAAATGCTTCTCTAACATTTTTTTTCAAACTTCGGTAATTAGTCCCCTTTCTTTTTTGATGAAGTTTTGAAAAATGAATTTAAAAAAAAGCTGAATTGACGTGTTTCGTTGAATACCCACTCTTCTGTCTTGGACAGGTCATTAAAAAGAAATCATCTTTTTAAATCCCCTGCACGCATTATTGGCATATATTGTGAAGTCAACACTTTTTTTCCCGACTCCTCCTTCAGCCCTTATGCAGATGGTTTGGAGGAGACCTCAGATGAATAAGAACTTGTGATCAATCTTACACAAGTGGCATTACTTTTTGTGGGTTTTACTTTATTAAAAACGAGGTTCTTTGCTTCTTTTTGCGTGTACGACATTTAAATGAGAATTTTTTCTAAAATTCGATAAAAGCTTTGTAAAATATAAAATTTAAAAAAAATATATACTAAGTAAAAAATGTAAGCATATTAATAAAATATAGTAGTAGCAACGTAGAAGTAGTTCATAGTAAAATATTTGTATTCTTATGAACTTGATCGACGGCTATGATATCGGTTTCCTACGTACACCTTTTACTTAAAGAATTTTCGCAACCAAAAATCACATTGTGTCGGATCGGGGAGGATATATGTGTCTAAAGGATAGACAGAAAATGCAATTATCCTCATATGTTGAGGGAAAAAAGGCGTTGAATTGTGGGAAATCCATATGAAATGGTTATGTATCTTATATGATGATTGCTTGTGATTCAAAACACCCGTTCACTTCTGGAATGATATTGTTCTGTAGAAAGGTTACATATAGAGCTCACCAGTTGTCTCCTTCCACCCGCGACAGAAACTTATTTTAAACACGCCCCTTTATAAGTCCCAAACGCATCAATTATGTGCATCATCACTTCCAAACGGTGGTAAATGTGTTCCATATGTCCAAAACACAATATGAAGTCACTCGTGCTGCTGATCCACATTATTGTGTACCCAGAGTGATTTTGTCACCAGATTTCAGTTCATAATTATGTTTCAACCAATCTGCATACCAGGATAATTCACTGATTTCGGTTTGACAAACCTGTTTGTTTAAAAACTCCTGAAGTACTGTATTTTTTGTATGCAGAAACCACCAAATGGCACTGTCTGTTTGACTATTTGGGCAATGCTAAAGGATGCTGATTGTCGGCCACTTCGTGGACAAGAAGCCAAATAACCTGTAGCTTCAAATTTCTCTATCATTTTGTTCAATGCAGAGCATAGGGAAATAACTAATTATGCTTAAAGTAACGAGAAGTATTAGAAAATAGACGCTATGTATTTGCATGTAAATACAAAGTGTTTATTCACTTTTTGTGACAATGGTAATTTTAAATTATACATAATCCTACTTAATATCTATTTTGTCATTTTTCTGGTAGAAGATGAATCCCACGAGGTAAAATTCGTTAGGTTTGGAGTAAATGGATGGTAGTTTTCTCATCATGAACAATTCTCCGGCTCAAAGATTTGGTCAGCGCTTAAAACAGAAGACGTCAAATCTTGGAGCTTCGCCTTTTCATTAAGGGGTAGAAACTAAACCTTATCACAACCAAAAAATGTGATAGGAAAAATCTATAGAAAGCGGCATTAATCATTTGGTTTTCTACCAGGACCTCCCAATTAATAATTATCATCTCTATTTATAAACATAGATGATGACTTTGAACATAACCTTCTTAAGATGAAGTTTAATTTATGACTTCGAAGTAGGTAGTTTAGAGTGAGTGAGGAAATATTTATTATCATCACACTGCAAAGCAACACGAAGGCTATTGGTGATGAACCTCGTTATTCTGAACCATGATGAAGTGACGTGGACGACACCTGAGCTGGCATCCCTCTCCGCACCAAGCTAGAGGGACAAGCAGTTTAAAAGGGGCACACACATAGTAAGTTCCCAGAAACTTTGCATTATAATACGCAACTCATTTCTTAGTGGTCTTCAACCCGTGGCCCTGGGACCCAAATTGCCCCCTGAATTTATTTTAAAGGCCCGTCATTTGAGTCTGAGGCAATTTTAAAAACAAATTGTCTTGTCTGCTTACTCGTAGGAAACTCGACTCGTTTTTTTTTTTTAGTGAAACACCATTTTTTCTGTTATTCTTGATAGTTAAAAAACTTCACTCATGGTTTTAAAACTACTTGAGATAAAATTTTCTGACACTGATGAATTTTTTAAAAATTTACTGTGTCTCCTAAATAATTTTAAATATAAAATAATCTGACTGTGTATAAAATCTCAAATATTTTTGGAAAAAAGGTGAACTTTTATATTTAACATCTTTGGAAAGTACTTCAATTCGTTTCAATTTAACTTTCTTTGAAACCAATTGCATGTATATGCATATATATATATATATATATATATATATTATACAAACTTTTTTAGAATCAGTTGCAGTTTTGTAAAACACAAACCTTCCTTTTTTATATAAAATTCCTTACTACTATATTTTTTTGCAACTATGTGGCCCGCCAATCACTGTGAATTTATTGATGTGGCTGGTGGATCATTTTAAATTTATTGATTTGACCTCGAGAGTGAAAGATTGAAGACCGCTATCTTATCTCATGTCATAATTCATTTGAAAAAATAACTCAATTCGTATCGGAAAAGCAAGGTTGATATTTGCTGGTTTTATTATTCCTTAATAATCTGATGTGGAAATTGAACATTTTAGTTTCCGGATGGAATTGAATACTTTTCGCTATTTTTTTACCGTTGCCTGGTAAATAATTAGGTATATAAAACAGATGTTATTTGATTCGGGATGCCACTTTTGGATTGATCAAGAGCATCGAGAGCTTCCGAGCATGACAGCTTCTATCTACTTCCTTGAATTTCCAAAACCTTCTCGACGTGTACTGTTATGAATTCTATCATCCCCCATAAATCTAACGTGTACTGCAGTATGTTGTGTCTATAGTCTTGTCATTGTCAACTCTTCAACGAATGCCTAACGTTCTGTCCATCACTTGTCATGTTATACCGTCTCAGTTACTTTTATAAACCATTGATTTATTTTCAGATGTGTATCGACAAGTTTGTGGTGGTGTGATATCTATATGAACTAGTACCAACATCACGCGAAGGCGATCATTTTGTCGTGATCGGTAAAGTACTCGCGTTCCGAACGGAAGGTACCCAGAACGAACCTTCCTTCATTGGTGACCCTGGCCATGCAAAAAACTACACCCAACCTTCGCGCGCCGCAGTCGTGGCGTCATCTATCCATCGCAAAAGCAATCAAGCCATCAAACATTGACGCAAATAAGCCGTTACTTCTCAAAGCCATCCAACACAAATGAAGCAATTCTCAAGTCGTCACGCACGATGACGCAACCCACAAAGTGACGCAACTGTTTACATGCTTGCCACGAATATAGTATCTTTCGTTCGCCTATTCGCCGAAACACTGGCAGGGGGTATGTGGCGGTGTGATATCTATATGAACTAGTACCAGCATCACGCAAAGACGATCGTTTTGGCGTGATCGGTAAAGTACTCACGCTCCGAACGGAAGGTACCCAGAATGAACCTTCCATCCTTCAAGTCTTATTGCCCAATGATCCCGATCCTCATAACTTCATTTTCGACTCTAAATCAATTAGAAATCTTCGAAAACGGTAAGAACATTTTAACAATCCTGAATTATAAAGTATACTTACATTGTTTTTAAAAATGTGCACCAAAATATTTTATGCAAGAGCAAAAAAATTATCTCGAATGAAAGAACTAACACGAACATAGAATAATTATATCTAAAATTTCATCAGAAGTATTTGATACCATTTCTTCTAATAACTACTTTAATAGCATTTAAAAAAGTTATTATCGAGTTTATTAAATTACCACATCATTAAAGAAAATGTATACCTTTTAATTTAATTCCAAAATCAGTATGAACATTACACCTATTTTATGAATATGACAAGCATACTGCAGATTGTAATATGTGTTTAATTGCCAATAATAACAATGGTTTGATTTTATAATGCAAATAATATTAAATTTGATATTGTAATTTATTTTACTTGAGTATTAAAGGTTATTTAATTTCTATCAGTAATAAACTGATAATATTTATACAGTTTTACTAATGCAATGTATACTGTAACACTAAATATTACCTTGCCAAGCGAAAATGTAAGCATTCAATAATATGTAAGTAAATTTCAAATAATTTTACTCGTCTTAATTTATGAAAACTTTTCCAACAGAGTCCTAAGTTTTTAAAAAAAATCTCTACTCGCAAAAAGAAACAAAAAGAAAGCAATAATATTTCATATATCTCATTCCACCTTTATAAATTGAAAAAAAAACCCAAAAGAAAGCGTTTGCTTTTTTTTCCCTACAAGATCAGAAGATATTTTTCTCATTCATAGTGTTTATCTTTCATTATTTTCGCGGTAAATCGTATAAACACACAGAAAGAAAAGTGTTGAGTTTCTGAAACGAAGTCATGTATAGCAATTGAAAAGTAGTAGAATACGGTCTATTGCTCTCGCATCTCAGTTTGATCCTCAATCTAAGCAAAAGGGATGTCAGAAAATGCTTCGATAAAATCAGTCACTTTGAACTTTTTTTATTTCATAAAAGTAAAAAAATATATATTTTATTTCCGTAAACATATTATTAACGAGATAAGTATTATATATCGCCATCATATGAAGTGCTGCGGAAGATTGTAAATATTTTCCATTCTTAAAGTCATACCACGACTATGGTTTGAGAATCACATAAAAAATTTTAATGAATTGTGCATCTGAAGTGTTGTTTACTAACATTAAAATAATAAGTGAAAGTTTATTAAAACTTCTGAAAGAACAATAACAAAAAATAACAATAATGAGAGAGCACTTTAATAATTTAATGATCAAACTTATTAATTGTTAATCTCCTGATATAGAATCGGCTACAGTTTCTCAGACTGGGGTATTTTTTTTCTGTCGTAATTTACCATAAAATACTACTATTAATTCAAATTGTCTTACAAAGTTACACTTAAACATTTTCCGATTTAGGGTTAGAACCACAAAAAAGGCTGAGAGATATATTCTATTGTAGAAAAAAATCTTTTTTTATAGTTGTGTGGTTTTAAATATAAAATACAAAACGTTCTTTATATCAAACGATTACGTTCCTTTATGAGTTCAAAATTTTATTTCATTTCTTTCACCGTATATTCTCTTTTTATTAAAGAAGATTAAAAATAATTCCAGTGTGTTTCTTCAGGACATTGATTTATAAACATTTGTATGACATAATGGGTTGTGATTTCAATATCTATGTTTTCTCACTATTCATCTTAATATTTTTGCTTCAGAATTGCATTGTACTTAAGCGAACCCATTTAAGCTCTATAATGACTAAGAAGGCTTTGAAACACAAGAAGGATCATAGATAAACCCTGTGCAATCTAACAATCCCTTTCAGAGAAACTTTCCTGCAGTAGGTGCTCAAAAATGCAACCACAAACACAAACTTCTGATCATCGGCACAAAAATTTCCGTTCACTTTTCGGCGAATGTATCACTTCACATTAGGCAATTTGAGTAATGATTAATTTTATATCTTCTCAAAAGCTTGCCTTTGTTCATTTTTGACTCCTTAAGAGAACCAGGACATCATACATATTCAAAAAATCGATTTTTTAATTCTAATATTAAAAATTAAGGCCTATTTTTCTACGTATAAAAATATATAACACTTATATGTTCGTTGATAAAAAAACCTTAAAATATTAAAAAGTAATTGACAAAAATATAAGCAAACATTTACAAATGTTTAGTTTTTTTCACTTTTTATCCAAATCATAATTTTTTGCGTTTAGGTACACTTTAAAAAAACTATTGAAATATATGGCTCTAAATTTTTTTACATACAGGATACCTGTACATATAATTAACCTATTACTTTTTTTAGTCGAAGTAGTACATAGTTTTTATGAAATAGTTTTGTGCATAAAAAAAAGGGAAAACGTAGAAATTTTCAAAATTACAAAGTTTTATAGCTGTTCTAAAGAAACTATTTTAATATATTTTACTAAACAAATATGTTCACTATAGTTTTGTACATTGTCTCATATATGTGCAAAAAATATTTTACATATTTAAGAGATACCTTTTTAAAAAATTGTACCTAAACATAAACATACATTATGAGATCTTAAAAATTATGCTCTACTTAAATTAAACAGAAAAAAATGTTAACTAAAAAATCATTTTTGCATTTCTACAGAATGATTATAATATTTTTATTAAGATCGCAATAAATCCAAGCTCTATTGGAAACTTTTAAAGATACACTGCTGGACAATTGCTAAGGACGGATAACACTATCATCCATAGCAATCACAAAATGAAAGGAAGCAAAATATGGAAAATTAGAATAAGTGCGGGATATTAGTAAGAAGAAGTATGAGTATGCAAATTTATTTCCACGTCTATTCATCACGTGATAGCGTTCATAAGAGCTTTAAAGGATTTGACGCGTGTGGACAGTTGCTGTTTCAAGTCAAAGTTTTACAGGAAATATTTAATAGAAGAACTTAAAATTTTTGGCATGTCTTCCCGACATCACATAGATGATTTTATGCGTGGCCGAATTATTGGAAAGATCGAAGAAGGGCGAAAAATAACAGATGTTGCCAGGGAGTTCGACATCGCTCACAGCGTTGTTTCACGGCTGTGGAAGTCATTGAAAACTACTGGAATGTGTAGTAGACGGCACGGGGGAGGTCGTGTTAGAAGTACGACGCCTGAAGAAGACAGATATATCGTCCTATCAGCAAAAAGGAACAGGCGCACCACAGCTCAGCAGGTGGCAAATCAGTTTCTTGCTGCCTCAGGAAAGCAGATCTCCCGAAAACTGTTGCCAGACGTTTGAGGGGAGGAGGACTATACGCACGCAGACCTGTTGTGTGTGTCCCATTGACCAGACAGCACCGTACTGCTCGTTTGCAATGGTGTCGTGAGCATCACAATTGGACTGAACAGGACTGGGCATGCGTACTATTCTCAGATGAGAGTAGGTTCAGTCTGCCATCGGATTGTAGACGCCAACTGATCTGGCGCGAGAGTGGTACTGCTTATCGTCCAGAAAATATCCAGGAAAAGGACCAATATCCGACATGCAGTATCATGGTGTGGGCCGGCATCATGATCAATGGCCGCACGCGCCTACATGTGGTTGCAAATGGGACTATGACGGGCCAACGATACATTGATGAAGTTCTACTTCCTCATGTTCGTCTTTTCCGTGGTGCTGTCGGTGATAAATTTGTTTTTATGGAGGACAACGCAACATGTCATCGAACACTCACTGTTCAGGATTGTCTAGACAGCGAGGGTATTCAACGTCTCGCATGGCCATCGCGTTCTCCAGATCTAAACCCCATTGAAAATGTGTGGGATGCTTTGGGGAGGCAAGGTGCTGGTCTAAACTATCATCCGACAAACAAGAACACCCTCATCCGTGCACTCACAGAGGAATGGGATAAATTGCCTCAACAGCTGCTGGATAATGTTGTGCAAAGTATGGTACGACGTGTGGAATGTTGCATCACACTCCACGGTGGGCATATCCCGTACTGATACCTTTCTTTAAGGTGCCTGCTGACTTTTAGATGCATTGTTCCATTTCTCCGTACGCAGATCAAATGAACATTTTTTTTTCTTTCCGATGTTTCACAGCTTTTGTACTTTCCAGAACAATAAATATTCTTTATTCTAATGTCTGAACAGTGTGGCAACTATATTTTATCCTACTAGGCCTCATGTCTCTCTTAATGTTATGCTACATAGCAATTTGTGATCCGTCCTTAGTAATTGTCCAGTAGTGTATATGTCCCATAAACAAAGTCATATTTTTAGCATTTTACTCTTTCGAGAATGTCCTGGTAGACTTAAATCAAATAAAATCTACTATTTTTAAATTCATGAAGCGAGTTATATCATTCCAATTCAAAGAAAGGAAAAATGCATGTTTTCAACACATGATATTAAAAAAAAGGAATCAAAGCGTTCTCAAAACGGTCTTTATTGCGTGTGAGTGTCAAACATTTCACAAGAACTAAACTTATTAACCAATATTAATATTTAACACAAATTTTTAGCTTTTAAGCCCTTATGCCAGGGCTTCTCAAACTTTCAGTATTCGCGACCCGATATTCAATCCTTTGTTTCAGTGCGCCCCCCTTTGTCTATACAATAACAATGTATTGAATTCAATAATACTATAATTTGATACTCTAAAGCTACAATACGATTTTAGCGTCTTAAGTGCCATCGGCGTATATAAACGTCTCCCTCAGCCAAAGAATTAATTTCTGGACGCATATATACGACTTCCCCAAGTACGATCTTTTCTGTGCACTGCTGCTCATAAAATTATTCCGAAGGCTTTGGAATGCAGTAAAAGGACTTTGGCAATGTTTGAGAAGGATTTACTTATTTCAGAGGATTTGCTTATATATCCCTTTTCTCCCACCCCCAGAAAAAAAAAACGCCATATAAACATCTACGTGGGAAACGGTGGCAATGGGAAGCTAATCGCGTGCGTTTTATTCGGTAATAAAGAGATTAATTATAAACCGTACAAATCATCAAGATAACTTTTAATGCAAACCCATAAGATCGCTGGTAATTATCAAACTTGTTCTTAACTTAGAGTTGTTAAATTAATTTTAAAAAAACATTGCATAGACTGATACATTTACACATATATATATATATATATATATATATATATATATATATATATATATATATATATATATATTGTATTAGTGTAAATGTGTATTTTTTTTTATTATGGGGTATCAGGGGTGTTAAATTTTTTTAGAGGTCTAAAAATATAAACAATTTTCAAACATGTATAATTATTTTAAATATAAATTAAATAATTCGAATCTTTTACACATTATTTATAAAGGAATGGGGCTTCAGAAAAGTATAAAGTGTTCAAAATAAAATCATAATTTTAAAAGTTATAAGCATATGAATATAAGAAATTTTCTAAAAGAAATATTTATTAAGTTTTACGTCATGCATGCTATTTTCTAAAATAGTAGCTTTAATTACTTGCTATAAGTTGATTTATAAAGATAAATGTATTCTTATTACACTGTAGCTACTATTATATAAATAGAATAGTAACTTACATATTTTAATAAATAAAGAAGATGCAATTTTTTAAAAATGTAATATTTTACAAATATTTTGAAATACAAAAGACATATAATACTAAAATTATTTAGGGTTTAAAGAGTATAATGCATTTTATAATTCTATAAAGTTTTATACATCAGAGGCTACTATTTTAGAAAATAGCGTGCGCAACGCAAAAAATACTTAATATTTATTATAGAGTTTTTATATGCTTATGATTTTAAAAATTATGATTATATTTTAAACATTTTATACTTTTCTGAAGCCCCATTCTTTTATAAATAATGTGTAAAAGATTCGAATTATTTAATTTATATTTAAAAGAATTATACCTGTTTGAAAATTGTTTATATTTTTTAGACCTCTAAAAAAATTTAACACCCCTGAGACCTCTTATATCAGAATGCATTTTGCTTTTTATTACAGTAAATTAATATTTTTTTTAAAAATAATTTTTTGTTTTCTACTTTTAATATGCTCGTGCCCCCTCGTAGATTTATCACGCCCTTATGGGGGGCGCCCCACAGTTTGAGAAACGCTGCCTTAAACGGTCAATTTTTGCCCAAAGGATTCCAAAAAGTAGCGCATTTTTTACTGCATAATATGCATATTTAAGTATAATACTTATCAGGATGCGAAAATGGAAGAATGTTTCTTATACAGTGGTGGCCAAAATTGTGGACACTTTTTTTTAAAATTGTTAGGTATTTTAAGTCTGTATGCTTATATAATATTTTACGTTGCACAAGCTAAGTGTTTTATATCATTTTAAAGGGAATTTTATACTGAATTCAATACAAAAAATAAAATTCAAATATTTGCAAGGAAATAAAGTAATACTGCAATAACTATCGATATATATTAGATACTGATGATAGCATTGAGTTATCAGAACTTAGTGAGGTTGCCTTTAAACTTTATTACAGCTTCACATCGATGTTTCATTGAATTGAAAATTGTTTAAAGCTCTTCCTTCGTTAATAAAGGGTGTTTTTTTAGAGGTATAGAACTTTAAATTGCAATAAAACAACGATGTATTATTCGATTGACATGAATTTTTTTTTATTCGAAAGATAATCTCGAGGCATTACATTTTAAGTATGATCAAGCAAGGCGTAGATTCGTCGAATGGGCCCAAAACGAGATTGCCGTTGTTACCAATTTTCATAAGCGAATTTTGTTTAGCGATGAAGCGCACTTCTGGTTGAATGGCTACGTCAACAAACAAAACTGCCGCATTTGGAGTGAAGCTAATCCACAAGTGTATGTCGAAACACCGTTACATCCAGAAAAACTGACTGTTTGGTGCGCTTTATGGGCTGGTGGAATCATTGGTCCGTACTTCTTCAAAAACGATGAAGGCCACAACGTTACAGTCAATGGTGATCGGTACTTACAAAACTTACTCATACTTACAATAAAATTTAATGTTCGAGCCTTTTTTTTTCAAACGGTTGAAGATTTTAATTGTAGCACGTGGTAATACATTCCATTTTTATTTCTTCTCGAGCAACAAATTGTTCATTGCCTTACCAATCCCTATTCTTTATTGAAAATTTCCAAGAATCTAAATTCCTGTCTACAATGATAAATTCCCAACTTCATCTCAAAGTAAATCCCTGATGAGAGGTATTTCAGAGTACTATGGACAAACAACATCTCTTAAAAACACTATCACTTATAATTTCACTAAAAGACTTAAAAATATGTGCAAATCAAACATAGGAAGAAGAAAATATCAGTGCCCGTACAGCGTTGGGGCAATCCGGTTGTGGCCAGCTTATGGTAGCCCGTACCAATGGGGCTTTTGGGCAAACTAATTAAGGAGTGAAACCTAAAAATTAATCTTTATTCTTATAAAGAGTATTCATTTTTCTACTGAAAAATATCTTTCCTATAATCAAAAAGGAAAACTTTTAACTACACTAACAAAGAAGACATTCTTGATAAAATATAATAATTATTTCCTTTTGAGAATGCTTATTGAAGTCAAAAATTGTAGAATTGAGCTTTCTTCATCGCGGACTTTCATTTTTCTCATTCCTTAAAATCAACGAAGCAATAAATTCAAAGCATTCAGTGGGTATTCGATGTAAAAAGTTAGCTTTCACAAGTTAATCTGAGGATTCTTTGAAATGTATTCAATTCCGAAAAAAAGTATTATTTACCTTGGCCTGCATTTTGATGAAAATATAGATAGTAGAGTCTAAAAATTGAGCTCTCAATATCGATTTCTTTAGAATTGAAACTCACACATTTAACGTTCTTTTTCTTACGACAGATTTATTTAAGATTTTAAATATCCAAAATTTCTTTCACAAATGCTAGACTCGATAAATTTCTTTTATAACGTTCTTTTTCAATTCAATAGATGAATGAATAGCAAAATTTGAATTGAATATTACTTGGTTCTTATTATTTTTCAGATACTCGAGTTTTCAACATTAAATTACAAAAAAAAATATGCATAAAATATTAACAATTATTTTTTTTTACTCTCAGACATTATTATATATAAAAAATTTATGCATTCAAAAGTTTTAAGTTCTAATGATTTATTTTGGGAAAGTTCTATAAATGCTTAGACACTTTAAGCACTAAAAAAATACTGTTAAAATATGCAAATAGAGAAAAACATTTTATATTTAATTAAATGAAATTTAACTAAAATTTCACTTTCCTTGCATTTTACCACAAATACAGTTAACTTTTCAGACAAAACTTATGTTCTATACTCATTTCTACTCTCGTTCAAATAAATTTCGAATGAAATTTTGGAAAAAATATCACACATAGCTCTCAGTTTGTTTTCGAACTTTTCATATTATTCGGCATGCCTTCGGAAAACGTAAAACAGCATGTTTAGATTCTGGGAAAACATATAATGCAAAACAGAAGTATAAAAAACTGTTACGGAATAATCGGAAGCATGTGAAATCAGAGTGTGATAAAATGGCTCTTTATTTCTGATAAAGGGGGAAATCATGAAAGGGCCCTGGCAGAGAAAGCCAGCAACACAAAATTATACTACATAAAAAGTAGACACATATGCTCATAAATCTCTCACAATAGCATGCATACAAAAGTCTGACATTTTATATCCATTTCACCCCTTTTCTATATATTTTCGTTAACTACTCTACAGATGTCGAGATAATACTCAATCTCTATCCATGACTTCTGCAGCTTATCCGGAGTCATACTTTCAACTGTAAGAGTGCTTTGGCGTTTTAAATGGCAATTTTTGGCTAGAAGTCACAATGTTCTCAAAAATGCTTTTAATTGGTTTCAGTTCACCATATCAGAAACTACATCAGTTATTACATTATCCAAATCTCTTGGTGTACTAAGACTTAATGTTCGTAGTAAGAAATCCACTTTAGATGACGTTTACAATGAACACCAAATACCGATGTAACGTTTTCCCGCCTCGCAGCTGCAAGATCAGAATTCCTATGCAGATAACATAACAACACTCATATCCACAGATGCAACCCTAAAATATTACAGGATCCTTTCATCTGACATTACACCGACAATCGATGTCCATCAGAAAAACGATAGCTGCACTCCACCTGCGAGCCAAACCTCGAGTGAACCTCGAAATCTCGAACCCAAGAGAGTGGTGAGAGCAGACGACTTTCAACACACGAGAAGCAATCTGGTGTTTTGTCTCCTCCATTACCAAATGAATTTATTCTGCAGTATTAAAATACACAATATAGTTTGAATAACTTGTATCTAACTGTAAATATTGCAATTAATAGATGTAGGCATAATAAATAAATAATTTAATTTCTTAAGGTATCCGACTACGTTCGGAACCGTGATTTTAAAAAGGCGCATAAGTGCATAATTTTCATGATATTTAGTGTCACTTAGATTAGAATACATGCATAAAATTGTTTTAAGGACATTTTGGCGAAACAAAATTATTTAAATACAATATTTCGGCAAAAAATTAACGTAGAATAACTTTTTTTTTCAAAATGTTCTCCTTTTGTGAAAAATTCTTCTATTATAATAATATTTTGTCTGTATATAGCTCATATCTCTATATAGAGACCCAACCATGATTTTTGAAAAATTCACATTATTTTCAGAGTTACAACCATTTGAAATAATTATTGGCATTTTTTTTCTTAAAATTTCTACCATCTGTTGTCGTAAAACATGGATAAACCCACTTCTAAGTTATATATTTCAAAAATTCTAGTTGAGACTCTGTACAAAGGTCTGAGCTATATACAGGCGAAATATTATTATAATAGAAGCATTTTTCCCAAAAGGATAATATTTTGAAAATGAGTCATTCTGTGTTAATTTTTTGTCAAAATATT
Source organism: Trichonephila clavipes (assembly GCA_019973935.1). Taxonomy (NCBI): domain Eukaryota; kingdom Metazoa; phylum Arthropoda; class Arachnida; order Araneae; family Nephilidae; genus Trichonephila; species Trichonephila clavipes. The sequence goes on along the minus strand of BMAU01020727.1, from coordinate 16,201 downwards.
GTACTTAAATAGTTTTTTATTGTAATACTATTCTTAAAACAATTTTATAGGCATTTTTAAATCTAAGTGACACTAAATATCATAAATATTATCCATTTATACGCTATTGCAAAATCTTGGTTCCGAACCTAGTCGAATACTCTAAGTCTCACGCTACTCATCAATTTTCCAATGCGTCACAGTGATGACAGAAAAATTTAATTATTTAGTGCAGTGTCAAAACCCCATTAAGTTTAAACTTTTTCTGTATAATTAGGTTACAAGCGCACTGACACACAAAAAAATAAAATAAAACTTTTACAAGAACAAAATCCTTTTCAAAGTGAAAATACTCCAAAACTAGAGTTAATTTTATACTTCCATTTTAATTCAAAATTTTTATTACCTTAATAAACTTTCTAGAAATAACATCAGTGAGTATAAATCTATCGATATGAACTATTTCTATCCAGAAACACAACAATTAACAAGCATCGAACAGTCAAAACTTCGACCATGTTCCTGTATGGATGAAATACATCATCCAATCACTCAGCAAAACTGCTGTAGTAAGCAGAAGAGACCTATGGCGTATGGAGCTTTTGTTCAGATCTGAGGAAATATCACGGCCATTCATTGGTCTCTGACAAGAGATAAATATCTAGATGGGCTCCAGAGAAGCGACGCATTTTCTAAAGCGAAGACATCCTTTCAATTTGCTCACATAATAGCTCGTCTAGCATAATGTTCCCAGTGGTAGGAATGGCAAATTAAGGACGAATTGTGTTTTCCTGCTGATGCTTTTCATAACTCATCTCAAAACCCTATTTCTAACCCTTGTGTGGGTTGTAATTACTAATGTAACAATTTTCTTGATAAGATTTTTGAATAGTGTCTGAATTTCATGATGAAGAACCAACTTACAAAGAAGATTTCCTTTTGCATAAGGAAATGTATGTTTTCCTTTTGCATACATGTTTTTTTATAATTTCAGAATAGATAGATAGAAACTGTGATGAATTAATTATATTTAGTCGTACGATACACATTCTTTACAACTTAATTTAGTTATTTTCCTTTCAAGATTTTTTGAACTAACGTAATATATTTAAGAATATTATAATTTTTTTTTATTTTAATAAAACCAAATTTACATTATTCTATAAGTTAATGTATTTTATCTTTCTATGTTTTTTTAAAAAATATTATATGATGAGTGATAATAAGATTATACTGGAATTTCAAATAATTCTTCAAGGTCACTGAAAAACTAAGTTCGTCTTTATTTTTATACGTAGAATCAATGTACATTAGGCCTCTTATAATATTTTATTTTTCAAAATGATTCGTCCAAATATTATATGATCCTACGGAGAATTTAAAATTTATTCAAAATATCAAAGCATGATTATGGCCTTTTAAATGACTTGAACAAATTTACCACGTTTAACTGCCATATTATGGATTTGATTATTTCTTGAAAAGAGAAATATAATAAAACAATAAGGTAATCGTATTTGATAAAAATACTTATATTTCTTTGACAATTTATGCAAATATTCAAAGGAAAACAGCAAAAGGCATTTTTAAAAATATTCAAATGGTAAAAACAAAATCGCAATTTACTTTAATGTTCCTATTTCGTCATAAAAGAATGCAGAAATTTCTCAACTTATGAATAAAGTCATTTTTACAAACATATATTAAATAAAAATGAAACTGTTGCATTCTGTAAAGAAACATTATTGATGAATAGATTTGCACTGAAAGTGTTATAAGTATAACTAGTATAAAAAGCCAGGATAATGCAGCACACACACAAATGTGTTATTGTAATAAAAGCTAAAATCTGTATGCATGCTTAGTTTCCATTAGAAGAGTACAGATATAATCTATAAAATCCAACTGCTTTTATAAACTTAAGAAAATAGCTACAATTCTTTGCACTTTGACGTGACTGAATTTCTCTTATTTACTTTTAATGAATAATTTATGATGTCATTTTCTGTTTATATATTTGTTTTAGTTGAAATACTGAAAATGTTATTGTTACATCTTTTCTTTATAAGATTTCTAAATTAAATTCTTATCATTTGAATGCATCTTAAAAATAAAGAATACATTCAATGTAACATAAAAGCATAAACATAAAAACAACATATAAAATTTTATATGGGAATAAAAATTTGGAAATTAATTAAAAATTAAATGAAAAAAATTAAACCTTTTGTTACAAAAGAATATGAAAACAAAGGATCATAAAATGGAAATTGTGAATATATCTATTTTATTTTTTGATGTGTTTATTACTACTGCTTATTAATTTTAATTATTGGTCATACGCAAAACTCCATAAATATTTCATGTCATTCTGCTTGCTGTCCCGTAGGCAGTGATAAACATACGAGTAAGTTGCATACTGTAAGTAATTTCTTTTTAATTAGAAAAAAATTTGTCTTTCGCTTTACAAAATGTGCTTAAGGAAAGGATCTGTATGACTTATACCGATAAAAGCTACAGCAATGGCAAGCAGTTGAATGCCCAAGATCTTTGGGTAAAGAGTTTAATAGGAAATTTAAAAGTACAAGAACAAACATTTAAGAAATTTAACATACAAAGGTACAATGAACTAAACTTTTACGGAAAATACAATCTTTAGGAATGCAATAAAATTAGTTAAAGGGTCTCAGGGGTGTTAAATTTCTCTAGAGGTCTGAAAATATAAACGATTTTCAAACGGGTATAATTCTTTTAAATTTAAATTAAATTATTCGAATCTTTTACGTATTATTTAAATCAGAATGGGGCTTCAGAAAAGTATAAAATGTTTAAAATATCATAATAATTTTAAAAGTCATAAGCATATGAAAATTTTATAATAAATATTAAGTATTTTTTGCTTTGCGCATGCTATTTTCTAAAATATTAGCCTCTGATGTATAAAACTTTATAGAATTATACACACACACACACACACACACAATACATCATACTCTTTAAACCCTACCTAATTTTGGTATTATATATCTTTTGTATTTCAAAATATTTGTTAAATATTGCAATTTTTTAAATATTTTTTATTTATTAAAATATATATAAGTTATTATTCTATTTATATAAAAGTAGCTACAAAGTATTAAGAATACATTTGTCTTTATAAATCAACTTATAGCTAGTAATTAAACCTACTCTTTTAGAAAATAGCATGCGTGACGCAAAACTTAATAAATATTTCTTATAGAAAATTTTCTTATTTTCATATGCTTATAATTTTTAAAATTATGGTTGTATTTTAAACATTTTATACTTTTCTGAAGCCTCATTCCTTTAGAATTAATGTGTAAAAGATTCGAATTATTTAACTTAAATTTAAAGAAATTATACCTGTTTGAAAATTGTTTATACTTTCAGACTCCTAGAGAAATTTAACACCCCTGTGACCCCTTAACTGGGACACAAATTCAACTCGACGCTCATGGTTCGATAGCTACGTCTCGACTGACGGCTTCTTGAACTGCCCGCTAGAGGTCACTGTTGACATATTGGTTTGTTATATAGCTGTAATTCTTTGATTATTTAATGTAGTAGTCAATGAGAGTTGCATATCTCTGTTCTCAGTGTTTCTGTTATCTTCATAAGTAAGATTATTTTAAAGTCTAACATGTCCTTATAGTGTTATGGAGTGGATTTTGTTTGGTCCAGTAAAATTCCATTTTAAGTTTTATTAAATCTAACGAGCTTAATGAAAGAGTGAATATTAAGGTCACACTGTTCAGCTATATGAGGGCTTTTGGTGACAGACCAGGTAATTTTGAACCATGGTCAAGTGACGAGGACGACACCTGAGCTGGAATCCTCCTCTCTCCTAACTACTACACCAACGGGAGGACGTTTGAGCTCTCAGCAGAATTAACGTGCATCTCTGCCCTACACGGCGGGTCTTTAGTGGTACTTGGCTCTAACTCGTGACAAGCCAACCACGATTCGATACCTTGATCACCAGGCTACCGTGGCCACCTAACGAGCTTAAAACAGAAAGAAAAAAATTGTTCTAAAACTGAGCAGTTGTTTTGCATTTTAGTTTTTGTACATGAGAAGATTCTTATAAGAATATGTATAAGAATTTTAAAAACCAAGTAACTTTCCCAAATTTTAATATTTTCAATAAGTAAAATCTGTTTAGCACTACTATAGGATCCTAAGACATAATAATTATCAACAAAACTACAGATGACATATTTTTTATTCAATTAAATGTTATGATGATATAGTATACAAACTTTATATATATATATATATATATATACATATACATATATTCTATTCTTAAAACTAAATAGACATTTGAAAGCAATTCAATTTTATATTGTAATTTTTCAAGAAGATTTACTAGATATATATATTTTTTGTAATTAAATTATAGGATTGTGAATACAAAATATATATGTTTTTAAAATATTCGCACACAAATATTTTACTTCAATAAAGGAAAATATCCTCAGCAATACTAATAACTTTCCAGGAATTTGAAACTTTGACATCAAATAAGAGATTTGAAAATACTTCTGGCAAAAAAAATCAAACGTGTATGCGTCTGGATATAGACAAATGCTTCCCTAAAACTAGGTCTCCCAAAATTGAATGTATCTGAAATATTATGAAATAAATAGATGGGGAAATGATGTAGAAATGATGAAAATATGAAATCCAGACAAGCTGAAGGACTCTTTCAGCTATCCATTCAGAAGATATATTTGGAAAATGTCTGAGTCTCTCAAATTTGACAATGTTATAGAGATACGCAGTTTCACAATTTCTAAGCATAAAATTGAATTTTAAATATAATTCATTTAAATTTAACTAAATTAATTTAAATCTAGATTTTATCTTGAATACTTAAACTGCAGTTTTTTTTCCCTTATATATGGAATGAAAGAAAAAAAAAATTGAGTTGAGAATGGATCCCAAACGAATAAAGAATACAGTAGCAGTTAAAATGAATAGAGATTTTATCATTGCAAAATTGTACATCTGAAGATTTTAAAAACTAAAAGGAAAATAAACATATTTGTTACATAAAAGTTTTGAGTTGTGATATAACTATTCCATTGCATCAACTTACTAAAACTAGAGAAATTTGATAAGATATTTTCGGTGTTAGAATCTCAAGTGACAATTACGTTAAATCTTTCAAGACAATGAATCTTTCTACGATTGTAAAACAACATATTTTGTTATTAAAATCACAGTGAGGAAAAAATTATATTAATTTGCATTTTGGTAAAAAAATAATTAAATGTTCTCTCTCTACTTCTTTCTCTTATTCATAATAAATTAATAGCTGCCACTCAAATTGCAATTCAAACAAAATATGTTCAACAACTTAAAATATAGAAAGATTCCAGATTTTCAAAAGACATACTGAAAAGTTTTAACCTTTCATTTTCTTTTTGTAGAAGGAATTTAATATTGCGATCAATTTCAAAAATTTAACTTTTACACTAGACTTATATACAGCTATTTTATTTAATATAAGATGCAGAGAATACTTCGATTTGTATAAAACAATAGTAAGTTAAAGAACAAATCAAAAATTTTCTCTTTAAATTATGCAGTTTTCAGGCAAAAAATATTTAAAAGTGGAAAATTTTTCGAATTTTTTTAAAAAAAATTCGATAAAAGAATAACGTAAAGTGCATTAGATTTGAAGCAACTCAATGAGGAGGGACCTCGAGCATATCAAAAAGTCAAAAATAAAACGTTTAAAATATTATTAATTTACTGAGAGAGAAAGGAAGTAAAACAGAGCTACACAAGTTGTTTTTCTTGTTGATCGGTCTATTTCTCCAAATCACCCCCTACGTAATGACTAATCTCATTTCACACAACGAACTTTCAATTGTCTGAATGGAATTGTTATCTATCCTTGCCGACAGCCTCACCCAACCTGTCTCCCATCGTACATGTGTGGGTTACATTTACATTACTATTGGACCATGTGTAGCCTAGGGGTTAGAGCATCAGACCGGAAGGCCTGGGTTCGATACCCGATGCCACCAAATACCCTCCGAGTACACACGGAGTACGTGCTCGTTAAATCAGTGGGTCCGAAGTCTTGGAAGTCTGGAGAATATTTCCCTCCCCTTCAGTTCAATGCAGAAATTGAGGAGGTGGAGATAGGTGGTGTCGCCATCTATCGTCCCTTCGTGGAATTTCGCCGAACTAAATCGTACTGTCACCTGTATGGTGCTCAAGGCCAACGACAGGCGTACCTCTAGCCCCTTGCCACGATGAATTTCGTGGGCCTCGATTTGACTACGCCAGACAGGTGGCATTAGAAACAACAACAACACTATTGATCCTACTACATCTGCGAGTCTTACCAAGTAAGTCCTACACAAATTTTAACCAACAAATCTTATCTGATACACTTAGTAGGAAAACATTTAGCTTACAAAAGATACAGCCGTGGACACTTTCCTTGTAACTTGACACAATGAAATATGATTTTAAAATTACACCTTTTTTTGTGGGATACATAATTTACCAATCAGTATTAATTCAACTGATTTTAATTAAATTAGTGCCTCATTTTGTTTACCAGAATGATATTTTGATGCTTCACTTTTAGAGAAGCAATCACTGCAGTTGCTCATCCGTAATAAATTCCATATTTGAATCAAAACGACCGTAAGTCATCCTTTCGCTTTGTGCGAATTCGCCAATGCCTATCATTCCAAATCAGCGTTCCCTAATTATTAGTCCTGTGTTAAGAGGATTACAAAGGATCCAATTGTTTTCCTGTCGACGATCGGATCACGGGTGTCATATTTTCCGAAACGGCCTCTTTGTACTCCCGAAGCCTGAAAATAAATTAGTGATCATCAGATCAAATTCATCCTAGTGTAATGTGAATTCTTGTTTCAGTGCGTTAAATTTGAGCTCCGAATGCTACCAAGTACTTTGTGGATAAATATTGAAATAATTGGATATTAAGAGTAATGAGGTACATATTCTTTTCCAGATTGTACTGATAGTTGGTGATCTTAGGCAATGGGTCAAGTTTTAATTACTAGGAATGCACGTACATTTTTATCATTATCTTTGAAAATTAGTTTACTACTTAATAATGTTATTCAACATCAAACAATTAAACAGATTTCTTACTTAGAAAAGCTGTTAGGTACCTTAAATAAGATTCCTTTATTATTTAACTAGCTGTTTACCATTCGTTTCATTGGGTATTTTTTGATGATGTTGTATAACTATAATATATAGTTTTTAAATTATAGATATCTTTTTCTTAGAAAAAAACTTTCAATTACATCGAAAAACATTTTTATCGCCCTCACTTCTTGATTCAAAAGGGATACATTTTAAATTTTTAAAGTGGAAGCCTAACTATCATTTACGCCCGCTTATGCCCCCTTGGTAGCCGATTATCACAAAACTCTTATTTAGCGGATCTCTACTAAACAAATGAAACATGTTCCAAAAATTTGAATTTTGTTGGTCTAATAGTTCAAAAACGGGATTTTTCTTCTCATTGGACTTAAATAACCCCCGGTAACACTCTTTTGAAGTCGATTTACGCAAAACCTGATCTTAGCAGATCTCTACTTATCAAAATATACATGGTCTTAAAATTTCAAGTCTGTAGGTCTAATAGTTAAAAAACGAGAATTTTTTTTTATCTATTCGCTTCAGTAATCTCCTCGCAGTTACCCTTCGCAGTCGATTTAAAAAAATCCTTTCCTAGTGCATTTCTACTCAAAGAACATATTTACAAAATTTTAATTGTATACAATTAATACTTCAAAAACGGAAAGGACCCCTCCTTAGTTTTCGCTACTCCATTAAGAGTCAATTTATGCAAAACCTGTTCTTAATGGACTTCTACAAACAAAAGAACCATGATTACTAAGTTTTATGTCTGTTGTTCTGATAGCTCTGAAGATTTCACGATGAGTGAGTCACTTTCTTCTTTATATATAACTGAATCTTAAAAATTAATTATTTTAAGGTATCCGACTACGTTCGGAACTGTAATTTTGCAAAAGCGTATAAATGGATAATATTTATGATATTTAGTGTCACTTAGATTTAAAAATGTATTTAGAATTATTTTAAGAATATTATTAAAATAAAAAATTATTTAAGTACAATATTGTGACAAAAAAGGAACGTAGAATAATCAATTTTCAAATTATTCTCCTTTTGTGAAAAATGCTTCTATTATAATAATATTTTGCCTGTATATTGCTCTGACCTCTTTACAGAGGCTCAACTAAAATTTTTGAAATATATAACTTAGAAGTGGGTTTATCCATATTTTATGACAACAGAGGGAAGAATTTTTAAGAAAAAAAACGGCGATAATTATTTCAATTGGTAGTAACTCTGAAAATAATGTGAATTTTTCAAAAATCCTAGTTCAGACTTTCTGGAGAAGTCTTTACTTTATAGCTAAATGTTATTATTTTAGAAGCATTTTTTATAAAAGGAGAACATTTTGAATAAATGTTATTATAAGCTAATTTTTTGCAAAAATAGTGTCCTTAAATAGATTTTTCTTGTCGAAATATCCTTGAAAAATTTTTATACACGTATTCTTATCTTAATGACACTAAATATCATGAAAATTATCCCTTTATACGCTTTTTTAAAATCACGGTTACAAACGTAGTCGGATACCTTAACTCCTATGGTATTGCTAAATACTATAAAATAAGCGAGTAATAATATGAGGAACATATTTTCGTGTACATCTGTTCTAAATTTACTTAAAAAAACACACACACACACACACAAGTAATATATAAAAAAATTTAAGTGATTTCCTACTTAGATCAACAAAGAAAAATTTTATCTTAGCTACTTTTTATTAATTGTTACATTTTATGTAAATATGTATATACATATAACAGAACCACAACATTAAGCGGTAATCAATTTTTATTAATTATCATTAAAATATGGTATTGTCATCCAAAACAATCGTGTATATAGAATTTTAGTTCAACTGAATGCTTTAAAACGTGAGAAAAAAACCTTTTCATGTTTTGACACAAGTCGCCAAAACGGTCGCTAAGTCGCCAAAAATGATGCCAACGTGGCTGTATTTGCAATTCTTTAAATTATTAGTTTTAACGAATTAATTTTTATTAATTATTATTAAATTATTGTATTGCCATCCAAAATAATCATGTATATAAAATTTCAGCTCAATGGAGTGCATTAAAATGTGTTTTATTAACGATTGAAAATTCCTCTAAGATAAATAAATATACAGAGAGTGTGAGCTAACAGTAGGAATTGAAAAATACATTTATTTTCGGAAGAAGAAATTATTTCTGCCTATTTATAACGGTTTCCAACATTATAACCATGATGAATGGCGTGAATCTATTTAGCCTTTTGAGTTCTAAATCCACCCATAAACTTTAAAGTTCAATAATAGAGACTTTTCCATTAAGTTGATTCTGATTTTAAAATCCTCTTATGGAATGCTGAATACATCATGAGAGTGAAAAGTCACTAAAAGTCATTGGATTATTGTCCAAAGCTTTAATGCGCTGATTATGGTCCACATATTGCTTTCATTGTGATAAAATTCGAATTGAACTGAAGCCTTATTTGAATAGTAGAAGCTTGAAAATTGAAACAATGATAAATATATAATTGTAAGTTCTTATAATGAATATATATTGAATATTTTTTGCTTTTATTAATTACTTATTTTTAAATGCATCATTTTCACAGCTATTTTTTACATTTTTTGTTTAACATCTCTAAAATCTACCTTAAGTTTTGTACCTTATTGTTTGAAGAATCAAAGTTTTTTGTTTCTGAAAGAAGAAGAAAAATAGAAGATTTATTCCCAAAAGTATCTTAATGCTAAGAATCCTTTAAATGTGATGGGCTTTTCAATTGCACATGCAATAGTAAATATTTGTTTGATTACTATTTTCCTTAAGTTTTATTTACAAATTTTATTTTTAATCAACGCAAAATGTGATATGAAAAAGAACTAATTTACAATAGAACAGCACTTTTTACAGCAACTGATCTTGAAAGTTGTTTTTATGATTATTTAGCTTGTAGTTAGTAAAAAATAATTTATCATTATTTTTATCTCTGAAAAAAATTATTATAAATAATTAAGTATTTTGAAATAAATGTAAATTTAAAGCTATGTTCAATTATATTTGACAGTCTCCCGCGAGATTAGAGACAAAATGAAAACGCAAGTCATGTTTTTTAAGGTAAGAAAATTAATTGTATAACGAATTATTCAAGAGAAGGGAGACAACATTTAAGAAAGACTTCAATTAATAATACCAAGCACACTTTTTCCTTTGGACTATCCCCAAACAGAAATATTATTATGACTAAAAGTATTCATCATCTTTATGTGTAATTAATAAAATATCCACCACAACGTATTCTAAACCCGTTATACTCAACCTGTGGTACGAGTGGCCTGGCGATGGCCCATTACACTAACATATTCAATTATTTAAGAACAATGTATTAAAAATTTAGCGAGAAATTCTATGAATCAAGCAATCCCATAGATCAATTTTGCTATCGATGTCGTTCTGGTATGAATTGCAAGATAACTTTTTCTCTTTTTGTAATTGTAACGGTTGCAGTTAACCTATAACAGTGGAATAGCGACCATTTTATGGGGAAAAACCAATTTTTATTTAACTCTTATGTCTTTCAAGCGAAAAAAATATCTAAAGAATATATATTGTTTCAAGACGATTGGGATCTTGACTGTTTCGAAGAGAAAAACAAACATGGATTACCAACATGTTTGATCTGTCGTTAAAATGCTATATTTAAAAAATATCATTTTGCTCGTCACTGTACCATCAAGCATAATTTTTTTTAAGATTTTTTTTCCAAGACGAGAAAAATTGACTTTCTTAAAAAAAATCTTTGCAACAGCAACAAAATATTTGAGAAAAAGGCTTGGGATAATTGGTAAAGGAAATCGAAATTACCCTATAACAGGGTAAAAAATGCATAAAAAAATTGTTATGATTTAAGTTTGATGGTGTTTAAAATAGTTTTAAAATAAAATCCTATATATATATATATATATATATATATATATATATATATATATATATATATTGATCAATTGTTCAAATTTATTGCCCTTGGTCTTATAGTGTAGTGTCATCCCCCCCCCTTATCCTGATGTTGGGGCACGCATGAAATAGTTGTCATACGTATGTGGCCCGGTGGTAAAAAAGGTTGAGTGCCGCTGCTCTAAACTGTCCTTTCATCTTTTACAAAAAGTATTTACTAAATGATACTTCATCCTGCAAAAGGATAATCAAATTATTTATAGTAAAAATTTTAATACATATGAAGGAAGACCACTGAGTGACATATATAAATTTCAGATACGTAATTGCGACTCATCCTATAACCTCATCTAAAGGGACACTTTAATTTAAAACTATAAATATGTTTAAAAAAGAAGTTTCAAGATTCAAGGAAAATTGTTTGAGAAATTCTGTACCTTTTTATTTGTTTTTTAAATGTCGAATACATATTTATTTGTTTTAAAAATTGCCCAATTAACTTTCATACTAATTTTAATGCATTATTTTTCTTACAAAAAAGTCATTTAAAAAAAACACAAAAGTATTCACATTAGTTTTGAGAAATTATTGCAAATACAAGGTACCCCACAATTATTAGGACAAATTTTAAGGGAAGATAGGGGACACACACATCAAACGGATTCAGAAGCAACCCATGGTCGGAAACGTTTTCGTTGGGCTAGATGACGTTGTAGACAAGAAGTGCTTAGTAGCGTTCGTCACCAGGTGGCGTTGATCACAAGTTCATTACTACAACCATTTCAGCCATCATCGCCAGCAGATAAGCATGGAACAGTTTTACGAACACCTAACTGGAAGATATGCAACTGATTAACGAATTGGCAGAAGGAAATGTACGAGCAGCAGAAATATTGTATACCGAAAAGTACCCTCATAGAGATGCACTGAACCACCGAATGTTTACTAATTTTCATTACAATTTATGATGGTACCAAGAGTGGCTCTAGGGCCTGACAAACCGGACCCCTTCCCGGGACAGAAAATTATAAAGGTGGCATTTAGAAAATATTTTATGCTACAAATAGTTTTGTATATATATTTTCTGAAATATTGGGTATAAATTTGATCTTTCATTTAACGTATCTTATTTCCTTATTTTGTGTTCTATATGTTTAATGTCAGTTTTCATTTATGTTGAAACTTGAAGGGTTCGAGGTGGGAGTATATGTCAAAACATGAAATTTGATGTTTCTACATCTTTTCCTGTAGCTTTCTCCCCATCCAGGAGTGAGGTCACAATGGACATTCTTTTCACCCATACGATGTCCGGTGTCAACTATCCAAAAGGGGTCCGTGGTAATGAGAGTTTCTGATTGATAGAGAACCACACAGGAGATGTTTTATTTTAGTTTTTAGTGTAGAAAATATAAGTTAAAATAAACGCTTGTGTGTTGTCTCCACCATAAGCATACTCTTTTTCGAAGAAATTGGCCTGCTGAAATGGGCTAATTCTTCTCTTACATTTTACTCGTTTGAAATAATAATAGACAATCGAATTATTTTGTATTTTTAAGATTTCATACATATATTTATGATGACTTTTTGTTTGCAAGAATTATTCAAGTCATAGGTGTGCATCTATGTGAACAATTCATCTTTTTTAATTATAATTTTTTGCTTTAGAGAGAGGGGCATTATCCATTTTTGTCCGGGGCGGCAAAACTGCTAGAGCCGTCCCTGACAGTACTCTTTCAGGATGGCATGAGTGCAATGGTTTGCCTTCACATTGTAAAATACGATGAACACTACTCCGAGATCCTCCTACAGCAGCAGTGACGGCTCGTACGCTAGTTCTCAAATTCCTTCGAACGGTATCCTACACATTTTGCATTAAGCTGGAAGAACACCCGATGCCCACCATCACTACGCCTATCAACTCGTAATGATTCATATTCACACAAATTTGGATGAAAATTAGTAAACATTTGGTGGTTCGGTGCATCTCTTTGGGGACCTTTCGCAATACAATCTTTCTACTGCTGGTGCATTTCTTTCTGCCAATCTGTGAATCAGGTACATATCTGCCAGTTAGGTGTTCGTAAAATTGTACCATACTCCTCTGCAGGCGAGGACAGCTTAAACAAGTGATGTAATATAGGTCAGTTTTCTCGAACGCCTTTGTGAACAAAAAACCCACTTAGCTTCGAATGAAAACGTTTTCAACCATGGGTTGATATTCAAATCTGAATCCTTGTGATGTGTCCCTTAACTCCTCATAAAGTATGTCCCAATAATTCTGGGCTTTTGTAAATGCTAAGATTTAAAAATTTTATGCTAGGGTTGTGAATGGTTTTCTAGTAGAAGTAATTATGTTTTTAAGACACTTCATTTAAAATAATAAATTAGCCAATCGCATTACTTGTTCAATTAATAGCATAATTATACAGATGTGGCCAAAATTGTGGACACTTTTAAAAATGTTATGTTTTTTTTTAAGTTTGTATGTTTATAGAACATTTTACGTTACACAAAATGCAAAGTATTTTATATCATTTTAAAGAGCTTTTAGTACTAAATTCAATACAAGAAACAAAATTCATCTATTTGTAAAGAAACAAAATTCATCTATTTGTAAAGCAAAAAAGTGATGCTGCAATAATTATCGATATACGTTGTACGTTAGATTAGTTCCTTTTCATTTCATGGGTACCTCATTTGGACAACAGTTTTCAAACGGTTCCACAAATTTTCAATAGGATTGAGATCAGGACTGTTTCCTGGCTAGGACAACACTTCAATGATCTTAGAAAGATACAAGTTTTTCAATTACTTTAATATTTGGCAAAAGGAGCAGAATCTTACTAAAAAAATAAATGAAGCATTGTTAATAAAAAGATCCCTGATGGAAGGTAGAAGTTTAGGTTCTAGAATGATATCAATAGATTTTATGACATTCAGTGTCCCATCGATGATATGAAGACAACTTATACCACCTGCTGATATGCAGGAATAAAAAATAAAACTATGTGGTACTTCACAGTTGCCTGGATGAAGAATTTCTGTTAATCTACGTCTTACATATTTTAGGCTATCACTACCGAATAACGATATTTTACTTCCATCCCACCATATAACTTGTGACCAAGAATCTTTTGTCCAACTAATGTGTTTCATTGCCCATTATAGTCTCTCAGCGCTGCTGTAAATTGAGATAAGGCGTTTTTCGTGGGATTCTAACTTTTAGTCCTACATCTGCTTAATTTCTCTAGATTTTTTTGAACTGACAGAAACGCCAGCATCACTCAGATCACTTCTGAAGGCTGCCCATGACATTATTTTATCTTGGAGACATATAATTTTTGTTCTTCTGTCAACGACAGATGTGGTTCAACTTTGTTGGCCTTTTTCAGCTTTGTTTTTTATTAAATTTGTCTCCTAACATTTTAATCAAAATTTTCAGTCTGCAGATGTAGTCACTGAACTAACCACTTGTCTTGTAATTTTAACATAGAAAATACAATTTTCTCGTCACATATGTATCCAAACTACTCTTTTATTTGATGGCATTGCTTTTTGATTAAATATCATTGTTGTCCTGGCGGGGAAACAGTCATGACCTCAATCCTATCAAGAATTTGTGGCACTGATTAAGAACTCTTGTCCGAATGAAGTACCCATAAAATAAAAAGGAACTATTTGGAGGATATAATGGTTTAACGAAAAGGTCCATAAGGTTATAACGAAAAAAGAGCTTAAAACTATTTTTATAGCTGAATGAATCATCGATGTAAAGCTGTAATAAAAAATGAAGGCTACCCCACTAAGCACTGATAACTCACTGCTATCAAACGTATTTAATGTATATCGATAGCTATTGCAGTATAATTTTTTTCGCTGGAAATATTTGAATTTTGCTTTTTGTATTGAATTCAGTATTAAATTCTCTATAAAATTATATGAAATACTTTGTTTTTTGTGCAAAGTAAAGTTTTTATAAGCATACAAATTTAAGAAAAAAACATAATTTTAAAAAGTACCCACAATTTTGGCCACCACTGTGTATATACAGCAAAATTCTCCATATTATTTTTTTTTATTTCCCAACATTTTGTCATTATTTTTCAAATTTTCTATTTTATTATTTTACATCAGAGTTGATTAATCGTTCGTTAACGTCGCTCTTCGAAGCATAATGAGAGTAATTTGCAGCGGACCGCATAATTTTAAACAACGGTGAAGTTGTGACGGGGCTTTATCGGTATTTCTTCCATTAATCCTCTTGGGAATTGTTTGGGGCCAGAAGGGTAATTTTTCCAACCAATACAAAAAGAGAGCGTGGTTATACAGATGAGGAATAGTATATATTGGAACGTGTTAGTATTTGCGAGGGCACTAGGTAGCGCTAAGTAAAACTAAGTGAAGTGAGGTAAAGTTCTAGAAGAGCCTTGGTATATTCTATGAGTTATGTGAGGTGCTCTAATAGTGCCAGTGAAGCTGAGTAATAAGTGGGTCCGAGACCAGAAGAGTATTCCCTTGTCCGGAGCAAGTTGGATTGAAGAATAAAATGATTATTTAAGGACCACAGTTGTTCACCAAGGAAATAGCGGTAAGACTGTTCGATTAAGCTTTAAGACTAGAGTGGATTATATTAAGTTAGGAAATAATCTATAAATATAGATTCAGTGGTTAAATGCGCTGTTTGCCAGAATTACGGTTTGCATCGCATCACTCCAGATCATAAGCCTCCTAGACTAGTGTTGTTGTATTGCATATAAACTAAGATCATAATAAACTAATTTTATTATGGCAGAGTTTGGTGGACAATCTTTCATTCCCTTAGATATAGGTCGCGTGGATGGTGATGAGATGATACCCCCAGCACGCGGAGTATCACAAAGTGACTAAAATGACACCCGAATCGGCAACCGCTCTCCAAACTTTTTGCAATACGTCCACGCGAGGAATTCAATACTCGATATAATCGATATCCATCGGCTGCTCTAAGCGGCAGGACTCGAACCCCCAACTCAACCGAAACAATGCCGGTCTAAAGCTTACGACCTAGACAATTTGTCTACGGTGGCCGCACTATACAACAAAGCCATTAGTTCACAATAATTTAATTCATATTGAAGTAA